>JAOPUI010000016.1:3017621-3031619 GCA_027123135.1 Urophycis floridana | reverse complement strand
AGAGAGAGAGAGAGAGAGAGAGAGAGAGAGAGAGAGAGAGAGAGAGAGAGAGAGAGAGAGAGAGAGAGACAGAGACATCACGGCTCACCTGTTCTGCTCCTCCAGCTTGGCCAGCAGCTCTACATCGTCGGGGCTCAGCTGGTTGGACGAGGGGGGCGAGAGGCCGGGCGAGGAGAGTGAGGTGGAGGAGGAGGTCTGCAGGGTGGTGGGCGGGGCCACCGTGCTAGCCATCTGACTGACAGAGTTCTTGACCCATGAGAGAGTAGAACTCAGCTTGCCTGCAACCTTGTCTGTCGCCACCTGTGAATGGGAACAGAAAGCAGTCGTATTTATTACTCACATTATATTACTCTCTATTGTGGACTTTGTGGGATGTACAAAATCATGGAAAGCCGGTCAAAGTACTCATACATTTGGAAATGAAAGCCACCAGTAAGGTAGATAGTTATTATATGGTTTACTTAAAAGGTACACGTTTCTGGTACTTGGGTGTAGCATATGTACATTGCAGTACATTGAAGGGTCAAAACATGTCAAACTCGTTGTCCTCTCCACAGGGCTGGTCTACAGGGTTGTCTTTAGGAAGCCACACCATCTGAATGATGACCCCTGAATAGTAACTCATATTTTATACAAAGATATATGTTTAATCATTCAGTCAATTATGAATGTAATTGATGTTTATGGAAGATGATCCTATGTAGGTACAGAGATTAGGTAAAAATGCTTTCACTTCAAGTGTATCTACCTAGAGATTCTTACTGATAAACGAACAGATTGAATGACAAAGTATTTCCTCATGCTGTAACAGTTATTACATGTTGAAGTATGACCCACACCGATGGACAAAGGAGGTTTCAACAAAAGAAAAAGAACAATCACATGATTCCCTCCTACTTCTCCATTTATTTCCCTTCAAAGCTCCTAAGCTAAGCAAAAAACGGTGCTATGCCAGGGTCAACTAAAACATGCTAGCAGTGTGACTCACGCAATGCCCTGAGACAGTAACCATTGGGTGGGGGGAACTACTCACCAATGAGTCTGTATATTCCTGCCTGCAGGGACCACCCTTCAAATCACCCAGGACCACAAGCGTCTCTTAGCCTATCTAGCTACCAGGGAGTGCAGCCTCCTGTCTCAGTGTACAAGGTGTGCTGCCTCAGAGTCATAAGATCACACTGCCTGGAGAGGTCAAAGGGCAGTGTTCTGGTGTGCGGCTGGCAGGCTGAGGCTCCGGGGACGGGGCGTCTCTGTGCTTACACAACGCATTAATCAGCGTTGTCATTAGGCCCGTCATGAGAGACGGAGAGTTAAAAACTAGGCACACACACGCCAGACACAGCAGGTATTGAGACAGCCTCAATAACACCACGTGTTCGCTTTTGTTCATTAAGGGCCGGAGTCACAAGCTTCACATTTCCTAATGGTTTAGGAAAAAAAGTCATATGCAGATTCGGGCAACCAAAATGTATACATTAACACAAATGTGATGTATGCATGACTTATGTTAAATATACGGACAAAGCTGACACATTCTGAAGGTATTTTGGACTTGGAGCCAAGACTACAGAGCATCTTGCACTGTGTCCATTTACGACAGATCAATAGAAGGTTCGCTAATGGTTGTAATCAATATTCAGCCTGCAGCCTGGCACTGAATCAACCCTCTCTGACATCCCAGCGCTAAACCACACACATCACCATGCATGTCTCAAAGGAAGCTAGTAGCTAACAGCTAGCATCCCCCCGCTTGCAGAGTGCAGTCAGTCCTGCTTTCCTGCAACATTCAACAGCTCAATTGCAAAAAACGTGAGGGTTGGTATTTCAAATTGCATGATGTGAGTATTGACCTTTATCCTAAGAAGATGTATATCATGATACATTGTCATATATCATCAAGAATGTGTTTGATCCTAGCTGTGTGAAAACCTTCACTTTATCGCGTCTGGACAAGAGTTGGGACCAGAGTAGGAGGACCATATATCAGCTGTATGTCTGGTTCCAGGTGGTCTGAGACTGCAGTCTGTTCACTTAAGCCTTGCCAACTGTGAGCAATGGAGATGTGGGGGCAGACCTCCCCATAAATCCTGGAAGCCCAGATAGCTTCTCCTTCTCCTTGACAAAAGATCCAGGAGAGAGAGAGAGGATAGGGGGCCCCAGAGACACTGTGTGCATGGGTAATGAGCTTCATGGTAGGCCTGGTCCAAACACCCTCCTACGGTAGGGGGAACCACAGAACACATGAGTCATCCACCAGGACTAGCCTTTCTTCACTTTCTAGAGCCCAGGCTCACTGTTCAGCTCCCACCCAGGAAACAGTACATACCAGTAGTAGTAGTAGTAGTAGTAGTAGTAGTAGTAGTGGTCATAGCAGCCTTAGTATGCAACATGTACTTCTGTAGACCGTGAGTTCTACCCAGGTCTACCCAGTTCTATTATCCATCAAAAACTAGATAAATTGTAGTTGATCAATCCCAGATGGGAGTATTATCTCTCCAGCATTGTGAAGTTCCACTATTTGTGTTCAGCTATTGGTCCGCCACATTCTGAGTAAAAAGGAGAAATACAAAATAGATATAGATCTATGAAGTAGGATATCCAAATGCTTCCAGAGATGCTTCAGCAAAGATTAGCTTCTTCCTTTTTTTGTATTTCTCAAAGGGAAGCACATTCTTCCTGTTCAGAATACAATACATTTACATTGTATAGAAAGATATACATCATATGACATGAGGAGACAGCAGTCAAAACGGTCCTATCACAGTTCTACAACGAGATAGGAGTCAAGTTTCAGGGGGAAGGTTTGTCTTTTGGCAAGTTCTGACAAGTAAATTCCCACATCTTTATCTCCAAGCTCATAAACACTCCCCATTCTATGCCCCCAAAACATGAGGGATTGTTTGGTTCTAATTACAGGGTAAACCCATTCACTTGCCCTCTATAACTACCTGTTGTATCCACGGTGAGTCCAAAATGGGTAGACACAGAAACTACGAAGATACATGCTTTGCAGTCTTTGGAGAAGGTGATCCTATGCAATACACACGAGGCAGTAGATGTGGGTGTATCGAGGCAGTAGATGTGGGTGTATCAATGAGATTTCACTCTCATATTTCTCATATATACCCCACTTGTGCAATACAAGACATGAAGAGTACTAGAACTACAGGCTCAGACGGGACTGACTTGTTTCAAACTTTTGCCTTAGTTTGTCTTATTATATGGGAATGACAACCTTTGTGGTGCATTGAATGGGGATCTGTAACATTGGGCGTAGAAGCGACGCGTTGGTGTGTAATCCTAACTGATCGCTACTTAGTTTAAGTTATGAATATGTTATCAAAGTGTTCCGAAAATAACTTTAGCTGGACGCCCAATTAATAAATCATGATAAATAAAGTATGATGTTCAGAGTTACTTGGCACAACACACGAAACAGGCTGCATTATCGTTAATTAAAATGCATAAAGTGAAAACTAACCGCAGAACATCTATAAAAGTACAAGTCTAAGAACAATACTATCTAGCCTCGATCCGCTCCCACTGTCTCTCGGTGAACAACAGCAGATGTGTGGCTGGAGTTGTTGTGAATTAGCTGCATGTTGTGTTTCAGCAGATAGACGGATCCTTCGTTACCTTGACGCGTTTTCCACCGACCAGGACAGACGCTACTTCCCATCCAAGGACGTGTGTGTTTTCACCTAATACATGGACGAAGTAGTCTACAAAGCGTACTATTGTCTGAATGAGCCTAGCCCTAGATGCTATCTGGGAGCTAGCTAGCTTTTTGAGCTAATTTCCACACCGACTCCTTAGTGCTGGACGTAGAGGCGAATACGTGTACACTACAAAACGTACACACACACACACACACACACACACACACACACACACATACTGGAGTCAAGACAGACGGCGGCCTTCCCGATGTTTACATCTTACTGAGCATGCGCCCCAGGACACACCGCGCAGCGCTACCGCCATCTAGTGTCTGTCTGTATGGCAGACAAAACTGACACAACTCTGGACTGATTTCGGATTAAATTCAAAGGAACCCAACCCCACAGCCTACATTGTAACCAGATCATTATACACTGCACTAATGTGGGTGACGTGTTAACACCACCCTATCTATTCAAATGTTCAAACCTTAACACTACGCAGGTATTTGTAATGAATAAAATTGTTTTTCCCTCACCAGTTCACGTGAATACAGCCGTATTCCTCTCGCATTCCAAAGTACAGACGACATTGAAAGAGTGTGTTGAATGTGTACTGTTTCGGTACAGGTGCAATCAGTCACCATTGTGGGAAAACAAATCAAAAGAAATCCAGAAGAACTTGAACTAGTGAGGGATAAGAGCTGTTTCTTTTTGGGCAGGAAAATCTAGTCGTGGACTGGGTGTTCAACTCCCAGCTGAAATGTGCACTGGGTTTAATCCCTAATGTCTGCAACCCTTTGAGCAAGATGCCACCTTCCCTCTGCTCATGAATGATCTGACTTCATTGTAGGCGGTTTCAAAGCATGTCTCTGCTGAATAGTAAATTCTGTCAGAATGGGTCTTTGAAGCCCATCAACCCATGTTGTGCTGCCCCTGGATCTTTCTCCTCCTCCAGTAAAACAGAGCGTGTCTTACCTGGGGTTAGATGGAGTGTGTAGATGGTGGAGGGCAGACGGTGGAACAACCAGATAGATGTGGCTTAGGCCCGTCCAAAGCACCCTCAACACACAAACACATGCATGTGTTTTCTAAAGGGTGATCATTCTTCCTTTGCGGGAGGCTGACCAACAGAAGAATGTAGAATGTAGAAATCCTAATATCTTTGCAATCTTGCCATTCACAACAGTCCGATAGTCATCTCTGTAGGGCTCCAAACATTATAACGACAGGTGTGTGTCCCCCTCACCACTGATCACCTGAACACGTCCCGTGTGTATCCACAAGACCAACACATCACCCAAACCTCCGAGCGCACACACAAGCTTCATCCCCACAACCAGATGCAATCAAACCCACTTTTCTGGTTTGACAGTGAGGTAGACTGACGCAGGTGACACCGCTCCCTGCCAGGGACGGGCCTAATGGGTCGGCCCTGCCAACGCCATGGCGACGACCGGACTCGTGTTTTTGGTATCACCCGGAACAATGCATGTCAAACATGATGTCATAGTCATTGTTGCTTTGGCTGGCTTTGTATTCTCAAGCACAAGCATAGATAGACATTACAGTAACTGAAATAGTACACATAGCAGCACGACGTGTGAATATGTGTGAATATACGTAATAGCATGTGTTGTTTTCCATGGACCACAGGATTGTGTATGTGCTATAAATAATGTCAGCAAAATAAAACAAATGAATAGAAGGCTTCTTAAGAAATGGAGTGAATTTCTCTTTCCAAGACCTTACATGAAAACATAATTGCATTGATTTCATACCAACCTAAAGCATTAATTCAACATTTTATTTTTCATGAATGGGTTAACTATTAAACTCACCAACGTCAATATTTACTCATTGAATCCAAAAAAGAGAACCCCGACGCAATAGGGGGCAGAGTTTTTAATCCAGTACAGCACGGGGTCGTTGCAGTTCATCCTGTGCCACAATACATAGGGCGCATGCGCAAATCCCTCTTCCTTTTTCCAGTGCAGCGGAGTCCAAACCCCAGTCTTTGGCTCCGGGCTCCTGTATAAGGAGACAGAAAGACTGCAATAATGGTTTGTAATCACTCCCAATATGTAGCCGCATCAATGTGTTAGAACACGGATCTGTGATTTGTCGAGGCAGATGTTAAAAAATCGGTTTCTGAAGTTAGGATGAAGTTTGATTCTACCCCTGCTAAGGCTCACCGGGCTATGGTTAAACGTGGCCTAACGTGCAGTCACCCAGCGTCTATCATATCCGGTAATCTGGCAACAATCGTTTTTGGATTGCTATGCAAATGACGCATGGAACCTCAGTCGTTAACGACTGAGCGATCATTTCATTCATGTAATTCATGTAAAAGTATCATGGCTATTATGCTAACTGAGTCCAATGATCGCTAATGGCTAGCCCAGCGTTAGCCAGCTGCATGACAGCCCAGCAGCAAGACCACCACTCTGCCAGTTAGTAGACCATGTTTACGTGTTCGCTGACTCTGTTCGTATCTTAGGGTTTTGTTAAAGTGGTGAAGAATAAGGCCTACTTTAAGAGGTACCAGGTCAAGTTCAGGAGGAGGAGAGGTACGTGAGCCCTCCCCAGGGGTCTTATCATTTAACGGTCCAAGTCTTGACAAATTGGCCCTTGACATGTCATGCTCCGTTTTTAACTGTTTGTTCCTCTGCCAGAGGGAAAAACTGACTTCTTCGCCCGCAAGCGCTTGGTCATCCAGGACAAGAACAAGTACAATACACCCAAGTACAGGATGATTGTCCGCTTCTCCAACAGGGACATCGTATGCCAGGTGTGTTCAGGTCCAACCATTCCATAGCTCCCTCACACTCTGCAGGCCCAACCTCTGAGGGTTCTCTTTGTTTCTTCCAGATCGCCTATGCCAAAATCGAGGGTGACATGATCGTGTGCGCGGCCTACTCCCATGAGCTGCCCAAGTACGGCATCTCCGTCGGCCTGACCAACTACGCGGCGGCCTACTGCACGGGCCTGCTGGTGGCTCGCAGGGTGAGTCCGGCTCCCCAGACTGAACCGCAGGGTTCTGTAGTGGCCCGTCGCGGTTCGGGTCAAAGTGTGCGCGGAGCGAGGGTGGTTGGCGGACCGAAACGGGTACTGGGTTGACCTGACACACTGTCTGGTGTGAACACTGCCGTGACCCAGCTTTGAGTTTCAGCTGTCCAGCCCCCTCTCTCCTGCCACACTTCTGTCCGTCTTCTCTGCCCTGAAGGCACAAGCGCCCGTTAAAAGGCAACTTCTCAGAGGGAAGTAAAAAGAAGCTAAAATAAGATGTATCCTTAGCACTATATTGGGGCCTTGATGAAGATGGGAGGCATTAGGAGTGCGATGGTGGAAGTGCTTTACTTTACGGTCGCCCGGCTGCGTTATCGATCATCGGCGTCTGGACCGATGAAAGCCACAGGCACGGCGCTGTGGTCCTCCCTGTGGGCTGACGCCTGTCTGCTTCCCTCCAGCTGCTCAACAAGTTCGGCCTGGACAAGGTGTACGAGGGCCAGGTGGAGGTCACCGGGGACGAGTTCAACGTGGAGAGCGTGGACGGCCAGCCCGGCGCCTTCACCTGCTACCTGGACGCCGGCCTGGCGCGCACCACCACCGGGAACAAGGTGTTTGGTGCCCTGAAGGGGGCTGTGGACGGCGGCCTCTCCATCCCTCACAGGTGAGCTGGGTACTCTGAGATCTTTGCTAACTGCAGTGAAAGTGGAATTGCTTATTTCTTAGAAGAATTAGAAGAATTACTCTTTTGATCCTGTGAGGGAAATTTGGTCTCTGCATTTAACCCAATCGTGAATTAGTGACACACTCAGAACACAGTGATGGTGAGGCAGACAGTGAGGTGAAGCACACGCTTAAACCCGATGCAGTGAGCTGCCTGCAACGGGAAGCTGTGCGGGGTTAGGTGCCTTGCCTTCAGCCGTTCACACTGGTCGGGGTTTGAACCGGCATCCCTCCGGTTACAAGTCCGAAGCCCTAACCAGTAGGCTGCGGCACGGCCGCTTTGTTAGCACCAATGCTGTAAAAATGGCAATGAGTCATCAGCTTGGTATTTAAGATGGCTTTGGGTTTTGGAGCATTGTTGCCTTTGATGTACTCCGTGGGGGGGATTAAATGGCTAGATTCTCTCGACTTCTAATGCAGGCTATGAAGTTTTGAACATGACACATGTTTTGCCGCAGTGTAGCACTGAATGTCTAACGTGACCACAGGATGCGTCTGTGTAAACGGAATGCATAAAAGACCCATTTGCCACAGAACTGTTGTCCTCAAACGGCCTTTCCCCGCTCGATGGGAGGTACCTGTACCGCCGGTCGTCTGGCTGGAGCAGGAGGCGTGGCCAACCGCTGGCGTCTTAACGCCCAACAGCCCTGACTGGTCTCAGCGTGGTCCCCGCGTCGTTCTGTGGTCCCGCCCCCCTCGTGTCGCCCTGTGGTCCCGCCCCCCTCGTATCGCCCTGCGGTCCCGCCCCCCCCCGCAGTGACACTGACCACGGTGCCTCTCTCTCTCTCGCTCTCTCTCTCTCCCCGACAGCACCAAGCGCTTCCCCGGCTACGACGTGGAGAGCAAGGAGTTCAACGCGGACGTCCACCGCAAACACATCCTGGGCATCAACGTGTCGGAGTACATGAGCTACCTGATGGAGGAGGACGAGGACGCCTACAAGAAGCAGTTCTCCCGCTTCATCAAGAACGGCGTCAGCCCCGACATGGTAGGGACGCCGTCCCGTCCGGCCGGCGGCTCGCCACTCAAGATGGCGTCCGGCTCGCCTCCTGCCGTGCAGCGTAGACAACGGGGGCGAGAGTGGGGCTCGGTGTCCGACAGCGGGTTTACCGGGGCCGTGCTTTGGATGCTGCGGTTGTTGCGTACAAGTCTAGTCAGGCCGTGCGTGTGCATGTATAATCTCGGTTGCGCCCGTAGTTCTGTGGTTCCCATAATGCATTGCTGTCCCATGCCAACGTGCCATGTCCTGTTCTCAACTGGACATGCCAAACCTCGTCTACTTGTTACTGTAGTGGCTTCACAGGAACAGATGCCATGTTATTTTTTTAAAAGATGCAACTCGTGTTATGACTTGTCGCATCTAAATGTAAGGTTCACTGTTGCGCTTCTGGAGTAAATGTCTTTATCATCTTTATTGAGTTGAATGCTTTTGCGAGCCTTAAGTAGTCTAGTAGGGTAATGCGTTTCCAGCTATATAGTGGCACACCAGTAGACCCTTTCTGATTGGTCTGTAGTCACTAAGGGGGGACAGTGTGTTGCCATAGTAACTGCAGAGCTGCCCAATCAGAGTGACCAGACCCTCCCACTGTGGCTGGTCCAGCTGGGCTGCTCTCCCATCTGTGTTTGTACACCTGGAGTTCATGCGTGACTTGTGCTGTGTTGCTTGGTGAGAAGAGATGGGCTGACTTGGTGTGTGATGCTGTGAGTCAGTGTCTCGTGGCTCATCACCACAACGCAACTTAGGACCTGTTTAAGAAAACTGACCTTATTCCACAATGACTTGCTGTTTATAAGACCAGTGGCATTTTGCTGGTGGTCCACCCGTCTCTGATCATGCCTGAGTTGGGATTACCTGAGATGTTCCTCTTGTGTTAATCTGTAGATTGAAGAGATGTACAAAAAGGCCCATGCTTCGATTCGCGAGAACCCTGTCCATGAAAAGAAACCAGCAAGAGAGGTCAAGAAGAAGAGGTGAGAACCATTCCCCGTCAATCAGAACCCATGTGTAATGAGCTGGAGGCTCTTCTGATTTCCTGGGGGCGTCGTCCACCGGCCCAGACCACAAAGCTGCTCTGAAAGTGGACCTAAAACCACTCGGAGCAACCAAACCTGTGACTTAGTGCTGTGCTGAAATTAGACTCGGGATGTACGGCAACAAAAGCTTTCAGTGCAGTTATTCTTTTAGCGGAAATATCCCGTCCCTTCTGGTTTACTGCAGTCACAATGGCTGGTTCTACGTGTCAAACTTGACCTATATTGGGTAAACCATTGTGATATACAGTGTACATTTCTTTCCTGGG
The DNA here is from genome assembly GCA_027123135.1 of Urophycis floridana. Classification (NCBI taxonomy): domain Eukaryota; kingdom Metazoa; phylum Chordata; class Actinopteri; order Gadiformes; family Phycidae; genus Urophycis; species Urophycis floridana. The sequence goes on along the minus strand of JAOPUI010000016.1, from coordinate 3,021,928 downwards.
CCAGGTCTGCTCAGTCTGAGTGGGCAAGGTGTTTGTCAGAGCAGATAAAACTTGCTGAGCTTGCAGCTCCCTGGTTCCCAGGCTTCGTTAGTCATGCAGTAACACAGAGGCTTTTAAAGGGCCCAGTTCTACAGTCAGGTGCATGTTTTATGAGAAGCTGCCAGCGTTTCAGAGATTCTGGACAGCAAGCCGTGGTACCGGCGTTACAGAAGGAAACATGAGTCATGGCAGGAGGAACCGAACCCGAGGTTGGGAACATCTTGGTTCCTACACCTGTGTGTAACCTGGTTCTCTTGTGGTTCCAATGTCTGCCAGGTGGAACCGCGCAAAGCTGTCTCTTGCCCAGAGGAAAGACCGCGTGGCCCAGAAGAAGGCCAGCTTCCTCCGGGCTCAGGCACAGGAAGACGAATAAACTCAGCCGTGTCTGTTCTAATGGAGACATTTGTTCTAATAAATCTACCGAAAAAGAGCAGCGTGTCTTTGTGGTTATTGTAAACGAGAGGAATTTGACCCATCTGAACACTAACACTGAATGTTAGTTTATCATTGGATATACTTGCATCATCACTCCATGTGTGAGATTAGAATTCAAGTGACGGTGTACAGAATAATGTGGTGGCTTTGGACCGGGGTGGTGTTCCATAACCCGACACTTGGGGGCGCTGTTGGTCCTCATGGCTCACGGAGCACCGCTGACCAGACCGTGAAACATCAAAACGCTGTGAAAGAGTTGCCGCCGTGCAAACATCGGTGCTCTTCATTAAATACAATTTTACACATTTAATGGCATTCTGGGAAAAAAAAAAAACATCCTCATCTCAAGATTACATCAGCGGCATTGATAAAAGCTGAAAACATTAGCATCTTAATAAGTAGTCTGCATCCCTTCCCTTTCATGTCTCTTCCGCTCGAATGCATGATGAATGGGTCCCCATAATTCTACATTCTATGCACTTGTTTAAAGCGTGTCCCGGGTGCACCCCGCTGCTTTTGCAGCCACGCCGCCTCGACGCGTCCGGCAGCGCGGGCTTCACTTGGAGTCGTTGGTGTGCGAGATCTTCTTCCACAGCAGCGTCTTGAGGTTGTTGAGGATCAGCGAGTGCTCGATCTCCAGCAGCCCTGCGGCGCCGCGCAGCGCCATGCAGGCGTACAGCTGCTTCTCCAGCTCCTCGCGCAGGTCGGCCGGCGCCCCGCGCAGCACGTAGTCCTTCAGCACCTCGCACGCCTTGGCCAGGTTGGGCCGCGTGACGCCCGGCGCGCAGCGGCCCCGCGCCCGGTCGCAGGCGGCGTGGCAGTCCACGCCGTAGCGGCAGTCGCCGTCCGAGTCGCAGCGCCGCTCCCGCATGCCCTCCCGGAAGGCGCGCTCGGGGACGATGTGGCGCGCGTCCGTCACCCGCAGCTCGTGGCGGTCGTTGTAGCCGAGGCTGGCGGCGCTCACGTCGCACATCAGGAAGCTGCCGAAGGTCCCGTGGAAGAGGTCCTCCACCAGCTCCAGGAGGCCCATGGAGATCTTGGCCCGGCGGGGCCACGAGGGGGTGAACCACTGGTCCATGCGGCGCCGCAGCCGGGCCGGCACCCAGGGCTCCAGCAGCCAGGGCAGCCGCAGGCCGTACAGCGGCGCGTGGGGCACCTTCTCCGTCACGTACAGGTCGCCGCAGAAGCCCAGCAGCCGGGGCGCGTGCTCCCGCTCCTGCAGCACCGCCGCCAGCAGGAAGTGGTTGAGCTGAAGCAGCGCCCACATGGAGCGCGCCTCCGGCAGCGTGACGTGGCCGTCCTTGTTGCCGTCGGCGACGGAGAGCAGCATGTCGGCCAGCGCGGCGAGGTTGGCCTGGTCCCCGAGTTTCACCTGCGGAGAGAGGAGGCGGCCTTAGCCCCTTGGACGCGAGGGCTGTGCGGTGACATGCAGCGCGCTGGCACTCTGTGAAGTGAGGCCTTTCTGGCTCCGCTAACTGACAATCGTTTAAGAGGCTAAACACTGAACACCGACCAGTGTGACGTCACCATTTCTGCTGAAGCACGGGCCGTGCCACCGGTCTCTCTCATTGGCTCTCATTCGTCTCCTACATCGCCCTGCACTACCGGAGCCAGCTAGGGAGTTGCGTGACCTTTGCATTGGGTTGCGGTGTAGTTCTGGTGGAAGGGGTTGCTTTGCGCTCTGAGAGCCGTTGCTGTTTCCACACTGACCTTCAGGTGGCTGGCGACCATCTCTCTGAAGCTCTCCACGGAGGTGCCTCTGATGGGCTGGCTGAAGGCCCCAGGCTCCCTGCGGGCCTCCACCTCCAGACCCAGTGAGTAGCGAGAAGACGTCTCCATCTGAAACCTGATGACCCCCTCCAGGTCACCCCAGGTCCCAGAGTACACCTGGAGTACAGAGTATAGCAGACCATAGCTGCTAGGGCAGTGTGGGGCTGTAGCATGTCATGAATCACTATACATTTGGATGTCAGTCTGAATGCCGGTCCGTTAAAACTACTTGCATACACGCAAACTGATAACACATCAAACACATACAGGGATACTGCACTACAAAACAGCACTATCCCCTACACAGCACAGCCAACACCAGGTCACTCATCACATCTGGTGTATAAATGCGTTTCAAAGCCAGACATGACTGTAGGATCTTACCTGGCTGTTGGGCTTGGCTGAGAGGCACTTCCCCAAATACAGTGTCTCCTTCTCACACAGGCTGCTGCAGGCCGTGCCATCAATCACTCCTTTGCTATATTTGTCGCACTAAAAGCAAAAGTAACGTCAATAGTAATGCACTTTATAACAGTAAGCAGAGTGCAGGGAGGGCAGAATTACCGCTGGAGTGTCTGATTGGTCTTCAAATACCTTTCAGTCGATAACAAATGGGCCTGTTGTGTTTAGTACTGAGTCAGGGCTTCAGGGCTTCAACATTGTAGTTAAGAGTTGAGCACGTCTCATAAGTTGTGTCGGCCGTACCTGCATGGCGTGGAGGTCACTCACCAGGGAGACTTTGCACTCCTGGCCGCGACACAGCTCTGTGTAGGAGGAGTACTCCACGTACACCAGCCAGCTGCCCACCAAGACGGCCAGCCAGGAGAGGAACAGGTACTTCATACGCAGGTAGGAGGAGCGAACCTAGGGGGTGGAGGGAGACGTTAGCTTCAGTCCCTGGAGAGGCCAGCAGGTCTGTTGTGCTGCTGGAGAACCCAACGGTGGGATCTTTTATTGCATTAGTTTCCAAAGAACATATCAAAATGGCTTCCTTTTTTCCCCACAAGAGTTGTGCCACGTCCAGATGTTAGGACGTCTTGCTGTAGGATCCCATATTATGACTTCCAACATTGGCCTCCCAGCTGTTGTACTACCTCGTTGTAGTCTGATCTTGATGTGTTTTGAATGAGTTACTTGAAAGGTGTGAGGCCAGTATAACATTTATTGTCGCCACTGTGTTTGTGTGTGTGTGTGTGTGTGTGTGTGACTGAGTGAGTAATGCATGTGTTTCTCTGGGCCAGAACTTGAGATAAACCTACTGTCTACAGAGAGCTGTGTGTGCACACAAACGATTTTATTGGAGACATACTGAGAGGCAGCCTTTTAATAACCTTGAGACATTAAATAAATATATGGAGACATCTGTGATGATGGCTTACAGAGTCACTGAATTACACTTGATGTGTATAGTGAGTAGACTATACAATAGCTTTCTATATAACAGCATCGTGTCATAAAAAGAGACCAAGTGAGTCAGACCTTGTGGTAAAGTCAGCTCTGGTTACGTCTGCTTCAGTTTTTTATTCCTCTTTCCGAGTAAGTCACCAAGAGGTGGACGATTCTCGATCTGAGTGTCACTTTCTGTTGACGACACAAGTCGATTCACTGGCCCTGCAAAGCTGACTCAGGTCCAATAACAATATTTATTTATTGTTTATCATAGGAGACTTTACTTAACATTCACCACGATATTCAGATTCAAAACGCAGATAAAATCAACCCAGATTTTTACTGGATTTGTTATTATGCGTTGGAGAATTTGTGCTTATTAAAAATAATAACAAAAAGTCAACATTTCCCACAGACACTCTAAATGTTAGATGGCTCTCCAGTCTCCAGACGGACATCAGTGAGCACCAGGTTGACGGAGAGCACTTCTCCATGTGGTAATGATGCCTGCGCTTCTGAGTTGACAGTGATGGCCTCCCTCATGTCCTCTCCATCTCTATCTCCTCTCTCTCTCCATCTCATCTCTCTCCATCTCTCTCTCTCTACATCTCTCTCTCTCTCTCTCTCTCTCTCTCTCTCTCTCTCTCTCTCTCTCTCTCTCTCTCTCTCTCTCT
>JAOPUI010000016.1:2991692-3002922 GCA_027123135.1 Urophycis floridana | reverse complement strand
CACACACACACACACACACACACACACACACACACACACACACACACACACACACACACACACACACACACACCATAGTGTCTTGTACAACCCTAAACTGTTAACTGTTTCCCTGTCTGCATTGTAATTCTGTCCATTTGTCACTCTTGATCTGTCTCACTGTGTCTTTAATTCTCTGTGTCTGCATTGTGAAAGTGTAGTTTCATAGATTCTTTTAGTAAGAAGAGGAGGAATATCATCAGTATCTTTCATGGGAAACGATGGTGGAAAATGGTTTCCAGAAGCTTGGCCATATGATCACAGCCACATTTCTGTCTCAAAGGAATAACGGGTGGCTCTGCAGTAAAAAAAAAATCTAAAAGGTTCAACAAACTAAATGCGTCCTTTGATAATTTAGTAATATTTCAATGTAATGTAATTATGTTATTATTCACTGTGCATAAGGAAAATGTGAGAATTCTTCCTGAATTATTTTAATCTAATTACCAAACAGCCTGGTTGTAGTTGGTGTTTAGTCGGCTTTGAACTTTCGAGTTCAGAACATTAGATTGCATGACTGCAATGTAACCTTAACACTATTTTAGACAACAATATCAGGCAATATGAAGCTACATTCAAGAATAAGCTTTTTGACATGGTAATTCGTACGTGAAACGGAAATTATGAAGTGTTTGAAACTACTATATATCTGCTGCAGCTAAGAGGCTGCAGGTAGCAATTATGTTAATTCATTATGTGGTCCTGAATTATTTAGCTCCCTGGAAATGAAGATACCCTTCCCACAAATCAGAGATTTAATTTTAATTCTGTTGCCGCATATAGCCTATAACTTGTGGCCAATTTTGTACTAAACCTGTCCAACGTTAAAGTAACTACAATACCTATGCGGCTTATTCTGGACCGCTAGATGTGCAGTCCTCCTTTTAGATTCAGGGGGAAAATATGTGCCATCCACTGGTTGCCATTTTGTAGCAAAGTACAACTCCTAAATGTCTAATGGATACCGAGGGAAGAGGACAAACTACGCTCCGTCTTCAGAGTTGGATGTGGCCGATCTTTTGGCCGCGCTTGTCTCTTTTGGCATCACTGATACAAAACCCAGCATCTGTTTGGTGTGTTGTTGGCCACCACACTGATTAGGAAATATCAATGTGGCAGCAAGAGGAAAAAACGGAAATATAATAGTGCTGCTTTTCTGGTTGCAGATAATGAGATTGTGGGCTGATGACTCACTGAGGGCAAATTGAAAGGGATTGTTTTGGAAGACTACTCTTTCTCCCTATAGTTACCCTGTTTGATGAAAAGAGCCAAAGTGAATTAGAGATGGCTAATTTGTTTTCAAAGGTGTAGGGCAGTCTGATGTCACTTTATTTGACCAAAAAAAGGAAAACTGGAGATCTAAGCTTTGCCTGTAGCTAAATGAAGTTTTACTGTATTTTAGTTGTCTCACATCATTTGGAAGCAATTATAGAGCGTTCTTACCCTTTTTATAGACTTCCTTGTGCAGTGTAATATAGTCTGTCATTGTGTTTGTGTTGTTGTTGGTTTCATTAAGTGAAGTTGTTAACATTGACTGGTGGGTTCATAAATTGTACACCTTTTTCCAAAAGCCTCTGAGTTCTGGGGGCAGTGGCAGAGCTCTCTGTTCTCATACCTAACACAGTTATGCCTCTGGTGGGTTTTCTGTGTTTGCAAGACGTGCCGCCCATAGCCCTGACAAGCCTTGTCAGCAACAGTTTCAAAGTAAAGGTTCTGTTTTACTGTGATGTAAGGGTGGTGGTTTGTGTGCCGTAAAATGTTCTGTGAACAGAGGGCTGGGTGCTGTCTCTGAGGACTGCAACAGGTGTGCGTTGCATTGCCGTAATGCACAGAGGCAAGTGTGGATGACCTCGCTGTTGTAGTCCTGGGGCAGGGGCCTGCACACTCATTTCAGGATTAGATTTCCCCGTAGCCTGGTCAGCACCGGGTGAAGGCCACCCATTTCGTTCTGTGGATTAGCATTTAATTTTTTTTTTTTTAATGGAATCTCATAGAGTGGAATCCTGTGCGATGTCAACGTCTCATAGCTAACTTGAAGACATTTTAGTGGCATCCTCTTCTCACCGAGTCAAAGGCCTTTGCGTCTATTGATATGTTTTACTACCCCCAACGGTTCCCAGAATTTAAGCAGATGGCAAGACAGTTGTTGCAGTAATCGCATTGTCGGAGGTTTTCAACTGGAAGACTTGGGAAGAGCCCGCATAGGAAGAGCATTGTGCCGGCTGCTCTGTGTAGCTAATGAAAGTCACAAGTAATTAAATGAGAACAGCCACCGGGGCGGCCGCAGTAACAACACTGGCCTCTGTGCTGGACATTCCTCAGTCCAAAGTACACGTGTGGTGGACTTTGGAATAACTGTATATCCGTTTCTGTCTATCTTTGCTAATCCGCTCAGGTGTACATCATGCACACTATTGGCATGTATGAGGCTCTGTCTGTGTGCATGCATGTGTTGTCGGCACACATGTCGTGTTAAGTGTGAGCTCCCAGAATTTGACCATCAGTGCATGTCATCGCCTTCTCTTTGGTTTGGTGGTGTCAAGTTAGATATTGATGGTGTTGCTGGAACATTTTTGTGGTAACCTAGACTTCTACCTTAAGTGGGAGTTGGGTGAATGTTGACAGATATCGTTTGGCTAAGTCAATGCTATGTAAACCTGTAGAACATGTGCTAGTGCATACAGCACATATCACGTGTTGTTGACTTTTGTATTTTTTTCCTCGCCAAGTTATGACTCAACAAACCAAGTGCTAGTCCTTCCCAGCAGGCACATCGTCACCATTCATTTGCTTAATGTCTCAAGGGTAATGTTTGTCTACAAATCTACAAACCATTGACAATCATTCATTCATTATTCATTCATTTAACCCATTAGTCCCCTCACCCTCCCATTTACGGAACAAAAAAAACTGAGTAACTACTAGGGTAAACACTGAAGTGATGTTTACGCTGTAGGCCTGTGTACCTGAATACCAAATGATCCTCTCAGCAAATGTAACGACATGGTAAAAACGTACTCGGGTCGAGCAACTCTTGTTTCATGCGGCGCTGCATTTAGAGTGCCTGTGATGCTAACATCGTGCGTTCGTTCAGTTTTGGGGTACGCTAATGCCACAGTGTCTGGATTGGGCGTGGGATAATATGGGCCTTTTGTTGTTACGATTATCCTGGCCCAAACAATTGCGATTCACAAGTATTAGTATTGCATGGATATGACACATCTTTTTTTTAGTGAAGATCCTTTTCAGTGAAAAACAAAAAAGAACCTCCTACAAATATCCAATGCAAGCCAAATTAACAGTTAATTTAACTGTAAATTTTTTTGTTCACTGTATTTGTGGCATTTATTTTAGGCATTTATGCTTTATTTTTTTTTACAGATATAGCGATATAGCTGGATTCGAACCCTGACCGTTGATTGTTGATGGTACAGGCTCTATTCGGTCAGCCACCAGGGTTCCCCATTTGATAATGATGATAATCATTTCGCCGAAACTGAAAGGGTCAGAGTAATGCCTTCTTTTCTGTTTTACGGAGATATTCTGCCAAAGAAAAACACATTTACGCTTGTAGCTTTGAGACAAGGATTTGACAACATGTATTTGTAGTGGCCAGTCTCCACAGTGTTGACTAGAAACCTTGAATAGCCTTAGAGATCCCCGTGTCCAGAAACATGATTGGTCAAAACGAATATGAAGAGAGAGCATGAGAAACGCCCGATTCCCTCACATGCGAGCTTGGCGGCCACCAGACTCCTGATCGGTAATCCAGAGCCGTAATAAGTCAGATCTGTGGAGACTAGTACCAGAAGTACATCATCGCTCAACCAAATGTGTTGGCTCCCCTGCTAACCAAAAAACCCCTCTGAGTAGATGCATCAGGCATGGACTAGCTCCCGGCAAACCGCCTTATCAGAACCTTCCAAGCAACAGCTAAAGTTTCAAAGTGGAAAAATCCAGTACGTTCCCCACCGTCTGCACATTTAATTCATCGATACGTGCAACACTTTAGTTGTTTTGTCTTTCGGAATACCCAAAGGTCCGCATTGCATCAAGGCTACCTACGCCCATTGCATCATGGGTTTTTAAGCTACAGTAAGCCAAGGACTAGCTGTGTTTATTTGGGTCCCTGTTGACTGCTGCCACGGCAACACGAATTGTTGGAGTACTGTTATCTTGGTCTGTGTTTGTTTTTTCTATGTGCGTAAACAGCCCACACAGGAATAGTACAAAAGACGTGTGAAGGCAGCGTCGCCAGCCGCCGGGGCGGTTGACCCCTGCTGTGTTCCCAAGTCCTGGCCGGGGTTGGCGGGCGCTCCGGAGCAGCGGTGTCTCGGGTGCGCGGCCCATTGAGAAGCGCCACTCGACACGTCGATTGCAATCGCATGGCCAAGCAGAACTTCAGGTGGCAACTTTTCAATGCAACGCGGGCGGTTCAAGTCAATGACCCCGATCCTGAAGTCACAAGTATCATTTAGGGCATTTAGCAGACGCTTTTTTTTTTTTTATCCAAAGCGACTTACAAAGAGTACATTTGTCATAAGAAGGTGAAACATTTCATTGCTGCTAATACAGTGAGAAAGTCACCAGACCAAGTTTCAAGCATTTCCATTGCTAGGTGAACCACTGCTAGTATACAACATCTCTCTACATGCCTCTCCCACCCTGCACACCATGCTAGAGTCATAGCAGTTGACCTCCAGCTGTAGACTGAGACCACTGAGAACAATAATGTCAATATCAAGTGAAATATTACTTTTTCATTTTACTTGACTTGACTTGACTTATTTGTTTTTAGTTGACTTATCTTACTAAGTGTACCCTACTTCTATGTGTTAGTTACTCTTTATACACTTTACATGTATTACCCTTTAGTTTGTTATTTTTATGATAAATAATTTACTTTTGGATTAATATAGTTATGTTCTCTTATTTATCATAAGAATTTATACCTTCAAAATATTATATAAAACCTAACTTTTATAGGCTTTTTTCTTCTTCTTATAAATAGGTTATTGTGTTGATTGGATGTTTCATTATTTCATACACATGATAAAAGTGCATATGTTTTGAAATTGGTATTGGTCTAACAATTAATCAATATCGACTGACATTGGAACTGTGTTAGAACAAATAAATGCTAAATTATTACATTACTGTATCTTGTATCCGAATTTAACCATGAGTTTGTAAAGCTGCACCACCTGTTGGGCGACATAAAAGACATTGAGCTTCTGCTCTCCCAACACTAGGGGGCAGTGCTCCGGAACGCGCGGGGCTCATGAAGACGTGCCACACGGCACAGAGACACACGGATTCCGGGTGCGTGACGCTGTATCCGGAAAATTAGCAAATGTTGCTCAGAATGGAGTTATTTTTTTTTTAATGAATGTATGATGAATTGTAACGCCGGTGCTTGTGTTGTTCACATATTCTCGCAGCTATTGCACCCGCCACACGTTCCCTCGTGGTCTTCGTACTAATCCATTGGTCGGTCATTGTTAGCAGTCCAGCCATGTTCCCACACGGCCGTCCTCGGTCGGTGTTGTGACTCGCTTCTTTCTGGACCAAAGCTACAAGCTAGCATGCTAACCAGCCTGCTAGCCTAGTCCCTCTCTCCTCCTTATTCACCTGTACCTTTTTTGTTTGTGTCGACATGTTGCATGGACCCTCTGTGGCATTCCATGCGGCAGGCATCTGAACGGACCATCGGCTGGCCGTTTTGTCAACCAGTGACCCAAATATCCGCGACGTCTAAAACCGTGCAGAGCCGTGCGACTCCTGCCGAGGCGGCAGCTGTTTTGCTAGCTAGGGATCGAGGTTTGTGTTCCGAGTGAAGCGGCTTAAAGGGACCCCCCGCGCGGTCTCGGGTCTCCGAGCACATCGTTTCATTCACGGTGAGCAGACACGATGGCGTCCTCCTCCGGTAACGACGACGACCTCACCATCCCCCGCGCCGCCATCAACAAGATGATCAAGGAGACGCTGCCCAACGTGCGCGTGGCCAACGACGCCAGGGAGCTGGTGGTGAACTGCTGCACGGAGTTCATCCACCTGGTCTCCTCCGAGGCCAACGAGATCTGCAACAAGTCGGAGAAGAAGACCATATCCCCCGAACACGTGATTAACGGTCAGTTCGCTTTCCCCTTCTCATCTGTTGACACGCTTGATTGTCTCACTGGGAGACGTTTGAGTTGTCGGTTCCACTAAAGCGCCAGGAACATTGTCGGCGTCATGAGGACGTGCTGGGTCTCAGTGAATGTACTGGTGTATGGTTTTGATCTGTGGGTCTCGTGTGTTTTGGTTGCAGCTCTGGAGAGCCTGGGCTTTGGGTCGTACATCACCGAGGTGAAGGATGTCCTGCAGGAATGTAAATCCGTAGCCCTGAAGAGACGAAAGGCCAGCTCCCGACTAGAGAACCTCGGCATTCCAGAGGAAGAGCTCCTTCGGCAACAACAGGAGCTGTTCGCCAAGGTGAGACCTTACGGCTCCGTTTAAAACTATCAAACCGGTCCCCTTCCTACCCTGTCGCATTTCATGGTTTGGATGCAGAAATGCCTCACAGCGAAGGCAGGTGTTTACATATTTCCTCGCCTTGGTACAGTTGATGGCAAATGCCATTTTCTAAATGTTCCATTTCTTTTTTCTTTCTCACACCCCAAAAAAACCCAATCTAACACAGCCACACAAAACAACAACAAAGAAACTGTGGTAACAAAACATAACAAAACATTTTTCAGCAAATTAGTGAGACTCTGAAGCTGCTACTGCTGCCAGCCTATTTTAATTTAGCAAATTGTGTTTAGCGCCACCTTCAGGTGAAACTCTCAAACGTGACAGACCTGCTCAGCATCCTTGTCTGTTGTACACGTTTGCTGAATTTGGTTACCATGGAATATTTCATGAAAGACATGCACCAGTAGTTTTACTAATGGCCTCAAGGTGAGGCTTATTGCTGCCATTCTTAAATGCGTTATGCTTATCCATGTGGAGAACTTGGAACGTTTCATTTAATTGAAGTCAATGAGAAATTGAATGATGATGTTCCTGTAGTGCCCCATGTGGGTAGTGTCGTACAAAATGTAATACATGCCAAAAAAACAGAGAAATAATAACATAATGAACAATAAAGATCTTAAGTAAAACAACAGTAGTGAGAGAGCCAGCTCCCACACTAATGACACCATGCTGGCAAGATGTCCTCTTGATGTCCACCATAGTCTGCCTAAGTAGACCCCATCTTTTATTTATTTGTGGGCGGGGGGCAAAACTTTGTAGGACCCCTCCTGTGCCCCCCCTGCCTGTCTCTGTCCATCAGTCTGTAATGGCGGCGGCTGTGTTCTGATTGGCTGTGCTCTGATTGGCTGTGTGCAGGCCCGGCAGCAGCAGGCCGAGCTGGCCCAGCAGGAGTGGCTGCAGATGCAGCACGCCGCCGAGCAGGCCCAGATGGCCGCCTCCTCCGCCAGCGCCGCCCAGCAGGCCGGCTCCTCCCAGGACGAGGACGACGACGAAGACATGTGATGATTTGGTTTTCTCCTCCCCCTCCTCCCCACCCCCCCCCTGGGAGGGGGAGGGGGCAGCAGCGCCTCCCTGTTCCCCCCGCCCCCCTGTCTCTTGGACGTACGGTGTAAACTGCCCGGCGACCGAGGCGTGTGAATGAGATTGGGGCGTGGCCCCGAGGTGTGTCAATGGGGGCGTGGCCCCGAGGTGTGTCAATGGGGGCGTGGCCCCGAGGCGAGGCGCGAGATGGGCACGGACACTTTGAACCAGCAGGGGGGCGTGCTGTGGGCTGTGTGCTTTTTTTTTCCTTCTTTTCTTTTTGGAAGCAGTACCTGAACGAACTGCAAAGTTTGGAAATAAAGTGTTTATAAATTCATCTCAACTTTTCCACCCCCCCCCGCCCTCTGCCCTCAAGTTGCTTAAGTTGTGTTTTGTGTTGAAGTTGTGCTGGGCGATGAGTAGAGCTCTGGAGACGACTTGTGAGGACCGTGGACGTCAGGGACACGGTCCTTCATGGTAGGGCCACCTTGTGTCGTAGAAATGACTTTCAATTCACTTCAAACCTCTTCAGTGCTTTGACAGAGTTGGACCCTACCTCTCGTCCTCTGTTTTGAATTTTTTTTTTTTTTATCGTGAAAATATTTCATTTATCTCCTTATCTTTCTCCAATGTATATCTTCTTTTTCAAAGGATTTCTGCTGGAAAACATCTTTTTTGGATCATTGGTAAATAGTAATTGTTGGATTTTTAGCTAATTTCAACAGTAAATGATTCATTTTGTTTTCCTATTTTTGACCTCAATATTGCTAGTTAGTCGTACATTTCTACAAGTCGTACCACTTTTTGACTTATAGCACCAAAGACAGAAGACTTACCACCCTCTTATGCTTATGGTTTGTGTTGAGATTCCTGGTGGCCCAGTGTTATGTACACACTGTTATCAGTTAGCCGTTGTAAAAATGCTTTGATATCGGGCTAAATTTGTTACTACTTGGGGAAGTATCAAACACTTGAAATAACTGGGTAATTCTTAGTGTAAAAATGAGTTGTTATACACATTCACTTGCCTACCGTGTTGTATTCTTTAAGCAATAAAGAAAAATGTTTTATAGACAAATCCTTGTGTGATTTATACTTTTTAAACTTTTTTAATATCCTGTCCGAACCTCATTGGTGTTATTACGTCGCCTGTAAGTGAGCTGTCCAGGGGAATGACTTGCTGTTTGGAACATGCAGGGTATTATTCTGTGCCTCCAATCTGCTAGCAACTTGCACACAAAAACAACTAAAGCTTAATTGAAAAGCTGATATTTTTTCTCCGTGCTCACGGTCTGCTCACCAAAGTATACCCCACGACGGGGCAGTCAGACGAGAACTACTGGGGTGAGATTTGGGCCTTCTGGCAGTGTTCAAATTTGCGTCAAACCTGTGTCATGTTGGGCTATTTACCGAAGTCCAGAAGTGACGCAGAAACTGAGGTTACTGGAAGCCGATTGGAAGCCCACAGTGATTTGTGACGTAAGAATGATTTATGACGCCGTCGCTTGTCACCGCCAGGGGGCGCCGCGGGACCGCTAACCAGCTGAAGAGAGCAATGGAACAGCCTCCACCCAGCCTGCCATACCCTCTCATGGTGGGAATGAAAGGTTTGTTTTCTGCGGTCGCTCTTACTGTAAAGTTAAATGACTGATATTTCTTTCAGCTGTCTCATAAACCCCTTTTGAAAGGCAGGCCAAATTATATTTTTTAGACAAAGCGATATCATTCCACGTTTAGCGTCGAGCCGGTTTAATGAAACTTTGCTGATTCCCGTCAAGAGATTCTGCTGGTATTGGTGCAGGTAAGCGACCGTCGGTCCCATTCAATGGTTGTGTGATTGATAAATGCGCTTGAGCAACGTTTGTACTACATACGCACTACGTGATATATCTTTTTAAATCAACGCTCGTTGGTGTTTTTACTATTATGATAGGCTACATTATTTTGGTGAGTAGTCGTACTGATACGTAGTCACATTTAGGGACCAATGAAGGCTATGTTTGAATAGGAAATTGAAGACGCCAATTGCATTCCCAGGAAAAGCTGGGTTCAGGAGCCCTTTCACTGAGACTGTGTGTTGGATGATGATTACTCTGGTAACTTTGTGAAGCAAGACATTTGGACTTCGATTATTTGATTACACACACAGTGGGTCTAGATCTAGCCCACTATGAAACGGGTCTACGCGATTACTGTGACGTAGCAAATAGTTAGATTAGGCAAAATTAATAAATAATGAAATGACCAACTGTAAGCCCCGTTTAGGGTATTGACGTAGACGAGATTCCACGTTTCCATAGAAATAGATGCTGTTTCTTCTCAATGAGTAATTGGGAGCTGCTCAGCTGACCGTCACAGCGTCCACCTCTGGGGCCCAGCCTGAGATGTGGAGCTCTCCTGGATGTAATGAAGCCAACATCCCTCGATGCTTCTTTATTCTTCCTGCATATTCCTTAACTAACTAACTAACTAACTAACTAACTAACTAACTAACTAACACACACACACACACACACACACGTTAGGGTTCACAGGTCAGGGAGTAAACTGGGACCATGGAGGAATATTAGCTACGATACTGTTTTTAATTGGAAAGATAACGTAGCTCTGGCCCTGTTGCCCTGGTAACCGTTTGGGTCGACCCCCACCCTGTCCCTCTTCCAGGTCTCCTCTCAGACTCCATGGGGGGCTGCTCTGGAGAATGTCCTCACATAACTCCTAATGACTTCTCCAGTCGTTGTCTGCACAGTCCGCAGCGGGTGTGTGTGTGGTAATCGGGCTGCATCTATTATAGTTTAGATTGGGTGATTCGTTGGTTTCTTTTCTTTTGGGGGATGTAAAATGGTGGTGCAGCTATACTGTCCTATCGAGCCCGGTCCTTGTGTCCCTGGTTGTTATCCTGAAGGGTCCGGGAGGCTTCACCCCCCCATCAGTCGGGCATCAACATTGACAACATCCACACAACTGGCTCAGTGGCGACTGGGACTGAATCATGAAGCATGTAGCTTGGTCCAGTAGATTCCTTAGGATCCAAACGGGGGTGAAGTTAGAAGCGACCAAGCACTTCCACGTTTTCCCTATCTAAACGGTTTTATGTGAGAAGTTACACGACCCAAGTATGGTTACACAAAATGATAAAAAAGGATAGGACTATAATGTAAGGCAAAAA
This sequence comes from Urophycis floridana, assembly GCA_027123135.1. NCBI lineage: Eukaryota > Metazoa > Chordata > Actinopteri > Gadiformes > Phycidae > Urophycis > Urophycis floridana. Next base: position 2,992,175 of record JAOPUI010000016.1, on the reverse strand, counting down.
AACACCTGGGAGGACTTCAACGTCGGCGCAGTCGCCACTGAGCCAGTTGTTGTGTGGATGTTGTCAATTTTGATGCCCGACTGATGGAATGGTTAAGCCTCCCGGAGCCGAACAACCAGGGACACAAGGACCGGGCTAGCTTTAACGAGAACGAAAACAAAATGTCACATTGAACTCGACCTTGGTAGTTGTCTTCGTGATGGCTTCCAGTTCTGCTACCTGGAACTCTCGGCCATTTTTAATCTATTCTCATTTTATTGGGAACAGAATGTAACATACACTTTAATGGCTGATTGCGCCTGGCTGTAGATTCGTCCAGTTCTGCTACCTGGAACTCTCGGCCATTTTTAATATATCCTCATTTTATTGGGAACAGAATGTAACATACACTTTAATGGCTGATTGTGCCTGGCTGTAGATTCGTCCAGTTCTGCTACCTGGAACTCTCGGCCATTTTTAATATATCCTCATTTTATTGGGAAC
>JAOPUI010000016.1:2832226-2845061 GCA_027123135.1 Urophycis floridana | reverse complement strand
ACACCGATCACACACACACACCTAGCACACACACACACACACACACACACACACACACACACACACACACACACACACACACACACACACGCGCGCAGATGTGTAAATAAAAGCCTTTTGGACATATTGCCAGCAATTATTATCGCCACCAACCCAAGCAGTCCCAACATTACCATGATCATCAGGTCATCGTCTTTATCATCTTCGTCGTCATCTTCGTCATCATCACCATCATCACCATCATCATCATCATCATCATCATCAAGGAGGAGCGCATCCAGCCACCGCAAGCACCTTCAGTGAGCTGTCAGTGGGTGCGCGCTGTAGATGAAGCATGGCAGGGGACGATGAGACAAAGCCGGATGACCAGTCGGCGAACGATCAAAACAATCGGCAACCTTTTCTAATCGGTGTCGCTGGAGGAACTGCCAGCGGCAAGGTTGGCGATTTTATTCCATTTACAGTCACGTTTCTGTTTATTTCCCCCCACACTTAAAGATTAGATGACACTAATCCAGCATTGTTGTTTCTATCGAGTAACGCAATTAAGAATGAACCATTGAAACGCATTAAGGATGGTATGTGGACCTGTGTTACATCATGTGGTTCATGATGACATAAACGTTTTTCAACAGCTGCTTCAGATCTGGTCGATTGCTAATGGGGTTCGGCCAGTGGAAAAGACGCTGAGGATGAAATGAAACCCGATTCTTGAACAACTGCATTCAGGCTGCCCAACCTATTATTATGACATTTTCACATTGGCAAAACGAGTAATGTAGGTCACTTTCCTACAGGACAAAATCATTTTTCCTATCTTGATCAAGGGTGTCAGCTCTGCGATGCGACACTACCATTAACCGTTATGTCTTTTATAAGATTGAAAGGGACGGTTCTAGTACTGCTCCAAAACAAGCTTATTGTTCTCCACATGGTCTACAATGCGGCCATTACGTGGTGCTGCTCTTTAATGCTTGGATATTCTATAATTAATGGTTAATAGATTGTATTCTAATACAAAAATATTAGGTGCCAGTAATTCACTGACTGAAACAAACAATAAATGATACATTTGAAAGATTCCAGAGACCCGTTTCATTTAAGTTTCCTAGGTGTGTGACATTTTTTTTCTTAAGATTTCAACATAAAAAAAACACATTATTCATCATTCGGTGTCTTAACTCCGCGACAGATCTTTAAGTAAAATGCCCTATTTTAGCTCATGGTAATTTTAACAGCATTGACCAAAGAGCAGGGAAGTAAAGAGTGCTGCATGCGTCGTCGTGTCTTTCCTTTACGCAGCAGATGGGACAGTGTGGGATGAGAGCCCAGTCTCTCGTGGTTTAAGGCTTCCTGGTTCTCAACCGTTCATTAAGACACCTGTTCTTCAACATCTTTCAATTTATACCCTTCCACCCGTTTACAGTCTACGTGGTTTGAGTTGTATGCGGATTTTCTTTTGTCCCACATTGTGACAATTTGATTTTATAATGAAAAAAACGTTGTCAAAGCAGGGTATATTGTGGTCCGAATCGTGGTTTGCGAAAGAGACAATATTCAACATTGAAAGTGTGAGTAAGGGATTGTAATAATTGGCTTAAACCAGCCCCTATTCCCTTCAACCACTTTGAATATGGACAACCTTATACTTTGGCTAATACAGGGGCTGTATTTATCCTTCTGCAACTCTTAACTCTTCCTTAACGATGGGTATCTAAATCTGTTAGTCGCTTTACATAAATGCCCAATAGCCATTTTATATCCATCAATACTTGAGCAATGTGAGTGTGTCTTTCCCCTGGCCACAGTCGTCAGTGTGCAGTAAGATCATGGAGCTTCTGGGGCAGAACAAGATCGACCACCACCAGAGGCAGGTGGTGATCCTCAGCCTGGACAGCTTCTACAGGGTCCTCACCCCGGAGCAGAAAGCCAGAGCGCTGAAAGGACAGTTCAACTTCGACCATCCAGGTATCTACAGCCCTGGCTCAGGGGCCCGGAACCCTGTTGTCGGTTATGAAGGGATCAAGTCTGAGACGCGGGTGTTTTGAAATATCCATGTTGTCCTGCTATTGACAGCCGTTCTCCAATGTTCCTCCTATGCAGTGAGCCAGTGACCTGTATAACAACAAACAACAAAACATCAATAACTCATTGATTTACAGAGGGTCAAAAAGGTGATGGCAGTGTTTTAGTGCCTCAGCTCTATGTTGGTCCTGTGGCAGTCTGCTGCGTTGAGCGGGTTCTGCTGTGGTTCTGCGACGACACGGACCACTGGCAGGGAGAGGAAGTGACACGGTTGGCCACTGCTTGTCATCGTTCTTCTTCACCCCCTGTCTCTCTGCTCAGACGCCTTCGATAATGACCTCATCGTCTCCACCTTGTGGGACATCTTGGAGGGCAAAATAGTGCAGATCCCTGTGTACGACTTTGTCATCCACTCCAGGTGGGCTTGTCTTCCATGTCATCATGACTTCTGGTTTTCTGTGTTTTTTTTAAATTCATTGTTAATTGGTTTGAAATGTATCATTAAAAATAAATCTACCAATATCACAAATGCCACATCATCCAGGCTGTTGTAGAAGTGGTGCTTATCCTGAGATAAACCCAAATAATGGTACAAAAATATACAGTTCACAGAAACATATATGCGATGAATTACATGAAATATGACATTTTACTTTATGGCACTTCTGAGATGACACCAAAAACCATTTTCCTGCCTTTGTAAAAAAGAAGAAGAAATGATCCTGTGAAAAAGTAGGTGTTTGTGTGTCGAGTGCAGGAAGGAGGAGACGGTGACCGTGTACCCAGCAGACGTGGTCCTTTGTGAGGGCATTCTGATGTTCTACGCCCAGGAGATCAGGGACATGTTCCAAATGAAGCTGTTTGTCGACACGGACGCCGATACCAGACTCTCACGCAGAGGTGAGCAACCTCAACAACATCCTGCTGTCGGCAGCAGTGTAGTCTGAGTCTCCTTCTACTGAGTCTTCTACTGAGTCTCCATCTCTGAGTTTACTTCTCTGAGTCCACAGTCAGCCCTATGTAGCTCAGCTGGTGGACCATGGCGTTGTGCAGCCCTAGATCCAAAACTGAAAAACATGTTCAGTGAAAGCTGCAGCAGTCCTCATTCGTACCCTCTAACATGTGTGGTTACGTGTGCTTGTTGGCCCTAGTGCTTCGGGACATCTGTGAGCGCGGACGGGACTTGGAGAGCGTGCTGACCCAGTACATCACCTTCGTGAAACCTGCCTTTGAGGAGTTCTGCTTACCGGTGAAGAGCCCTGCCAAGCCCAGGTCGCACTCCCTGAGAATGTACTGGATTGATTTCATTAACTCGCCCTATCTCCTGTCTAGACCAAGAAGTATGCTGACGTTATCATACCCCGAGGCGCTGACAACATCGGTTAGCTTGACTCCTTCAAACTCACTGGAATGGACATGACCATATTGTTAAATATAAAGACAAGTTTTAGCTTAAATCAATATTGTATATGACCGTATGTTAACATTGACCTATTCTTCTCATGCTACAGTTGCCATAAACCTAATAGTTCAACACATCCAGGACATCCTCAACGGGGGTCTAGCCAAGAAGACCGGTCTGGAGGACTATGGATTGACCCAGAACCTGCAGAATACTGAGCCCAGCAGTCGCCCCCATTGACAGCAATGCATTCTTCAACAGGAAAGGCTTGATGCAAAATAAAGAGCCTCTTTTGCTATGGTCCCTTTCTTGCCTGACTATGGACGATGAAAAAGACACACTTTGTCTTATTTTCACGTTATTTTCTGAACTACCTTAATGTGATTGACTTGAATGGTTGAGCTGAGTCTTAGAACAATCTTGCGCTCAAAGAAGCAAAATGTTGCCAGCGACTTACTGTCCCAATATGTCAAAGGAAAAAGCAATGTAGTTTAGTGCTGTCTGAATTTCAGGGCATCTGCAAATCATGATCAATGCAACCTTTCCCGTGCACAGGACAGAGCTGACTCTTATGTTTTTCAGAAATAAATTCAGTTGTGTGTTTTTGTGATCTAATGTCGAACAAAGAAATCAAACTTGAAATTCATCCTGTTTAGCGTCATGAGAACACACCAAAGAAAGAACATGATTCACCAACATCGTTGACATGAATCACAATCCCTTTGTTGATTTGCATTATTTAAGGTGGTAAACCAAGCTGTGTGTGATGTGACGAAGGGCCGTTCCCTCTGGTGTGATGAAGTTACCTCCTGGTGTTATTTGTTTAAAGTATGGGATAAAGTCCTCAGGCTGCAAATACATGAAGCAATGTTTCATTTAATGTGCCAATGTTTTTTTTCCTGATGGTTTGTTTGAACCGCGTTCAGCCGCGTACGCCCGGTTAAACGAGGCCTGTGTTCAGATGTTTTGCTTTCTGTACAGATTTTTGATGTTAATTTCTCAGGTAATAAATCTATTTTTCGGTCTTGTGAATTGAATCGGTGTACGTTTGTTTGGAAACCCTTTCCCTGCTGTAGTTTTATCTGGTGCAACTTTCAACATATTGTACATATACTGTAGAATTTAGCATTCCTCTACAACTCCCAACTTTATATAGCGATATAAATGTAATTATTTTACAGATATAAAATACAAATGCGTATCATAATCCACAGACTTTATGGTAGAAAAACAGATGAACACAAAATATTCAGTGTTTTAAAAGGCCATTATATATTATGTGCAGATATTTCGCTGACACACATTACTACATCAACTTTGCAAATCCAAAAGACCCAGCTTGTGTAAAACGCAATGGACTTTAATCCACTCCCATTGCCTCCCACTCAAGTTCATGCGCAACTTCAACCTTCGGTCCCAAGAATATGAACCAACACAGTCCAGGCAGAGGCCTCGAGGGGTCGCCATGGCGCCAAGGCTTCACCGATGTCCGGGCCTCCCGTCACACCACGTTGACCTCCGACCCCTCCAGCGCTGAGTTTTTGCCGAACAGGCACCGGAACAGCTCGGTCCTGGCCTCGTCGTTCATGGAGCCGTGGTCCATGGGGGCCATGAAGTTCACCAGCTTGCTGTGGATGGTGAAGCGCACCTTGCGCCCCTTGCTGGCCTTGGTGTCCACGCGCTTCTTGATCTTGCTGCGCAGCCTCTGGATGGCCAGCCACTGCCGGCCCATGGCCACCTGGTCGTTGGGGTCGGCCGAGCTCGTCTTGCGCTCGATCAGCTCCCGCAGCAGCTGGTGGTAGAAGTCGTCGTCGTCGAAGATGTCCTCGTCCAGGTCCTTCAGGTGCCGGTTGGCCTTCATCAGCTCCTCCTCCTCCTCCTCCTCCTCCGCAGGTGGCCGGTCGGGGGCCCCGGCCGCCGGCGTCTCCCTCTTCCCCAGGACCCGGTACTCGGTGCGTCGGGTCTGGGTGCGCCTCAGTAGCCTCTCCTTGTCCAGCAGCACCTGCTCCACCTGGGTGACGATGTTGCGCTCGAAGGCGCCGAAGCCCTTGCTGCTCTTGCCCGTGGTCAGCCTGGTCTTGTCGTGCCACTTCTGCAGCGTGGCGTTGCAGTAGGGCCGGAAGTCGGCGAAGCGCTTGGCCATGAAGCCCGGGTACAGCCCCACGTCCAGCTTGCGTTTCAGGGCGCCGGATTCCGCCGGCGCCATTGGCTCCCCGCTGAGCTCATTGTCACTGTCGGCCGCGGCTCCGAAGGCCTTCCCCACGGAGATGGGCCTGGTGTCCGGGTTCTGGTGCAGCAGCTGGTCCTGCAGCTCCAGCAGAGACCGCTGGAGAGCCTTCAGGGCTTTGTGGCTGTTCTTCAGCGCCCCGGCAAACTCCGCTCCGCCCCGCTGCTTGAACTCCGGGAACGTCTGAGGTTGGGGCAGCTGATTGGCCGTGGCGAGAGCCTTCTGGATCTTGATTCGTCCTTCGAGCAGCTGGTCCCACAGAATGAGCTGATTCTTCACAGCCTTGCCCTTCTCCACTTCCTCGTCCACCGTCTCTTTAGAGAAGGTCTTGACTGCGCCCTGACCTTCATCCTCGTCTTCCGTCCCCTCCTCCGAGTCATCATCATCATCTTCCTCTCCATCATCGCTCCCATCATCCTCATCACTTTCTCCCAGATCATCCATCCCTTCTGTTAACTTGTGGAAGTCCACCTTCTCCTCACAAACAAAGTCTGTATGTTTCATCTTTGACACGAGGGTTTTGACTGTACCATTCTCGTTTTCACACTCGTCTTCGGATTCTATCTCTTCGTCATCATCACCATCATCATCTTCATCTTCATCGTTGTCGTCGTCCTCCTCCCCTTCTTCGCCTTTATTGTCGGTTATATCATCTTCTTCCTCCTCCTCCTCATCATCTTCTTCTTCTTCAGATTCCCCCATCTCCTTAAGCAGTTGTTTACGAGAGACTGCCTTTCCCACGTATCGGCGGTCGGTCTCAGCCAGCAGGGACGTGTTGTGCTTTCGCAGATTGCTGAGGCCAAATCCATCTTCGTGGTCATTATCGTCGTCTTCGTCAAACCTGTCATCTACTTGGGCTTTAGTCTCGTCGTCCTGATCGTCCTCCGGGTCTGCGAATTTTGGCAAAGGGTTTAACAATTCCTCAAGTTGCTGGGACACCGAGCCAGCCATCTTTCAACTTTGACCACACGTGTGTCGGAAGCGAAGTCGACGTCATCACAGCGCGACGACCACCCTCACAGCCGCCGCGTTTTACGCATGCGCAGGTACAGCAGCGCGGTGGTGAAGTAGGCTTGTGCTAACCCCTTGTGTTTCTTTCAATCGGAACGTTTACAATATACAGAAATACTGAGGACTCAGGATGTCAACGAGCGATTTTTATTTGAGATATTATGTCGGGCACAAGGGAAAGTTTGGACACGAATTCCTGGAGTTTGAGTTCCGACCTGACGGTGAGTTGAGGCTCGGTGTGTTGCTGTAGGCCGCACTGAAACCCAATGGCTGCCGCGCAAACGTTGTGTTCCAGCGTACTGTTCCAGCGTTATCACTGTGAACCCTACTGGGATGAAACATATACACTGTATATACTGGGATGAAAAACTGGTGCATCTCAGTGTGCCTCCAATCAAATAATGTTTAGCAGGGTAGTTCTCCTATGTGCCGGGTACATTTGATTACTACAAATGAGTATTAGTGTTGCTGTGTTTGCACTTTGAATGGGTTGGTCACATTTAAAACATCTAACGCCGATTGTTTTACTACAGGAAAACTAAGATATGCAAACAACAGTAACTACAAGAACGACGTGATGATCCGAAAAGAGGTATTCGTTTTATTTCCTTTAACAATTGTGAGTTGTAGCGTGTCTGGATGTGTGTGAATTAGTTTGCGGCGCTTGTAGTACGATGCATTTATATTCCGTGGTTCTGAAAGCAGTTCAACTAGACACCATTTCCTGTTGACTGTTTTAGGCCTATGTACATAAGAGTGTGATGGAGGAACTTAAGAGGATCATCGACGACAGTGAAATAACCAAGGAAGACGATGCGTTGTGGCCACCACCTGATAGAGTGGGAAGACAGGTTCGATGCCGATTTCCGATTTTTTTCTCAATGCCTTTAGTTCTGGTTTTAAATTTGCTCGATTTGAGGCCCATACAACGTTTGTTATATTCCAGAGTTACTGAATGGTTGTGAATCCATAACAAAAAAATCGACAGATGGCTGTTGACAATTTGGGTCGGTGAGAGCTCAAATGGTTCTCTACTTTCCACAGGAGTTGGAGATAGTCATTGGAGATGAACACATTTCCTTCACTACATCAAAGATCGGCTCCTTGATTGACGTAAACCAGTCGAAGTAAGTTGTCCAACTTCCAATACAATGTTACTATTCCTTTCTAATTTCCCAAGTGAATACAAATGTGTAAATCTAAAGGCTGCAAAGAAGGACTGAATAGGAGAACATGGTTCAGTCCTGGTTGAAGAGGTCCTCTGCTGTGGAGACGTAGCGCCAAGTTGATGACCAACATTACTCAAACCTTTTATCTTCTTGTCTTCTTCTGCAGAGACCCTGAGGGCCTCCGTGTCTTCTACTACCTGGTTCAGGACCTGAAATGTCTCGTCTTCAGTCTAATCGGCCTTCACTTCAAAATCAAGCCCATCTAAAATTATTCCTACCGTTTCCTTTTGAATTGCTTTATTACTAATCCTGTTGTGCGTACAGCTTTTGTACATTTTAATTTTGTTGGAAGACTTTTATTTTGATTTCCCTGTCGAATGATCTTTTGAACAACTTTGTCGTTGTTTTGGTTGATAGAAATGTCCTTTGCTGTCAAAATACATTTTGTTAAATAAACACAACTTTTACAAAACAAGGTGACTTTATTTCTGTATGTTTTAGAAAAGCACAATGTTTCCAAATAAGTACCTATGACATGGTGAGCTTGGTTTGGAAATATGATATACAATTGAGTCTATAATATAGGAAACTTTCAAGTAATTTTTCCTAACCACACCATGTCAAACAACTTATAGGTCAAGTATTGCCATTAATATTCATGTTAGACTAAGGCTTTAATGGTGTCTATTACAGTACTTCAATGTATGATGAGTTGGAAGCTATTAAATGAATTCATTATTTACAGCAGAACTACTTAAATATTCTGTACTAAGTTGTACTGTAGATTTCATTTAGCCAATTTTTACAGTAACTTAAAATATTTAAATTATAAATATAAATCACCATAGCACACCAAAAACCTTAAATCTTTGACACAATCACTGCATCACATCTCTGTCCCCTTTTCCAAAAAAAAATCACAACGGCCACCATCTTAGGCGATGGGCTTCCCCTCCAGCACGGTGAAGATGTCCTCCAGTGACTTGTCCACGCAGCGCAGGAACTCGTGGACGTTGCGGGCCGGGTAGCTGGACACGTTGCAGCCGATCCAGTCGTCGTGGACGCCGTAGCCCACGCCGAAGCCGTCGGGGACCACCGGGGCGAAGCCGCCCAGGCTGACGGCCGGGCTGGTGAGCGTGCTGGTGGACAGGATGTTGTGGTTGATGGCGGCGTAGGCCGGGTCCTGGTAGAGGTCATGCAGGGCCTGACCTTTGGCGTTGGCCAGGTAGCGCATGGCGAAGAGGTGGCGGTCGAAGCCCTGGCCTGGAGGAAGGGGACAGAACGGTGAACATGGCTGGACGACCAGAAGTGAAGAAGTTACTAAAGTGTCATCTAAAAGTAACAAAACGTAAACGTACATTTTCATTATGTTTCATCTTTTATTTGTTACATCTTTATACCTACTTATTCAATAATAGTATTATTGCATTGTTCAAGTGCTATACATAAAACAAACCCAGTTATCCAAAACGGGCTGCATTTCACCGTGTTGTGAGTGGTGCTCGGTGACTCACCCATGGCGGCCTCCTTGGTGAGCTGCCCGTGGTATCTAGAGCAGTCCTTCAGCATCTCCACCAGCTGCTCCACGCTGTGCTCCGCGGGCCGCCGCACAAAGGCCTCCGCGCAGCGCCTGGTGTGCTCCGTGGCCGGCCGGATGGTCTCGGTGCGGCCGTGCTTGAAGGCGGCCGTGCTGCAGGACTCGTACGTGGCCACCGTCTGGCCGTACTGTCGCAGGAAGCCCATCTGAAAGGCCAGCTGGGCCACCGCGTCGGGGCTCAGCTTCTGCCTCTTCAGCTGCTCCTTCCCGCCCTTCTTGAACTCCAGGGCGTCGATGGTGAGCTGCGACACGGCGGCGTCGAAGCGCTCCCTGGCGGCGTCGATGGCGGCGCGCAGCGCGTCGTCCAGGCGGAAGTGGAGCCGGCGCACGGCGGCCGCAGAGTCCGCGCCGGCGGCGGGGGCGGAGCCCGGGTGCACCTGCGGCTTCTCCGTGGTGTCCTGGAAGATCTCGTTCTGGAAGCGCAGCACGGCCACGCCGTCGCCCCACGAGTGCTCGAAGTTGATGGCGGCCTGGCCGTCGCGGGCCAGCACCACGGAGAACGACTTGTCGTACCAGCGGTTGCAGCCGTCGCCGTGCAGCATGTTGTGGGAGGTGTGGATGTGGTCGCGCATGTCCTCGTCGTCCAGGCACAGGCAGAACAGCGCGCTGTCCACCGCCTGCAGCGCCTCGCCGTTGCCCGCGGCGAGCAGCTTTTCGCGCAGCCCCGCCCACACGTCCCGGTTCTCGCTGGTCAGCAGGCCCAGAGGGTGGGCCGCCGCCGGGCTCTGGTCCGCCAGGATGTAGCTCAGGTGGGCCTGGATCTCGGCGGGCTTCACCGCGCCCCCGTCCCGGTCCACCGCGTCAAACGTGTACATGTTGCCCCTCCGCATCACCAGCAGGTGGCGCCCCTTGGCGTCGGTGAACAGCTCGTCGCGGCCCCGCTTGGGCACGCGGGTGGAGTTGAAGAGGCGGAAGTACTGAGACATGTCCAGGGGGTAGGCGTTCACCAGGTAGGCCCCGTACCAGGACAGGGACGGAGGCACCCAGCGGATCAGCTTCTTGAAGCCGTCCGTGTCGCTCTTGGCCGGGTTGAGGTGGAAGACCTCCGGCGCCAGCACCCCGGCGCGCAGCGTCTTCATGAAGCGCACGGCCGAACACACCACGTTGGTGGCACGGACCAGCTGGTCGTTGTACTCGGCCCGGGGGTCCGGGTTGAAGGACATGAAGGGGTTGAAGTTCAGCACCACGGACTCCCGCGCCGAGAGGTACATGTCGAACCACGGCGCTGAAGGATGGAGGGGAGGGGGGTGAGAGAGGGGAGGGGAGGGGAGTGGGGATTAGGGTGCATGGCCCACAGCTGAAAGGTTCTGGGTTCGATCCCCAATGTTCGTTCGTTGTCCAAACATAGGCATCCCTGAGCAAGATGCCCCTAGTTGCTTATCAAAAATCCATCCATCCATCCATTCATCATGTAGCATTTATTACATTTATTGTAGTCATTAAGCAGACTTTCATCCAAAGTGACCTACAGTGAATATCAAGATTCAAGAGACTTTATTCATCCCGAGGGAAATTATTTTGCAACAGATCAAAATATATATGAATGAATATGAATGAATTTGAGATTCATGTCAATATTCAGCAGGTTAGCAGTTATGGCATCTTAAAGGAACAAGGAACAAAAGAAGAGGTTTGAACCCAATAGCTTTAAGATCACCACTAATCTATCAGTTGCACAGATGCAACTTTGTGGAAACAGAGGGGTACATGTGCATCTATAGAGACGATAACCTTGATTGCCTCTCACCTGAGATGTAGCTGGTGTGCTTGTTGATCTTGTCCTGGGCCACCAGTTCTTCATGCAAGATCTTTCCCGTGGTACTCTGAAAATCCTTGGCCAAGTTTTCAGTGGTCCTGAGATCACAAAACATTATGATTAAGTTTAGGTTACATTAATATGTTCTAATCAAACGCACTCCAGTACACTCACCTGAATTGGTCATCACTCAAAAGAGGCTTTTGAGCTGCTAAATATCTTCTGATGGTATCTTCTAGTTTGGGAACAGGTAGCCTGAAACAATATTGAATGCTGATATTGAATACGAAACGACCCACAAGTGCAAATGTTCTGATTTAGTGTAACGTCGCCATCTTGTGTCAACTTCACGGCAAAGCATCAATCGGCTGTGCACTTTCACCTAGATAACTCTATCCCAATACCCTTCTCTACAGAATAAAGACCCAGCATAGAATAGACAGAATAGACGACATTCAGGCTTCTCAATTAAAGTACAGCATTGTATGGAAAAATATATTGCAGTAGGGAAAACATTTTGTGAAACAATTCCTCGAGAGACACTTCGGATGTGAAGAGGATTTCAAATAGACACTTACCTAGGCAGACTCTTTTGATAATGCATTGAGGGTACAATGCTTTTGTGCAGGTACTCTGAAGAAGCGTCCTGTTTGTAGCGTCTCTGTGTCAAGGACGCGGCACTGGGAGACAATCGCCTGCCGGTGTTTCTCATAGAGGCTCTGAACTGCAGGGACAGCAGGTTCGCCATGGCTGTGTGTGAGCAGCACGTCTGTGTCTTCGTTCAGCAAGGTACGCGGTGGTGAGACTGTAGATTGACAGACGCCCGAGGAAGCACTGCTGGCTACCTGTCTCCCCGCTGCCTTATGTCTGTCGGCTGGATCTCACACTGACGTTACCGTGATGGTCGAACACGGTCCTCCAGTTCATTGGCAGGAGAAGGCACTTACCTGTTATATCATACACTCATTGACAAATGTATGTCTTGCAAATACACACGCGAGTGGGGTGTGTGTACACACGGTTAATTTCACGTGAACCTGAATGCAACAGAGAATTAGAGCCACAACAGGAAGTTAGGAGTCATGGAAGACCACGTGACCATAAGGCACGCCTTCTAGCCACTATGATGGTGAAAAGTCACCTCCGATAATTTACCTCATAGTTTTCCGTCTTGTCGCTGTTGCTAGTGAATTAAAATGTCTCTTTCTGCACGAATGGCTCGTGATATCGCTGCTGTTATTTTTCTCCGCGGCGTTCTTCTTCTTCGGTTACCAGACTCTCGCTGAATTCTGGGATAGCGTAGTGTCCTACCGTTGTACACAGGGCCAGTGGCGGTAGTACGCATTCGGAAACCTTTTCCCTACTACACAATGCGTACTATCGGACGCACTATATTTGTCACGTACTACAAAATGCATACTATAAAGCAGTCAAGTATGAGTATTCGGATGCAGCCCAAATGTTTTCATGTTTTATCTATTGCATCGTACTGCTTTCCGGTAGTTTGAACTATTAATTAAAAGAATAGAGATTAGATATTAAAGGGAGCACACTAATGCAATTTCCCTCAGGGATCATTGAAGTATTTCTGTCTGTTCTGTCTGTCTGTCTGTCTCTCTGTACATCAATTTATTATTATTATTATTAT
>JAOPUI010000016.1:2629777-2641043 GCA_027123135.1 Urophycis floridana | reverse complement strand
GCCACAGACACAGCCACAGACACACACACAACCACAGACACAGCCACAGACACAGCCACAGACACAACCACAGACACACACACAACCACAGACACAGCCACAGACACAGCCACAGACACTACCACAGACACAGCCACAGACACAGCCACAGACACACACACACAACCACAGACACAGCCACAGACACAACCACAGACACAGCCACAGACACAACCACAGACACAGCCACAGACACAACCACAGACAGTACCACAGACACACACACAACCACAGACACACACACAACCACAGACACAGCCACAGACACAACCACAGACACAACCACAGACACACACACAACCACAGACACTACCACAGACACAACCACAGACACACACACAACCACAGACACTACCACAGACATAGCCACAGACACAGCCACAGACACAACTACAGACACAACCACAGACACACACACAACCACAGACATAGCCACAGACACAGCCACAGACACAGCCACAGACACACACACAACCACAGACACAGCCACAGACACAGCCACAGACACAACCACAGACACTACCACAGACACACACACACAACCACAGACACAGCCACAGACACTACCAGACACACACACACAACCACAGACACAACCACAGACACTACCACAGACACACACACACACACACAACCACAGATACAGCCAGACACACACACACAACCACAGACACTACCACAGACACAACCACAGACACACACACACACACACACAACCACAGACACTACCAGAGACACACACACACACACAACCACAGACACTACCACAGACACACACACACACACACAACCAGACACTACCACAGACACACACACACAGACACTACCAGAGACACACACACACACACAACCACAGACACTACCACAGACACACACACACACACAGACACTACCACAGACAGAACCACAGACACAACCACAGACACACACACACAACCACAGACACTACCACAGACACACAGACACACACACACAGACACAGACACTACCACAGACACACAGACACACACACACAGACACAGACACAACCAGAGACACAACCTCAGACACAACCTCAGACACACAGGGTGGCCACCGCGATGCATGCTGGTCTCAGCTGACCCGTGTGGAGATGAACCCACCGGCACGCTGAGCTACAGAAACTCAACGGTTAGGGAACCACGCTGAGCCTCCCACAGCCTCGGGAGGAAGAGGAGGAGAGCCTCACTTCATTCACATCTACATTTACCTTTAGGGCCTTTAGCAGGCGCTGTTATCGACTTACAATGAGTACATTTGTCAGAGGAAGGTGAAACATTTCCTTGCTGTTAATAGTGTTAGCAAGACACCTGTGCAAGCTTCATGATGATAACCAGGGAACCAATCCCAATGACGGCAGCTATAAGACAGTCCATAGTAGAAATATGACTTGATGGCTATGTTTATCATTTTAGACAAATGACACGTTTCATTTTCGTACACCATTGATGGACATGCAACAGGCCGCATCCCATCCACCTCACAGTGGGCAGGTGTGTTGCCCGGGACCCAAGGAAGTGTGTGACTGTTAGCTTGTTTGGATGAGCGGTTCTGGAGCTGCCATCGGCAACACGGGAGGCCCAGCCATTGGCGCGCTGCGAACAGGCCCGTTCTGAACAGGCCCGTTCTGAACAGGCCCGTTCTGAACGGGCCTGTTAACTGCGCCGGCATCAACTAAAACGTCCCCCTTGACTCTCGGAATGAAAACAGTAAATAAGTCGTCTCTGAAGCCTCTACCTTTTCTGTGGGGGCCCGGCGAGAGGCGTCGCAGCTTGTGTCTACCAAAGGACACCAGCTCCTTGGTCAGTCCCTTCCTGGCGCCCAGGGGGCCCCTGGTGGCCGCGGGGCTCCTGCTGACCGCGGGGCCCCTGGTGGCCGCGGGGCCCCTGGTGGCCGCGGGGCCCCGGCCGCGTGCGGGGCTCCTGCTGGTCCACAGACCAGCCGGGGGGCCGGCTCTCCTCTCCGCTCCCGCCCCGCTGTGTGGTCCAGGAGGAACACAGAGGCATTCAGCACCATTTTGATTTGGATCAAAGGATATAGATTGATTTATATTGATCCTATGTACATGCATATAGGATGTATGCTAACCTATCTGATAGATCACATTGTCCACAAACTAAGTTGAAACTTTAGCCTCATAATATAACAAGGTAATAATACAACATGGATCTGTCAACTAGTGGGAGGAAGGCATTTAGAACCTACTGGTTGAAGGCACAAATGGCAATATGAATAAAATATGAGTAATATTTGAGCAGAGTTTGTTAGGGCGTGACCCCGCTTGGGGTCACCTGCGGTTGAGGGAGATTGCCAACATATAAAAATACAGTCCAGATATTTGATAATGCATTTAATACTTAATTCAATTTATTTGGGGGTTTTATTGTCTCCTTCATTGCTTATATAGATGCAATAACACAGGTAAACTATAATATATGTACAGATGTAAAGTAAAGAAATAAACATCATTTATCGACTTGAGTAATGCTTTGCTGCCACCTACTGACAAGACATAATATTGTCTCGACACGAGCAACCAAACTACAATTAAGATGTTCGAGGGATAAAAACATGTCAGACAATAACCAAACCCAACTACGTTCTAAATTGTAATTTGTATTGTACAAACCTGCATTGTGGTCCAAGTCTATGGTGGTTTATATAGAACCAAGTGTGTGTGGGGAGCACTCAAAGAACCCCTGATATCCCAAATCACTGGCCCCTCCCATGTTTCAGTCCCTTCCCAATATACTTTATACAAATCCTAGCAATTGAGCAGATACTCGTATCCAAAGCATCCTGTTTTAGACACAAGGCTTCAATGAGCAAGTACGGCCAAGGCACCTGGCTGTAGGATGCCTGTCGGTAGAAGGGGATGAAGGGGAGGATTGAACCCAGAACCTTTCAGCTGGGAGTCAAACACCCCAACTACTGACCAGACCATCTTATCTCCTCACTAAAAGCCCCGGACACAAAGACTCTGTACCTGCGGGGGAGAAATGGATTATCAGCTCTTTTAACGCCCACCTGCCGGGGGGCTTGCGAATAATCTTCATCCTGCTGCGTAGTTTGAACCCCTCCGCTGAGGAAGAGGAGGAGGGAGTTGACAGGGACGAAGGGAAACCAGGCGCCGCTCCTACTCCTCCTCTCACCACTTTGGGTTTTTTTTCCGAGGTCCACTGGAAGACGGTCCCGCGCCGGGCCCCTGCGGCCCCAGAGGGACTCCTGCCTGCGGCCTTCCACCGGTACCGGCTGCTGGGGGTGCCGGCCCCGGGCCCTGAGGTTCCTGCTACTTTCCTGGATCTCACCATGGGACTCTTCCTGGGGCCCTCTCCCTTACCTGCGGCTCTCTGGGAGAGGACCAGGGCTTTGGGCGAGATGGTCTTCCGGGTCAGCCTAGTCTGGGCCAGGGCTGATAAAGATGAGGAGGAAGAGGAGACCCAGGTGTACTTGGAGGTCCTGTGGGCTCCCGTGATCAGACTTAGCCTGGAAGACAGCTTGTAGCTGGGGGTTCTCTTGGTGGCGACTGTGGGTGGGCCTCTACTGGGTGTCCCAGTGTTTGCGACCGATGAGGGGGCAGAGGCCGTGTTTTTGTCCACGGATGGAGGCATGAGCCCACTCTGCTTGGGACCCACACCGGCCGCATCCAGCTTCTTCACCCAAGTGAACTTTGACCTTTTGAGCGGAGCCGGGGCACCACGTGCCTGGCTGGGCTGAGTTTTGCCAGTGATGGGAGGAGGGCGGGGTCCGCTGGGCTGTGCAGGGCGCGAGAAGGAGGCCACAGGATTAGAAGTTGCAGCTACCGCCAAGATCGCAGTCCCCTTTGTCACAGGGGTGATTTCAGATGCCGGGCAAGACTTCATCTGGATCTGCGTGACGGTGGAAAGTACTTTTGAAGATCCAGAAGCATTTTTCCTTTGGTCTGAGGAAGCTCCTTCTGTAGTGTGGACTACATGTTCTGCTTTAGCTACTCGGCTGGAAGAGGTGGGACTTTCGGCCCATTTCTCTCCGGCACATCCAACACCAAGCAATGCATGGGCACCTTTAAGGCTGGGGCTTGCTTCTGGATAAACCATAAGACACTGTGATGAAGAAAGGGAAGAGGCAGACGAAGACAACACCTGCCCGGTGGAAGTTTGTCCTGTCTTATTACTCAGAGAGTACTTCTTTCGCCAATTCACACGAGACTGCAGGTTTCCTTCAACATATGATGAGCCCCGACCCCTGCCGCCAGTAACCACCGGTCCCGCTGGATCCACACGGTGAACTGGAGCAGAGGGGTTGTTGCCATGGACACGCTTATGGTCGTTGATGAGATCTAGAGAAAGGCGAAAGCGACATTGAGTTGCACATAGTTTTTACTTTAAATGTTTAATGTTTGTATCATTGTTTGATTATTCCGCAACTCGCAGAGGACGTTGCCTTTGGTTCACTGGCACCGAATGCCAGCTACTGTAAGTGACAGTGTATGCTTAGCAGCCTCATTTGAGACTGACTACTGTATTTGGCATCTTTCGAATGAATAAAAGAACTACAACACCTGGCTGCGTTAGCGGGAGAATGTATGAGCGATATCAATCCCTAATAAAAGCTACTTACTTTGAAGAATTTCTATTTGTCTTTTCAATGCTTCTCTCTCCTCCATGTTGACGTCCGTGACGTCACCGAGGAGCGACGTGGTCCATCGTCGACCGCCGCAAATGACGTTGTGTGTTTATTTTCCACGACTGACAAATTGACGCGGTCTTCCGGGTTTCACGTCATGGAGTGGGTGTGTCTCTACGCTGTGTGTCAGATAGTTCCAGTACCAAATATACGAGCTGAGGAGGAATATAAAAATTAACTCAAGACCGATTCACGCCAAGTAGTTGACAGTAATTTTCATGTTAGGTTTTGTGCTAGGTTATGTATGTGTATGCAGTGTTTTTGAGTAACTATTAAGGCGCTATATAAAAACGGTGTATTAACATTAGTAGTATTATTATTACTATTGTAACCTATTTTTATGGAGTTGCTTCCCTTGGTTACACTATTAGGTAGACGAGGCTTTTACTGTAGCTTTTTGACTGTACATTTTACAAGTCGCGTTCATGACGACATATGTTTGGCGTTCTTGACAAAATGAAAGGGGAAGTAAAATCGTGAAAAGGCTTCTCCAAGGTTTCGACTACCAAAGAACAACAGCCGAACATCTACATTAAGGTAGGCCGAAATCAAAGAACTTGCCCTCACAACAATCTGCAAGGTTTCAATTATACCTGCAATCTGTACATTAATGTTACCTTTTAACTTTTGTGAACTTTTGTCAAAACACAAACTAGCTACTACAGTTTGTCAACATCTTATCTATATTAATATGTTATGAACTGTTCTTACAGAATGGCCTCAAAGAAGAGTGAGTTTATGTATTTCATCATATCGGAGCCACAATATGTCCGACCGGGCAGCTTGTGCTACATCACTAAATCCAAATATGAATCTGAACACAGAATTAAGAAGCCCGCATCCTTATACATGTCATTCATGGGCTCCTATTCAAACTCCGAAGTTAAGGTTTGTAACATGAGTTTTTTGACTACACAAGAGGCTGAAATGCTTTGTGGCTTGGAGAGGGACTTCGACAGACTTGCGTGTTTTAAAGAGAAGACAGCTCTCAACGCAGCTTTGGCCCTCACTGTAGACACTCCAGTCACTGTCGAAGTAAACAGAGAGGATCTTCAAGGAATAATTCGTTACATCCGACCGCTTCCAGAAAATAAATGTAATGATCCCATATCAGGAACGAGGTTTTGGATTGAATTGCAGGTATGACTCCCTAATTACCAAGGCAAGCGTTTCATGCAATCACACTGTAAATATTTCAGTTTTTTGTAAGGGAATTGCAAGATCAACTGCCCCCTGTGGAAAATATGGTTGTGTAAAGAAAATAAAAGAATATACTTTATCATTTTTATAACAGTTGGCTGTCAAACACATCACTGTACGTGGCCTCATATTCCCAGCTGGTGTGGTGGCTTTACAATGTCCTTCATTTTTCTGTGCAGGGAAAAGACAAAGCAAAAGGGCAGCCTGGTGGTGACATGTCCTGGCCGAGGGCCTCATACCACTGTGATCAGTCCGATGGCCTCCTTGTCGTGCCCTTCTCCAGAATCCGACCTGTAGCGCCGATACGCTCCAAACAAGTAACCCAGGGTGATGTGGTCAGCTACATGGGAGAGCAAAGCCAGGGCCTTGGCCTCGTACTGGGCTTAAAAGAGCGCCAGGGAGAGACGATGGTCTGCATTGACACGGTACGTCATGGCCAAACATTTTATTTGTGTTTATCTTGCTTCTGTTGGAATTTATTATTTGATATATAATTCTGTATATTGAATCTATCGTGTATTTATTCCTATTGGCAGTTCGGATATTTTAATTGTCAATTGTACCATCCATCATTTCATATGAATTGACTTTTACAAGGAAACAACTCTTTACTCTCTTTACCTTCACCCCTGTTCCTTGTTGTCTGTATTGTGATAAACCTCATAAACTTCTTTCTGTTGGTTCTGTTTTCTCCATGTTTACAGGATAATGGTGAGCTCATGGTTCCATTGAATTGTGTTGCCAAGGAAAAAGATGAAGACAAAGGTTTGAGTTTTTCCTTCTAATAAAATATAAGGTGTACTTTATTAATCCCTTACTGGAATGTGGCTGTCACAGCAGAAAGTACAGGAAGGTAATAAGAATCAAAAAAATATGTCATCATTTTGAAAACAATAAACTATAAGATAACAATCAGAACATGTCTATATACACAATAAGAGTTGTTCTAATGTAGACGCAAAAATGTAAAACATCAGCGAGAATCTGAGGGAGACACTGCATGCAAGTGTATTCTCCACCAGGAAAGCCACACATCGTGACACACAAGTGAGTTATAATCCAGTGAGAAGCCTCTATGGTTGTCAACCATCTGCCTCCCCGCCCCCCAGAGGTCCCAGAGGCCCACGCGGCCCCGGGGGACCCCCGGGCCGGCCCCGCAGCGCCTCTGGGAGTCAACTCCATGGTGGAGTTGACCTTGAGCGATGGCTGCGCCTACGGGGTGATCCGCTGGACCGGCTCGCTGCCGGGCCGAGAAGACACCATGTGTGGTCTGGAGCTGGTGAGCCCAGCAATCCCTGGATCAGTGTGGACCTTCTCTCTTCTGGCCACAGAGGAGGGCTGACATCATCTCCTCCCAGTCCACTGCTCCTTCTCACCCTGAGCCTGTCGCTCCCTCCTGCAGGAGGAGCCGCGAGGCGTGTGCGACGGCTCCTTCAAGGGGACTCGCCACTTCAGCTGTATGCCCAAGAAAGGCCTGTTCATCAAGCTGGCGACCTGCCGGCCAGACTCACGCTTTCACGGTCCCTCGGCGGCCGACCCCAGCAATAAGGTCGCCCACCCAGAGGTTGAAGGTCAGGAACATAAGCGGAGATGATGACAGCCGCGTCTCGCTTTTTTTCGTGTAAAGTTTGCGTGAATTGATAAAGCCGATGATGAAGGCAGCATTATATAACTTGCTTGCATGCTAGCAATTCTGGATGCCATGGTAACGTGAAGCAAATCGTTTTTTAATTGTTCTTTTATTTGATAGGGACCACGTACAGTTCACCATTTGATGCATCATACCAGATGATAGCTCGAAAGTAATTTGTATTTGTAGTCCCAGTGGGTAGCTCAGTGGGTAGAGCAGGTGGACAGAGTGGGTCGTCCACCAACCGTAGGGTCGGCGGTTCGATCCCCTTGATCCAACTGTCCACATATCGAACCCCACACGTACTGAATATAAGTCGCTTTGGACAAAAGTGTCTGCTAAATGCCCCTTTACCCTTTTTTGGGTTTCTTTAGTGTAGAAGGCTGTACATAGAAGTCCCTATCCCCACATATAGTTAAGAGTTGGAAAGAATATGGTCATTGCAGAACAGAAGCCGCGGTGCATCATGGTAAAAAAAAAACATTAAATGTTCTAATGCAATAATAAATAATGAAAAAAAGACACTCAAAAAGTCTGCGTCCTTTGCTAGCCTCTCTGATGAACTGAGGAATGTGAATGTTTGGTCCTCAGGTGAAGACGTCGCAGGGTATGAAGGCGCCTGTGAGACCGTTGACCATGTCACCACTGACCAGGTGGACCGCATTCTGATTGGTCGCCCGAAGGGCATCCAGGGCCACTGTAACTCCTGCTACATGGATGCTGCCCTCTTCAGGTCTGGGGGAATCATGTCATTTAAAGCACTATATGGAATCATGGTTCTTCTGTCACTCATCAGTGGGTTGATGTGTGTTTTTGGCCGACGGTCGAATAATTCCAGTCTAATGTCAAATGTAACCAAAAACTATGCATGACAGACAATTTCCTGCACGTTACATCATTTGGGCAATAAAGGTATTGAGGCTAGTGAATTGTTCAGCCAGTACTGGGTTCACCCCCCAAAGTCTGGGGGCGTCGTAGAGCGAGCATGTCTAACCTCTGCTGTGTTAATAGACACTTTGGATAAGTGACAACAAAAATGTCTTCAGTGCTCGGGCCGTGGCGAGTATTTGACGCCAGAGCTGGGCTCCTTTGGTTCTTCCTGTATTTTCAGTTTGTTCTCCTGCTCCTCTGTGCTGGACTCCCTGCTGTTTAAGCAAATGAAGCCCAAAGACATCCCGATCCAGAACACCCTGCTCCGAAACATCGTCAACCCTCTCCGAAGGTGAGTGGGCCGCGTGACGACCGGCATTTTGTTTTTGGCTCGTTGTCCGGTTGTAAAGAACGAAGGCCAACTCAACCAACTGGACGGAGTAGCTTTCAAAAAATCTGTCAATTCGTTTTAGCTCAACTAAAATGAGATCTGCAAGTTCAATGATTACCAGAGAATTCTGAGACCGGTTCACTTTATCTTTTGAAATATTGCAAATATAGCAAAAAAAAAATATATGTTCTATGTATGCATTAGTTCTTTTCCATTGTACCTTCTGTTGCTGTGACTGCAGTCACGGTTACGTGGAAGGGAAACACGTCATGAAACTACGGCAGCAGCTGTTAAGCCACGGTTACAGCCACACCTTCACCACAGACGAGAAGGGTAGGCCAGCACCACACACACTGCTTTAGCACGGGTTTATATCTCCTCTTGGCTGATGGTCCATTCTGTGTGTTGTAAGTTACAGACTATACACCAAGAGAAGACATACCACACAGTGACAGTGACACTGTGTGGTATGTCTTCAGTTGGTTTACAGTCTGTTACTGTGGGGTATGTCTTCACTTGGTTTACAGTCTGTTACTGTGGGGTATGTCTTCACTTGGTTTACAGCCGCTAACTGTGTGGTATGTGTCTTGCAGATCCAGAGGAGTTTCTGACCATCATCATGCAGCACATTATGGCCTTGGAGCCGCTTCTGAAACTGTAGTTACACAACTATATTATCTGATGTGGGTTTTTGGAAACCTTCTTACAGAGCAAGAAAAGTCAGTCAGAGAACAAAGCGACAAAAAACATTCTACTATGAATTCAGTTAATTTGTCATGTACCCTCATGCTTAAAAAAAAAGGACAGTAGCCAGCCATTGAAGAGTCAGTCTAGTTGTGCTAATAGAACAGTGTGTTAAATCTTCAAGGTTGAAATATTCTGCATGTTACCGTACCTGGAATTCAGGTCTTCCCATTATAGACCCATGTTACTGTTGGCATTGTTGAGCAGCATAGCTATTAGCCTCCAGGACATTTACCCAATAGCTCTTCGAGTGAAGTAGCATCGTCCATCATTCAACTTTATAGTATATTGGTAGAGTACTTGGAGCGTTAATTCTGAGCTGGCTTGTGGCCCTCTGGGCCTGTTTGTGGGCTCAGCTCCGCAGGTGGCAAGGTGCAGGAGAGCTACAACTACCAGATCTTTCTGGAGCAGAACCACAGCCTGGTTCTGCCCACCATTCAGCAGCTGCTGGAGCACTCCTTCCACAGCGCAGGACTCAAACTTGCGGAGGTAAGCGTCTGGCTTCGGGGGGGGGGGTAATTCTGATTAAAAGAGTGTTGTTTAAAGTACGAGTTGCCGTATCCCGTGTCACAGGTTTTGGATTTGAATTCCATTTGATTGGGGCAGACATTTCTGCTTCTTTGAATGATTACGCAATTGTTCTCCTAGAAAATACTTATGAAGACGATTGTAGTCAGATTTCAGAGACTATTAAATAACTGGTTACAATGAGAAGATTTCTGTGACATTCCTCCCTTTACAGCGACATTACCACTGTATTCCAACAGATGGCAGTATCACCGTATTATTGTTTGCTGACATCTTAAAAAAGAAAATGTGATAGCTTGTACTGCATGTGTACTGTGGGTGGATCTGTGCTATGTGCTGGTACTGTGTCTGTGCTGGTACTGTGTCTGTGCTGCGGTGCTAATGAACACGGGTTTTGTCTCCAGTCGCCCTCCTGTCTCATCCTCCAGATGCCTCGTTTCGGGAAGAAGTTCAAGATGTTTGATAAAATCATTCCGTCCCTGGAGCTGGATGTCACTGACCTTCTGACCGAAGGTCTCTGCACATTCATGAGCATACTATTTAGGACCAAACCAGCCAGATCCAATGAGATACGATAACTGTGGTGTGTGTGTGTGTGTGTGTGTCTCTCTCAGGTCCTCAACAGTGCCTGCTGTGTGGACAGCTAGCCCTCGTAGAGTGTACAGAGTGCTTTACAGACTCCATCTTTAGCCAAACAGGATTCAAGCTCTTCTGCAAGCCCTGTTCTACTCAGGTAACTCCACTCCCATCGCCTGGCATCGCCACACCAATTCACAAACCCACCTGACTGACAGCCATGTCTCCCCCGCCCTCCAGGTGCACTCCCACCCCCATCGTCAGGGCCACCGCCTCAGCCCGCTGCAGCTCCCCGCTGACTACAGCCAGGCCGGGGCTCCCGCTATAGCCCGGGACAAGCTGGAGCTGTTTGCCGTGCTCTGCATCGAGACCAGCCACTACGTGTCCTTCGTCAAGCACGGACCGCAGAGCCGCGACTGGATCTTCTTCGACAGCATGGCCGACCGGCAAGGTGAGCCGCGCGGTCCCACTCATCTGGGTCTCCGTTGCATTTGATTCTCAGAATCAGAATCAGAATCAGAATCAGAGTCAAGTTTATTGCCAAGTAGGTTTGCACCTACAAGGAATTCGACTTGGTGCAATTGGTGCAAGAGAAAAAACAGTAT
>JAOPUI010000016.1:2182417-2193256 GCA_027123135.1 Urophycis floridana | reverse complement strand
TCTCTCTCTCTCTCTCTCTCTCTCTCTCTCTCTCTCTCTCTCTCTCTCTCTTTCTCTCTCTCTCTCTCTCTCTCTCATATGTTGTTACCCTTTTTTTAGACGATGTATTGAGCAAGTGTTTAACAAGAGGAACAGATGTTAACTGATGGATGGTACAAACAGCAGAATGAGTCATTACATGTCCGCTACACAAGGGAAGAGAACCTTTTTTTATGATTCCCGTGTCCCTCAGCCAAGAAAATGATCTGTTATCTATAATGCAGTAAACTTTAGACATGGGGTTTGATCTACTTACTCATTATGTAGTACATCATATCATCTATAATGCAGTACTGAGTGCCCGCCATTGGGGGGCACAGCTGAGCTCAGCTCTTTGAGCCCTGTGTTGATGACCTGTACAGGGACATGCTTCAGCCACAGCTCATGAATCACTCTCTATTAGCGCTAAGCTAGCACCAGGGAGCCAGCACCGCGCTCCCCGAACCCCGCCCACTTTTCCTGTTTTCTCATGGCTGGCGGTAAGAACCAGGCCCGGGCCAGCCGCGGGGAACATTGTTCCTCCGGCTTCCTCTTCCACATTCCTGGACTGATTGGATCAGGGCCCCCAGCGCCGGGGCATTGTTCTAGCCCCTCAGCACCGGGCGCCCAGGCCCATCTGCTCCCTCTACCGGCCCATTGTGCTGGAGTCGACCCGCCGATGACAATCTCTCTCTCTCTCTCTCTGTCTCTCTCTCTCTCTCTCCCCCCCCACCCCCCCACCACCCCAGCCGGTCTGCCAGACCCTTCACCCTCACCATCTCCTTGGGTGACTGCTAGCTAAACCTGCTGTGTCAGTAATACCCCCCGCTGGCCCTGCCTGTCCAGTCGGACAGGACAGGACGCCCAGGGTGCATGTTTGGGCCTCACAAAAAAGGATGTTGTGCTGGTGGCGGCTGGGAGCTGGCCTGTGTGTTTAGCAGTAGTTTCACTACTGGGGGTTTTCACAGTGCTGTGGTGTACCGGGAGCAGTGGACATAAACAGCTTGTTCACGAGGGCAATCAGGATCTGCTATTTTGAATCTGGAACTGTTTTCTTGATTTTTGACAAAGAAAGGACCCCATATGTTTTAGTGGGGATAACACTGCTCCTGCTGGCCACTAGAGGGCGGAGCTTTCATACCGCCTCTCCTGGTTGAACCTCCTGAGTTTTGTCTGACTCCGGTTCTAGCAGGTATGCCACATTGCCGCTTTCTGTTTACGTTGCAGACTGGCTTCTCTTCAGCGTCTGCAGCCTCAGAGAATGGGGACCCTGCAGCCTCTTCGCAGGGATTGTGTGTTCAATCCCTTACATAATTTCTCAGATATTTTCACACACCACAGAAGAGGGTGGGAGCACTTCCTGCGTGTGTTTGAGGCATGCGGCCCGGCTGGAGCGGGGTCAGAGTTCTGTCGGGCCGTGGGTTTGGTGGGAGACCCGCGAGGCTGCTCCTGCTCTGATGGATCATTTGCGTATTGCACCTTTCTGAGGCTCATACTGTTTAGCCAACAACTCTGTAGTGTGTGCGCGTGTTTAATGTAAAGCGTATGTTAAACCTCACAATACAGAGCTGATGAGATGGGTTTGAGTTCAGGAGTCGTGCGTAGTCTTTTGAAACATCCATGGACAGCAGATCCATCTGGGACGCCTTCAATCGCGGTCAACTATGTAGTGATTTGATATGAACTCACTTCTTCAAAATGGTGCGTAAAGGGCAAAGTTCAGTTAGTATATGACACTGTGCCTTCAGTAGGTGCTCCAGAAGCAACCAACGCAAGCCATGTTGAGCGCAAGGGTTGTATCTTCACCAGTTGGAACAGGTGGTGGCTAGAAGCATACCTCCTACCTCCTGCCAAGGTTACCGGCGTTGAACTCCTACCATGATATTCAAAATATGCGCCGGGTCATATTTTCTACAGCATGCTTACAGCATATGCTTGTAAGCAAAGCTGCCCAGTTCCCTTGCTTTCATTAACTTATACCAGTGCCTGTTAATACTGCCCACAATTATGAGATTATGAGCCAGAAAAGCATGTGATAACTTCTTGTACGGACGTTGTTTTATTGCACCGTGGAACAATGTCAAGTTTTGTAAAGTTATTGGCGATCGGCTAAATTTGTGCTTGGTTGGTCAATTAATGCTTGCATATTCTTACGGCAGATATGGGATTGATTATTTCTTGAGGTAGTTAAGCTTGCTTGGAGTCAGCACATTTTGTATCACCAAGAGCCCTGGTTTGGCCATGGAGCTCCCACCTGCAGCACTCAAATCACAGCAGTCTTATCACTGGCCTGCTCAACAGAGCCTCTCTGAAGGGTATTCCTGCACAGGCGGGCAGGGGTAAAGGCTACCAATGGGGTGGTGGTGGTGGTGTTGCTTAAATGCGATGTTGATGTGTGTGTGTGTGCTACCTCACTAGCCGTTTAGCTCGTCAGTGTAACCTTAACCTCGACCACAGAGAGCTCTTCTTCCTTCAGCTGGGTGTGGCCGTTGGCGTCCCTGTTGTGATTGGCCGGCTGCCCAGGCGTGTGTTATCTCCTGTGGAACATGTTCTTGTCTCCGCCCTGATAGTGCCTGGCATACAGTGCAGGCCCCGCCCACTCATGGTTACATCACACTGGGAGGAGACGTGAGGCGAGTGTGCTGGTGTATCGTCAGGTACTTTCTGTTTGACTTGGAAACAAACCGCAGCCCCACAGCGTCTGTAAGCCGAGGAGCCATAGCGAGCCTGGCCAGGAGTCGTCTCTAGTGAAAACTAAGGGCCGGATCGAAGCAGCTGTAGACCCAGGCCCAGGGGGGCGAGCGTGCGGCCGTGTGAAGCCTGAGATGGGGCGGCCGGCCGGCCTCAGAGGGGTGGCTACAGGGTGAGGGTGTGCGGAGCGTCCAGACACATGGAGTTCCTGAAGAGCCTGGTCCCGGCCTCCATCTCTGGCGACGGGGCCCTGGATCACGGGGGAGGGTTGCCGTGGGAGACGGGCCCCCGGCTACTACGAATGAAGCGCTTGGGCCTGCTGGCCATGGGGCACACCATAGAGGAAGACCAGGACAGCGGCGAGCCCGGTGGCAGCAGGCGGAGCCGGCTGAAAGGTACCGGTGACCCCGGGTTACGCTCATGGCACGCTGTGGTGCGCGTGCTGGCGTGCACCCCGCAGCCAGTGTGTTGTGTGCCACACCGTGTGTGTGTGTGTGTGTGTCTGTGTGTGTCTGTGTACGCACACGCCTGATTTCAGTGTGAACAACATTATTGAACTGGCATGATGGGTGGTCAGCCCTCCTCAAGGCCATCACCGTACCTATCAAATGTCCCCGTGCTATCGCTTATTGCAACGCAAACGCTAACTGCAAGCCTCTGTGTCTGGTGTGATGTGTGGACCACAGCAGATCTGCTGTACAGAGCAGCTATCTGTACGCAGCAGTGCTGTGTGTTGTCCGCCGCCACGCCGCAAAAACAAACTCGAGCACGTAGCGGTGGTTTGTTGAATTGGGAAGACTTTTGGCTGACGTCGCACTGGGTGCAGATCTTCACAGAAAAGCTTGTCTTTGTTCATTAGTTATTTTCTTATTTCGGGCCATACGGTCTGCTGTTGAATTAACTCACCAGCGTGCCCTACGGTCACACTGCATGTGGAGTTGGATGGTGAAGTGGACCAATGGGCATCAGTGATGTCCATCACAGCCACTCCAAGTGCTGCTGTGATTGGTCGGGCTCGTGCAGCCCTGTTCTAGTGGCAAACACTAGGAGATTTCCTCAGAGAGATATCACATTAGAGTTGTTGTTGTTGTTTTTCCTCCCTGAGTGGGAACTGTTCATTCATTTTACTGTACTCAGAAAAACACTGGCACAGAACAAAAGGTTTTACATCTTGGTCTTCGCTGACTTTGTAACTTTTAAAAGATTGAACATGGAGTTTTTATGCTTATGTATGTCTGTGGTCACACAGAATACACCACAACTGGTCAAGCAACTTATTTCACAGACGGATGATAGAGTTGTACAGTGTCTCAGGCTTCAGCCATCTGTTTCAAAAACCAGGATTACTGCCATAATCACTGCCACCATAAGAGGGCATTTCTGTCGACTAGAAGCCACACTTTTTATTTCTGCATGACATGCAGCACTCTGTCATTGAATTGCTTGCTTCTGCGATGTGTGTGTGTGTGTGTGTGTGTGTGTGTGCGCGCCTGCATGCATGTGTGTGTGTGCGTACGAGCTACCAGGGTAATGCCTGCCTCTTTAATCTTGTTGTGGCATCGTGTGCATCGCTGCCTGTCGGAACATGCGTTTTGTGTTTGCTCATGGTTAAAACATGGCTGCCTGCTCCACTCACTCACACCCAGAGCTAGGCCACGTTTGCCAATGGCTCGTTCGCTAACCGCGCTAGCCAACACCCCGCCAGACCGGTTCGGCACCGGGGATAGGCCTGGCGATGCCAACCGCAGTCGCATTCTGATGTTTATACCCTAACTTTGTATGGTGACAATAAGGAAGCAGTGGCCGCGTCCATGTTGTGTCCCAATGTGGTGTCATGCTGTCAGCCTGCCTGTCATGTGCTCCCAGAGGGGGAGGTCCTTTTGCACATGATGACATTTGGGGAACATTCATATCCAAAATAGACCAATTATTTAAAACATTTGTTTTGTTCTCCTTCCTCTTTCAACTAGGCCACAGACGTCTTTTTAGAAAAGTCTCCTTTGCAGAACTTCCTGGAGGTAAAGGGCTTCCTGATGGTGAGTCTTGTCTTCTGAAGAGTGAGGGTTGGTTGTGTCCAATAGAGAGTTGGTAACATCCAATGGTTTGTTTGATCCAATGGGAGTAGAAGCCAGTGACTCTTGGTGTAGGTTTCATCCTATAGGAGAGAGTCAGTGACTTTTAACGGTTGTTTTGTCAAAATGGAGATTAGAGTCAGTTACTCTTGTTGTCCGGTCCGTCCAATGGGAGCGCGTGTCTGTGACTCCTCCGGCTAGGTCAGTCCAATGGGAGCGTGTCTCTGTGACTCCGGCTGGGTTCTTCCAATGGGAGCGCGTATCTGTGACTCCTCCGGCTGGGTTCGTCCAATGGGAGCGCGTGTCTGTGACTCCTCCGGCTGGGTCCGTCCAATGGGAGCGCGTGTCTGTGACTCCTCCGGCTGGGTTCGTCCAATGGGAGCGCGTGTCTGTGACTCCTCCGGCTGGGTTCGTCCAATGGGAGCGCGTGTCTGTGACTCCTCCAGCTGGGTCCGTCCAATGGGAGCGCGTGTCTGTGACTCCTCCGGCTGGGTCCGTCCAATGGGAGCGCATGTCTGTGACTCCTCCGGCTGGGTTCATCCAATGGGAGTGCGTATCTGTGACTCCTCCGGCTGCGTTCGTCCAATGGGAGAGAGGCAGCCGATCAGTCAGGTGGTTTTATCCAACGCGAGTCAGCTTGCCTTCCTCCTTTGTTAAGAGAGGAGTGGGCACCACACCTTCCTCCTCCTCCTCCTCCTCCCAACAGTGTTCCTTCTGGGTGGTGCTGCTGGTTGTCACCGCGGTGACCTCACCGGACTGCAGGAGGCCATCAGGGCTGTGTTTGTAAAGGGCGACGCTCCTCCAGTGGTGCTTTGTCACCCAGGTGTGCGCGTCTGTGCGTGCGTGTGTGTGCGTCCGTGTGTGTGTGTGTGTGTGTGTGTGTGCCTGCGTGCGGTGGCGTGCTTGACGGGCGCTAGGTGTGGGCCAGCAGGAAGCGTGGCCAGTAATTGTGCGACGACATGAGTGTGTTTGTCGCCGCGGCGACTGAAGACTCGGCAGGGCGTGGAACCACAGCGCCTGGCTTCTCGTAGCACTCATTAGCTGAGCTTTAACTGAGCCCTGTTTACTGTGAAAGGGTCGTGGATGAAGCGCGGCCATGGAGAAGCTTGGGGTCTGGCCCTGCACCGCTGGAGGAGGGCTGTCATGGCCGACTGGGGCGAGAGACATGGATCATCCACAGCATGTGTTCGTGTGTAGGGACAATGTGTATGCATTACGCTGTGCAGGCTTCAGAGAGGACGAGGTCTGACTGCGTCCTCTGTGGCCCCGGTCGCACCAGGGAGGTCAGGGATAGAATTACAGCTCTTATCGATTAGTTCCCTCCGCCCCACCGACTCCCTGCCCCCCGCTGCAGAGAGGCTGGGGCAGGAAGCGCCGGGTCCACCCTCCACCCTCCAGGGAGAGAGAGCCCCTGTACTGTCTGCAGCCGTCGCCCCCCGCCTCCTCTCTGTGAATGGAGCGAGGAGGATGGTGGTGGCAGGGGGAGGAGAGAGGACCGGGGAGGGAGACGGACCACCTGAACGGTGAAGTCGGGGCCGCACGGCGTCCGCAGGCATCGGCAGGCGTCACGGCGATGGACTAAAGTCACGTGACGTCCAGTGAGTTCTGTCCAGGGTTCTCCCGTTCCTCGCTGTTCTTGAGAGGCACACAGGTTTCCCTGTTGCTTCTTTGTTTTTCTTAATCAAACCCAGAGTCCGACTGAGAAATGTACTCATCCTATGTGCTACAGCAGAGTATTGCACCATCCCTGTCACTTGTTATTGCAATGTCCCGTTTCACCAGAGAGGGCGCCGTTTCGTCAGTTGGTGTGTTGGGTTTGGTTACATTTTTTTGGGAGATGAAAGAATGATCCGGCGATGGTGCCGAGCCAGCAGAACAGTGCTATCATACCATAACGTCAAGGCTGTTCCCAGATACATGATGGTGCCAGGTAGACTTTACAGTCCTGAATAAACACACTCTACACACTAACCATTAAACTGTTCACAGCGGTGTGAACTCTGCACCTGCGACCTGTCCTGACTGCTGCCATGTTGTGGGCCGTCCATTAACATCACTCTCTTGTTTTAGGTTTTGTGTTGAAAGGCCAAATGGAAGTTTACATGAGTGCAGGGTACACCAGGGGGTTGACAATGCAGGCATTTGTTTCATATTTATTTATTTGCAACCAGCGCTGCCTGGGTTTGCATAACTTGTATTGTGAAAGATCCTCATGTGACAGAGGGAGAGAGGGTGAGGGAGAGGGGGTGAGGGAGAGGGTGAGGGAGAGCGAGCGAGGGGGGGATTGTCTAAGCTGGAGGGAAGACAAAAAGGCTTTTGTCCCACTTTGTATCTTTCTGTTCCTCCGAATATTTTGTTAACAAACTTAATCCTGCGCCTGGCCGCAAATAAACATTCTGGTTATCTCCCAAACCTGAATGTTTTCACAACATAATGATTAAGTAATAAGGGAAAAAAAGGCATATTTCCCTTTTAACATGTGTTTTTCACAGTGTTGTGTACAATGTCAACACGCCAATATTTCATAAATAAGTCAAGGGCGAGCAATTTTTCAGGGATCATGATGTTGTTCAGGGGGCAAGGCGCTGTCTCACTGCCCCCATTGCCTGTCTCACTGCCCCCCCCTGCCTGTCTCACTGCCCTGTGCCTTTGGGACTCAATTAGATTCTGTGTTTATTCGCTCAGCCACTTCACCATGATGAGGTCATGCATCTGGGCATGTCACAGGGACAGGGCTTTGATGTCAGCATCATGAATACATATTTTGTGCTCGTATGCAACAACGGTAGCTTTGGGGACCAGTCGCTACAGAAACAGGTTTAGAGGTGTGCTTTTCTTTACCTCGGCATAGCCAAAAGATAAGGTCTGATTCCTGGGTTGGCATCCTTTCAAAAATGTCCCTATGGGGATTAATAAAGTATCTATCTTTCTATCTTGAGCAAGATGGCTTGGCCCATGTCCATCTACCTGCTGATTAATGGACCTAATGGCCTTCAAGTCACTCTTGACAAAATGACTGGGAAATGACAATGCATAATGGCTGGTATATGACTTATAATAATCATAATGACTCATAAACCAATATAGAAGTTGAGCTGTGTGTTTGGACTGGACCACAGCATACATAACAAGTACATAATGTCACCACAAAAACAGCTCATGAGAAGCAATATTTGTAACCCCTTGCTTGCATTGCACCATTTCAACTCTTCGTGTGTGTATATGGTGTAATGTACTGTACACCATTTGGGATGTTGTAATGTTGGGATGCCAATAAAAAAAGGGTTTAAGAGAGTATGAAAGAGAAACCTCACTGAGCATGTCAGTAGTATTTGCAATCACAATTCGTCGGGTATCACAATTCCGGCCCACACAGTACAACCCGGCTGTTCAGAGCCCATTGTAAGACAGAATTCAGTCCCACTTTCATGTCTTCTGCGCAACACACTGCTGCATGTCTGTGTGTGCATTTTGCAGCTCAATTCCAGCGATTTGCATGCCGCTGTACCTTGAAGCCATGCAAATCCTGCATTAGAGTCCTTGTGCTCGGCAGCACGGTGTCCGTGACTCTCGTCTCTGGTGAGGGACAGGTTATTTGCGGCATGCAGGTTTTCAGGGGGAGTGTAGGGTGTCCTGTACTGCAGCCATCTCTTCCTCTCCAGCACTCTATTTATGTCCGGCCGCAAGAGTGTGTGTGCGTGTGTGGGGTGGGGTGTGTGTGCGCGGGGTGGGGTGTGTGTGCGCATGACGCATCAGTACGGCTGGGGAGCTCGCAGGAAGCGCGTGTCTGATGGCAGGGCGCGGAGAGGCAGCGCTGTTGTGACATGCGTTTGCATGGTTGAACCGCCGCCAGGCAGCCACTCGCAGCACGTTGATGACATCACTCCTCCCACCGATTGGCTGCTGAAATGTTCCCGTCTGTCTCGCTCCCATTCCATCCCCCCCCCCACCCTCTCTCTTTCACTTTCTCCCCCCCTGCTCCCTCCCCCTTGTGTTTCTCACACAAAAAGCAGGCATCAGTGAGCAAACAAGCGCGAGTTGAGATAGGGGAGGGGTTTTCCATCATCCAATGGGAGCGCGAGGCAGCTTGACAGTGTGAGAGAATAGCTGACAGTGCTAGCAGGCTAGGACTTTCTCTCTTGCACACTCACACACACACACACGCTCTCTCTCTTAGCACTCACACACTCAACACAGGAAGGGAGAAGAGAGGGAGATAGGGAGAGAAAGAGAGGGAGAATTGTTGTGCATTGTTGAGACTTCTCGGCTGCACTACGGGTCCACTCCTCTCCTGGAAGAGAAAGTTTTCAGCGCGCCGCTCCCGTCTCCCTGCCGGGCTGAGGATGAGGGACTCCGTGGACTGGGAAGTGTAGACGTCAGGCGGGAATACTCTGAGCCTCCCGGGGCGGCGTCTCCTGCCCTCCCGAGGGGGGGAACCAGAGCCCGGGAACCGGACCCCGTCCAGCGGGCCTCAGCAGTGCCGGTGGAGCCGGTGCCTTCAGAATGCCGGTCCTAACCTGCGCCTGTGGAGGATAGAGAGACCCCCCCCCCCCCTCACGCCCCCCGTGTCTGGGGAGAGCAGCCGGGTTGTGCCTTTGGTCCGGGGACGGTGCCCAGCCTTGAGGGGTGGATGCAGTGCCGGGGCTGGTGATCCGCTAACGTCAGTGCCTCATCCTGTGGACGGCCGGCGGCGCCACAGTGGTGCTGGTTGTTGTGCAGCGCCGCCATGCTGAGCCTGCAGGACTCGGTCTTCTTTGAGATCAGCATCAAGTCTCTGCTGAAGTCATGGAGCGGGAGCTGTGAGTAGCCAGGCCGCACACACACACACACACAGGCACACAGGCACAGGAAAACGCACACACACAGGCAGAGGCACAGGCAGACGCACAGACACACACACACACAGACACACACACACAGGCACACACACAGGCACACAGACACACACAGTTGACAGAGTTGACATACCATCCGCTGGCAACAATTCTTATCTTGGCTCACACACACACACAGTCAACAAGGCCTCATTCCCCACGCTCTCATAGCAGTCGTCCATAGAAGCTCCTTTATCTCCTCCAGACACCTTCAGAGTTGTTATGGCTTTGTGTTTGTCAGGCAGCAGCAGGTGCGTGTTTAGGCCAGGTGTAGTCAAGTGAAGCCCACCGCCTTTTGATGTGAATGCAGGTAGTGGAATAGTTATCTGGCCTCTCTTCTGTAATGCATGCCGGTAGCACTGTGGTTGGCTCCATGCTCTACTGTAAGGAGGCAGGGTGATGGTTAGCTTTGCTGGCTTACTGTAATGGTGGAGGTAGCGTGATGGTCAGCTTTGCTGGCTTACTGTAATGGTGGAGGTAGCGTGATGGTCAGCTTTGCTGCCCTGCTGTAATATTGTGCTTAGTGCAGTAGTTAGCTTTACTCTTCTACTGTAATGGTGGAGGTAGCGTGATTGTTAGCATTACTCTTTCACTGTAATGGTGGAGGTTGTGTCATAGTTAGCTTTACTGCTCTCATGTAATGCTGGTTCATGTTTGTTTCCAAGGGAATGTTTTCGCCAAATTAACATCTGAAACTGAGAGCCTAATGGATGAGGCAAATTATTTGTATTGGTGACATGGTGATATATGCAAGTCTCTTTCATTAAGTCCGTACAAAGTCAGTAGTTTGTAGTGTTTTACAATTTAATAATGAGGATGTTAAGTGATTTCAGCTCTTAAATTACCCAGAAAATGTATGAGTTTCATCATACAATTTAATGATGTCATTGTTGACGTTGTCACAGCAGCAAGGAGAACTGAGTCATCTTCCTTCTTTTGGTGTGAAAACCCCAGTAGAACAGTAACCTTCTCCTGGTCCTCTGAAGCCACCATTCCCTCGCTGTTAACCCCTGGTTCTTCATGAACAGAACCTTCTCTTACCATCGCTCCACATTGCTCTCTCTCTCTCTCTCTCTCTCTCTCTCTGTCCCCCTCTGTTTCTCGCTATCTCTCGCTCTCTCTCTCTCTCTCTCTCTCTCTCGCTCGCTCTCTCTCTCTCGCGCTCGCTCGCGCGAGCTCTCTCC
>JAOPUI010000016.1:1456601-1470143 GCA_027123135.1 Urophycis floridana | reverse complement strand
AAAATGCCTCGTTTTGTGAGTACAGACCATATATGTACTACTACAGAAGTTGGGTAACAATCCATGCATTATTAGTGCGGTAATTTACGAGATATACATTGTACCGGACACTCCAATACTAAGCCATTCGGCTTGTACGACTAAACTTGATAAATATTGACCGTCGCTAAAAATGCATCTGAGGGGTTATTTGGCTGGATTATTGGTGGAAATTACCTCAGGGTGAATTTTACTCTGAACCATCACTTTAACGACATGCCCAGTGCCTAAACTCTGCACAAATACATATTAACTTAATATTACAGGTATTTGTAAGATGGCGGAAAAATGATTACAAAACGTTGTTTGATTACAATGTTAATGCAAAAACGTGTTGGTGTGCTCGTGTGCTCGTTTACTGGAGTACACGTTGGAAACCCGAGACCAGAGCAGGCTCCAGACCGTTGAGCCTCACTATCTAACATCAGCAGTACACATAAAGGAGAACGCGTCTCAATGCTGCTGTCAGGAAGCCAAGCAGCCAGTCGAGTCCGTTACTCAATCCCATCTTCAAAAGCTTCCAACTGAAAGTGTTGAGTGTGTCAAATTCATTACAAAACTTAGAAATATAGAATAAGGAATACATAGTACTTGCACACCAGATCAGTTACTTCTTCCCCACCATTAGAAATACAGTGAAACCTCCGTCAGTCTCAAACAACAACTTCTGTCCCAGAACTCGACCAAAAGTCGGACTTTATGGTCTGGTGACGTGGGGACGCTGAGTTGAGTATCAGCACACCGTGGAGTCTGTATGGAGGAGACTCACACTCCTACAGGCTTTGTTCTGTGTATCATTATTTGTTACTCTGTGCCTCTTTTTTTCCATTTGAACATTAATCAATTTTACATTAATTCTTATGGGAAAAATTGTGTTTTCAAACAATTCACAACTCAAACAGCTTTTTGGAAGAAATTACATTTTAGTATCAAGGTTTCACTGCACATGATTTGTTCCCCGTATTTATTTATTTTTTCCTTTTTTCCCCTAATCTTTTTTTATTCACACCATCAGCTTCGCATCAAAACGTTGATGACCAACATGGCTGCCATGGCGACGGAGGAGGTAAGGCTTCTCTGTCTGTGAGATGTGTGTGTTGTTTTGAGAGTGAGGTCTTCAGGAGGACAGAGACGTGCCGGTGAGACGTGTGCGTGACGTTTTTCAAACTCGGTGTGTTCTTTCAGGGGCGGCTGACGGCGAGCGCTGTGGGGCAGATCGTAGGACTGCAGTCGGAGGAAATCAAACAGATCGCTTCCGAGTACGCAGAGAAGGTATGAAGGGAGGAGAAACATCTCACTACTGCCACAGGAATTTGCAAAATGTTACAATGGGCTCCATGGAAACATATCCACTTGTGTTCTGTTCGGTCGGTTTCTTTCTGTCTGTGAGTGTAGTGGCTGAGGTGATTGACCCCCAGCCTAAAGGTGCTGGGCACCATTCAGATTTTCACCATTCTGTCATCATCCTTGAACCAAATGCCTCGACATCCCACTGACTCTGACCTGAGCCAGTGAACCCAAAACTGTAAAAGCAAAAGTCAAATGTTTTAGCATGCATTCCATTAACTTGCACATAGCAATCTATGCCATTTTGTCACTGTTAAATTACCATAATTTAGGGGCGGCAGCAGCTCAGTGGGTAGAGCGGGTGGACAGAGCGGGTCGTTCACTAACCGTAGGGTCGGCGGTTCGATCCCCTTGGTCAAAGTGCTGACTCCCTGACGCCCGGGGTGTGTTTTAGCGCTGTGTCGGAAGGGCTCATGTTGTTGGCTCCGTCAGACAGGGCTCAATGTGACCCCCTGGTTTGTGCTGCCACATCACTTACTGTACCACTATACTGTACATCACTTACTGTATCGCTGTACTGTACATCACTTACTGTACCGCAGTAGTGTACATCGCTTACTGCTAATACGTGTATGAGCTGAAAAGGGACTCAATTACACTTCAGTGACAGTTATACCGGTTACAATTCACCGTTGTCTTGTGTGGCGTTTTTCAGGAAGAAGATTGCTGAGAACAGGATCGCTTTTAACTCACTTTATTTACCCACTTTATATCTAAGCTATGAACCAAAATGGAGGATTAATGTATGATATACGCGCGGAGAAGATTGCGTCCATTCCCTATGGAAGTCGCAATGCATCTGCCCAACTTTTTGGCGCGCTCCCAACTCCCTCCTAGGAGGCGTGGTTTCTGCCTCACACGCAACCTTCTGATTGGCTGGAGTTTAGCGCCCGCCTCCCTGTAATGTACTGCCATATTGTGGTCTAGTCAAAAATAGTACAATATATATATGTGTGTGTGATCATTATTCTTATTGGCTATGTGAGATTATTGCTGCTTATTGCTTATACACGTGCTATATGTGTTATTTTCGTAACAGTGTTGTGTGCGTTTATCATAGCCTTTTTCATGTAGCATAATGGGTATTCATGAAATCATGGCATTTATTATTATTATTTTATTTTACCTAACAGCTATTTCTCTCTGTGATCATGTTAACCCTTTACTCAGTTAATTATATAATAGGCTTTATAATGTGATCAGTATACAGAAATGTATTTAAATACTACTTATCCATAATCCACATTGTGATGTCATTTACCACTTTAAATCAATATAGCTATCTAACACTAATACAATTTAAAATACATGTGGGCATTATGAAAAATATATCGCAATTATATGCAGACAAAATATACTAAACTAATAATAACAATCAAGCCAATATTCAAAAGAAATGTCTTTATTTTGTAATAGAAAAATTGTTACAAAATCAGAAGCAATACACTGAAAGAGATAAAAAATAGACCTACAATTAACTGTCTATATCAGAAGGAGCAACACTTTCAATCATTTAGTTAAGAATATCTGCTATTTCAGATGTGCACAAAAATGTTACCCATGATTACCAAATCCCTATTATTGAAAAGAAAATATAAAGCATACAAGAAATACCTCTGAAAAGAATTGAATATGCAAACAACAAGATATTCGTCAACCCAGTGAAGATACACTATAATGCATAAAGAATGCACTTAATTTTAACTTCCTTACCATTTGATTTAAAAACAAATTAACAATGCAGCCAAAGAGCTAAAACAGCTAAAAAGTAACCATGTATTATTAGCATTATATAACACATTTTAATGTCTATGATAACAAGGACTCATTTTGTGTATGTATGCATGTATCATTATAACTTTGTATAGAAGTGGGTATGGTATTTGATGTTAACCCTAAGCCCTACTGAGTAGTTTTGGAAGAGAATGAAGAGCTGTAAGTGGTGCTACTGTACTGTTTTGTTACTGAGGAGGTGGGAGTGCCGAGGTCTACACTGCTCCTACGGGAGCCAACTTGTGAGCTACTCCGAGAGCCTGGGCCTGATCCCGGGGCAGAAGAGACACTGTAGGGGCTGCTGATTCCTCTGGAGGATACAGTAGATGCCTGCAGCATCCGTATCCCAGTTGTCTCCTCCAATAAGCAATTATCCAGTGCTTCCTTGTAGGAGATCTTCAGTTTGGTCTTGGGGCATGTGAGGGTCTTTGAATGGCGTCTTGGGTCTTGAAGCTTTTGCGCTGTTCTTCCATCTAACCAACCAATGTTTAGGGCATCTTCCAAAGTTCTCCTACAACCCAGTTCTGGGTCATAAAGCCCCCCTGTCACATATTGGTATTCCATAAACCTCTGGCCTGCCTCATATGGCAGCCACTTTTCTCTCATAGCCTCTGCAGCAGACATCTTCCTCTTCATTTTCACATTCTCAAAACCAACATAAGCTTTTTGGGCTGACTTGAGCTGGCCGACTTTTTCGTCATCTATCAGGCCCAAAGAGCATGCTTCCTGGATTCCATGCCTGTGGCCATTACTGGGGTCAATAATGCCTCCAGTACATGCCTGGGCCTCAAGCATTCTTTGTGCAGTGATAGAATCCACAATGCCACGATTACAAGCCTCAAAAATTGATATCTTCTCTAAATTTTCAGTATCAAAGATTGCTCCTACAGGTTCTTGTTCACCCAGAGCTTCATCAGGGGAGGTTACAGTGATACAAACACTGGATAGGTGCCCCAGGGAGTCTGCTGAAGATGAGACTGTTCTGCTGATACTACTGGACCCTATAGTTCTTGTTGTGGTACATTTTCCAAACTTGGATGATGAAGTTGTTGAAAATGAAGAAGATTGTGCAGATGTGGCTGTGAGTCCTGAGTTTCCTTCATATGGAAGTGATGATGATGATGATGATAATGATGATGTTGAAAATTGTTTTTTGCCCTTTGCGGTGATGATGGCTGCAAACTCAGTGAGAGTAATGCTCTTGGATGCGTACTGCTGATAAACTGATTGTTCGATTACACCCTGTTCAAGTAGCTCAGAGATGTCATACTGGGTTCCAGTTTTTCTGTCAACAATCACTGACCGGGAAGACCCATCTGGTGAAGTGATGGTGATCTCCTCCCACTCACACTCCTGCATGGATAGCTCCTTATAGGTTGTATAGTCTATCAGGCCCTTGTCAAATGCTTCCCAAACTGTCATCTCTCTGTTAGTGTCTGGATCAACAATAATCACCCGTCTCTTTCTCAAAGTGTTTTTCTGAGTGGACTGCTGTTGGTCTTTCTTGATAGGCAACAGGATAAGGCCTGTGTTCTCATCAGTAATGCAGCGTTGCTTGAGATCCATGTAAGTTAGTTCTTCTTGAGTGTTAGGATCACAAAAGCCTCTGGTGCCATCCCCTTTTGTTAGAATCTGGTTCATCTCTGCATTAAAGTAGCCTCTCTTGCAGGCTACATTCACATCGATACGATGGCTGTGTATAGGATCAATTATTCCCCCGCTGGCAATCTGAGCCTCAAGCAAGCGTATACCATGTCCTCTCTCAACTAGACCTTTTTCCATGGTCTCAAAGACGGACAACACTTTGTCAGATCCGGGCTGTTTATAACCAGTCACAGCCCTCTCAGCCGATAATAGCTTGTCCTTAAACTCTGGCCCTACCAGTCCTCTATTGACAGCATCCCTGACAGTGAGGTGAATATGTTTAACAGGGTCCACCACAAAGCCTGATGCAGCTTGTGCCTCCAGAAGCCCCAGTGTGGTGTGAGGAGGCAACAGTCCTTCTTTCATAGCCTCATATATAGGCATAACCCTATTGCTTGTCTCATCATAGACCCCTGCAATGCAGGTTGAGCCCCTCAGATAGGATTGCAGGTGCTGCTCAATATCCAGGCTGGTCAATTTACCTGCCCTTAGACTTTCTACATCGGACTGTTTTAGAAGGTTAGCCTCTACCAGGTCTGTGATGGACACTTTGCCTCTAAGACCTTGGACTGTCAATGGCTTCTCTGGGGCAGGGAGGAGCAAGAGGCCTGTACTGGAATTTAGCTTGCATTTTTTCTTCAGTGACACATAGTTAGTTCGTTGTTGTGTGTCTGGGTCAATGAAGCAACTTGGAGATGAGTTGAGGTCATGGTACAATTCCTTATCTATAATATTCCGATCCATAGCTATTTCTCTGGGTAGGAACACACCCAAGAAGGGGTCTAGAATACCTCCAACTGACTCCTGAGCCTGTAGTATTCGCAGAGCTGTGTCTTTGTCAATTAATCCCTTTCTCATGGCCTGGCTTACTGTCAGAAGCTTTGATGTATTTGAGTCTCGATATCCAAGAGCAGCCGCCTCAACTGCTAACAGTCTTGCTCTATCATTTGGATCTATGACTCCTTTAGAATAAGCCTCCTCTACAGTTAACTTCTGACCCTTTCTGGGGTCAATAATGTAGCCTGTGGCAGCCTGAGCATCCAGTAAAAAGTTGGCACTGTCTGAAGATATGATTTTCCCATTCCGAGCCTCTGTAAAAGACATTTGTCCAAGAGGTCCAGCGGCTATTCCCCCAATAGATCCTGTCCCCTTCAGGTGTAATTTCTTGTCCAAAGAGACATCGGAAACTGTTTTCTTTCCTTCCATCAGCAAGGAAAATGTTTTCTTGTCCAGAATGCCACAATCCAGCAACTGCTGTGCAGTTAGAGTCTTACGAATGCCATCAAAGATGAGCTTGGTTGGGTCTTGCTGTTCAGAAATAGGACGCAGTATTTGGCTTGTGTGAGATTCGGTTTTGGACCGTCTCTTTGAAGACTCGTAGGTTACACTCTTCTCAATTTCTGTGTCCATATAACCCTCAGCATGTTGTGTCTTAGATTCTGAAAGGGACATTCTGCCTTGATTTCCATCTATCACCGTGGCTGTGACCCCAGTACCCTTAAGATTGACTGTTTTGGTTGTAGACACCATTGTGAAAGTTCTGTCCACTGTCTCTAGCTGTTTGACTGTGGACTTGTCGATTTGCTTTTCAGGAAGAGGCAGCATTAACAGGCCTGTGTTAGATTCGGTTTTGCATCGTCTCTTCAAACTCTCATAAGTAACACCTTTCTCAGTGTCTGGGTCAATGTAACATTCAGGTTTCTGGTTTAAAGCATGATTGAGCGCTTCATCAAGAAGGTTGTGTTTTACTGCTGTATCTTTGGGTAGGTAAACACTGGTTACAGGGTCTAGAATGCCTCCTGTAGATTCTTGAGCCTGAAGCAGAGTAAGCGCAGTTTTCTTATCCACAATCCCCTTCTTCATGGCTTCAAACACTGATAAAGGCTTGCCTGTGCTTCGATCACTGTAGCCAATTGCAGCACATTCGGCCACTAACAGACGTTCTCTATCTTCCTTAGCCACCACCCCTTTGTCACATGCTTCCTCTACAGTCAGCTTCTGAT
Source organism: Urophycis floridana (assembly GCA_027123135.1). Lineage (NCBI taxonomy): Eukaryota > Metazoa > Chordata > Actinopteri > Gadiformes > Phycidae > Urophycis > Urophycis floridana. The sequence continues at coordinate 1,463,337 of JAOPUI010000016.1, read as the reverse complement.
TTGTTCTTGGGTCAATAATGTGGCCTGTGGCAGCCTGGGCGTCCAGAAGAATATCTGCACAATCTTGTGGAAGGAGACCTTTTTTTTTGGCTTCTGCAAAGGATATCTTGCCTTGATTTCCAGCTATCACTCCTGCTATGGGTCCAGTCCCCTTAAAATAATCTTTTAGGTTTCTAGACACTTCCAGGACTGTTTTTTTCCCTAACAGTAGCTGGTTGAATGTGAACTTTTCTAACACACCACAATCAAGCAATTGCTGTGCTGTGACTTGCCTGCAGACACCATCAAAGATGAGTTTGTTTGGGTCATGCTTTCTACAAATAGGCAGCAGTAGCAGACCTGTGTCTGATTCAATCTTGCACCGTCTTTTCAAAGACTCATATGTAACACCCTCCTCTGTGTCTGGGTCTATGTAGCACTCAGGCTGCTGATTTAGCAGGCGTTTCAGCTCTTCATTAATAAGTTCATGTTTTGTTGCTGTATCTTTGGGCAGGAAAAGACTGTTGACAGGGTCTAGAATGCCTCCTGCAGATTCTTGAGCCTGAAGCAAAGCAACCGCAGTTGTCTTGTCTATAATTCCTTTCTTCATAGCTTCAAACACTGAGAGAGGCTTACCTGTGCTCCGATCAGTGTAGCCAATCGCAGCAGATTCTGCGATTAGCAAACGTTCTTTATCTTCCTTAGCCACAACCCCTTTGTTACAGGCTTCTTCTACAGTCAATTTCCGATTGGTTTCTGGATCAATGATGTGGCCTGTCGCAGCCTGAGCCTCCAAAAGCATGTCAGCAGTATCTTCTGAAAGTAGACCCTTTTTCTTGGCGTCTGCAAATGACATTTTGCCGTCATCTCCAGCTATAACAGCAGCTATGGCCCCAGATCCCTTTAGACAAGCTTTGCTGTCTTTTGATACTTCTGGAATAGTTTTCTCTTTTTTCAATAGCTGGTTAAATGTGAGCTTGTCTAATACTTCACAATCAAACAACTGCTGTGCTGTTACTGGCTTGCGGACACCGTCAAAGATTACTTTGTTTGGGTCTTGCTTTCCAGAAATTGGCAGCAGTAACAGACCAGTGCCAGATTCGGTCTTGCACCGTCTCTTCAAAAACTCATAGGAAACACTCTTCTCAGTGTCTGGATCAATGTAACACTCAGACTGCTGGTTTAGAGAACGTTTCAGCTCTTCATCAATAAGTTTTCGTTTTATTGCAATATCTTTGGGTAGGAAAATACTATTCACTGGATCCAATATTCCTCCTGCAGATTCCTGAGCCTGAAGTAGGGCTAATGCAGTTTTCCTGTCCATGACTCCCTTCTTCATGGCTTCAAACAGTGATAGTGGCTTACCTGTGCTCCGATCAGTGTAGCCAATTGCAGCACATTCTGCCGTTAACAACCGTTCTTTATCTTCCTTAGCCACCACTCCTTTTTCACATGCTTCCGTCACAGTCAGTTTCCGATTGGTTTCAGGATCAATGATGTGGCCTGTGGCAGCCTGGGCCTCTAGAAGCTTATCTGCACTTTCAGTTGGAATAAGTCCTCGTTTTTTGGCTTCTGCAAAGGACATTTTGCCCTTATCTCCTGCTATCACAGCAGCTATGGCTCCAGTACCCTTAAGGATGCCTTTTTTGGTTGAAGAAACCTCTGGAATAGTTTTCTCCTTTTTTAATAGCTGGGTAAATGTGGCCTTGTCTAATACTTCGCATTCAAGCAACTGCTGTGCTGTGACTGGCTTGCAGACACCATCAAAGATGAGTTTATTTGGGTCTTGCTTTGCAGAAATAGGGAGCAGTAACAGACCTGTGACTGATTCGGTCTTGCATCGTTTCTTCAAAGACTCATAGGGAACATCCTCCTCAGTGTCTGGGTCCTTGTAACACTTGGGCTGCTGGTTCAGAGAGCGTTTCAGCTCTTCATCAATAAGTTTGCGTTTTATTGCAGTATCTTTGGGTAGGAAAATACTATTCACTGGGTCCAAAATTCCTCCTGCAGATTCCTGAGCCTGAAGTAGGGCTAATGCAGTTTTTCTGTCCACGACTCCCTTCTTCATGGCTTCAAACAGTGATAGTGGCTTACCTGTGCTCCGATCAGTGTAGCCAATTGCAGCACATTCTGCCGTTAACAACCGTTCTTTATCTTCCTTAGCCACCACTCCTTTTTCACATGCTTCCGTCACAGTCAGTTTCCGATTGGTTTCAGGATCAATGATGTGGCCTGTGGCAGCCTGGGCCTCTAGAAGCTTATCTGCACTTTCAGTTGGAATAAGTCCTCGTTTTTTGGCTTCTGCAAAGGACATTTTGCCCTTATCTCCTGCTATCACAGCAGCTATGGCTCCAGTACCCTTAAGGATGCCTTTTTTGGTTGAAGAAACCTCTGGAATAGTTTTCTCCTTTTTTAATAGCTGGGCAAATATGGCCTTGTCTAATACTTCGCATTCAAGCAACTGCTGTGCTGTGACTGGCTTGCGGACACCATCAAAGATGAGATTATTTGGGTCATGATTTCCAGGAATAGGGAGCAGTAACAGGCCTGTGTCTGATTCAGTCTTGCATCGTTTCTTCAAAGACTCATAGGTAACATCCTCCTCAGTGTCTGGGTCAATGTAATCCTTGGGCTGCTGGCTTAGAGAGCGCTTAAGATCGTCATCAATAAGTTTGCATTTTATTGCAGTATCTTTGGGCAGGAAAATACTATTTCCTGGGTCTATTATTCCTCCTGCAGATTCCTGAGCCTGGAGCAGGGTTAATGCAGTTTTCCTGTCCACAATTCCCTTCTTCATGGCTTCAAACACTGACAGAGGTTTACCTGTGCTCCGATCAGTGTAGCCAATTGCAGCACATTCTGCCGCTAACAATCGTTCTTTATCTTCCTTAGCCACCACTCCTTTGTCACATGCTTCCGTCACAGTCAGTTTCTGATTGGTTTCAGGATCAATGATGTGACCTGTGGCAGCCTGGGCCTCTAGAAGCTTATCTGCACTTTTGGTTGGAATGAGTCCTTGTTTCTTGGCTTCTGCAAAGGACATTTTTCCCTGATCTCCGATTATGACACCAGCTATGGCTCCAGTACCCTTAAGACTGACCTTTTTGATTGCAGAAACCTCTGTAATAGTTTTCTCTTTTTTCAATAGCTGGTTAAATGTGGGCTTGTCTAATACTTCACAATCAAGCAACTGCTGTGCTGTTACTTGCTTGCGGACACCATCAAAGATGAGTTTGTTTGGGTCTTGCTTTCCAGTTATAGGCAGCAATAGCAGACCTGTGTCATATTCCGTCTTGCACCTTCTCTTCAAAGACTCATAGGGAACATCCTCCTCAGTGTCTGGGTCCTTGTAACACTTAGGCTGCTGATTAAGAGAGTGTTTAAGCTCTTCGTCAATAAGTTTGCGTTTTATTGCGGTATCTTTGGGTAGGAAAACACTGTTCACTGGGTCTAAAATTCCTCCTGCAGACTCCTGAGCCTGAAGCAAGGTTAAAGCAGTTTTCTTATCTACAATGTTCTTCTTTGTGGCTTCAAACACTGATAGAGGCTTACCTGTGCTCTGATCAGTGTAGCCAATTGCAGCATATTCTGCAGCTAACAATCGATCTTTATCTTCCTTAGCCACGACCCCTTTGTCACATGCTTCCTTCACAGTCAGTTTGCTATTGGTTTCAGGATCAATGATGTGGCCTGTGGCAGCCTGGGCCTCTAGAAGCTTATCAGCGCTTTCAGATGGAATTATTCCTCGTTTCTTTGCTTCTGCAAAGGACATTTTGCCCTGATCACCGGCTATCACACCAGCTATGGCTCCAGTACCTTTGAGACTGACCTTTTTGATTGCAGAAACCTCTGGAACAGTTTTCTCCTTTTTCACCAGCTGGTTAAATGTGGGCTTGTCTAATACTTCACAATCAAGCAACTGCTGTGCTGTGACTGGCTTGCGGACACCGTCAAAGATTAGTTTGTTTGGGTCTTGCTTTCCAGAAATAGGCAGAAGTAGCAGACCTGTGTCATTTTCGATTTTGCACCGTCTCTTCAAAGACTCATAGGGAACATCCTCCTCAGTATCTGGGTCAATGTAAAACTCGGGCTGCTGACGCAGAGAGCGGTTTAGCTCTTCATCAATAAGTTTCCGTTTAATTGCGGTATCTTTGGGTAGGAAAACACTGTTCACTGGGTCCAAAATTCCTCCCGCAGATTCCTGAGCCTGAAGCAGGGTTAATGCAGTGTCCTTATCCACAATTTGCTTCTTTGTTGCTTCAAACACGGATAGAGGCTTACCTGTGCTCCGATCAGTGTAGCCAATTGCAGCATATTCTGCTGCTAACAACCGTTCTGTATCTTCCTTAGCCACTACCCCTTTGTCACATGCTTCCTTCACAGTCAGTTTCCTATTGTTTTCAGGATCAATGATGTGGCCTGTGGCAGCCTGGGCCTCTAGAAGCTTATTTGCACTTTCAGTTGGAATTATTCCTTGTTTCTTAGCTTCGGCAAAGGACATTTTGCCCTGATCCCCTGCTATCACAGCAGCTATGACTCCAGTACCCTTAAGATTGATCTTTTTGATTGCAGAAACCTCTGGAACAGTTTTCTCCTTTTTCAAAAGCTGGTTAAATGTGGGCTTGTCTAATACTTCACAATCAAGCACGTCAACATTTTGAGATGTTCAACTAATTTAATGGTGAGCAAAACGACAAAGAAATACACCGGAGAAAAATATAGAGAAATATACCTGCACACACAATGTGAGTAGACGCAATGTAAATTTAAATAAAATTAAAAAAAGGACGTGTAAACGTTGCGCTGTTGAGGGATGTGCTACATAATTGAAGCGATACATTATTCATCATAATACGCCTAGCTTACCTGCTGCACGCTACCAAGTTATCGTCTCTATCTCTGAACGGCCTACTTAATCACTGATCTAAATCAAATCTATTCATTCACGATGCAGTCCATGATTGCATTAACAATATGGCTGTGCTATGCTAGTCGTATGCTACACATGCCAGGAATGTCAGCATTTATATGCTAATGTGTTAACTTTTATTTAATAGGCAATTATATTATTATTATGCAATTATAGCACTGGTAGGTGTAGTGGAGAGACAGCTGGTTCTGTTCATGACTAAATGGCTGCATCCGTAATATACCATAATGGACCTTTTGGCATTTGTGAATTTACATATTCCTAAAACAACCTTTTGGCTTGTCAGGAGAAAGCCCTGTTATAGAAGCCTATTATAATGTTGATCTTTGCTTCTTTGTCTTCATAAAACCTGCATGTGGGATGGGTAATGTGACTGCTTATCAAATCTCCTCTTCCTCCAAGTTGAAACATGTCACAGACGAGGGCGTCCGACACCCAAACACTGTTACCGTCCCATCGATCCTACGAGGAACACATGAATGTTTGCGCTCCATCTTATGAAACAATGCGTTGATGAGAGACGCACTGTCGGTCCGCGCATTCAAAGGAGTGTTTGAGGGGGCTGGTGGTAGTGGTGCTGGTGGTGGTGCTGGTGCTGGTGCTGGTGCCGGTGCTGGTGCTGGTGGTGGTGCTGTTGGTGAGGGGCGGATGCTGTGGCACTGTCAACCATCTTCAGCACCCTCTGACTGGCTGCTGTACGCGGCAACACAGCTTTAATTATGCCCCGATGGAGAGGCTCATTATGTTGATTAGGCCATTGTGCCAACAAAGGCTTCCTATATAGGAGACTGCTAATTAGGCAGGCTAACGGCTAACAACCAGCCTCGACGAAGGATGACTTGCAATCGGAGCCAGGGAGCTGTCTCTAAAGGCTCTGGTGTCGTGTGCGTGTGCGCGTGCGTGCGTGTGTGGGTGTGTGTGTGTGTGTGTTGCGTGTGCGTGCGTGTGTGACGGTGTTTTTCAGGTCTGAGACGGTGGTGGAGCGGATGCTGTGCAACTGGATGTCTATCTGTCTCTATCAGTTTTTGAAGGTAACATAAAACATTTATGCGTCTGATGAAGTGTACCAGTGAATTAAATTTGATAACGTGCGCTAGATGCACGCTCAGGGGGTGTAACAATAAACACGTTGCCGATCTCGTTTAATATCGGCGCTTCGGCTGCAAACTTAATTGCCCATATGTCCGTGAGTTTAGAGCTTAGAGACCGGGCGATATTCCCCTGTAATCTCACCCTCTTGTGTTACTGTAACGTAACGTTATTGAATTAGGAATGCTATCGAAGCGGCCTAACTTTGGGGTGTAAAAAAAAAACAAAAAAACGTCCTCTTCCATTGTCCTCCATTAGTGGCAGGAACTTAAATTGTTCCTTCCTTTAATTAACCTTCACATCCAATCAGTGCACTCATGTACTTCACCAAGTCTGAGAGAAATGTTGACTGTGTGTGTGTGTGTGTGTGTGCGATGTGTGTGTGATGTGTGTGTGATGTGTGTGTGATGTGTGTGCAATATGTGTGCGTGTGTGCGCTATGTGTGTTGTGTGTGTGTGTGTGTGTGTGATGTGTGTGTGTGTGTTGTGTGTGTGTGTTTGTGTGCGATGTGTGTGTGTGTGTGCGATGTGTGCGTGTGTGATGTATGTGTGTGTGTGTGTGTGTGTGTGTGTGTGTGTGTGCGATGTGTGCGTGTGTGATGTGTGTGTGTGTGTGTGTGTTGTGTGTATGTGTGTGTGTGTGTGTGTGTTGTGTGTGTGTGTGTGTTTTTGTGTGTGTATGTTTCTGTTTATAGTTAGAGAGAAAGTCTGAAATCGTTTATACTGAGTTTTTCTGTT
>JAOPUI010000016.1:1447029-1456501 GCA_027123135.1 Urophycis floridana | reverse complement strand
ACTGTAATAAAAAAAAAAATCATGCCAAAGATGTTGACAATCCTGTAGAACAAAGTAGCCAGTTCTCAGCCGTTCTGCACTTTGTCCTGAACACCATCCAGAGCGCTTCACCTAGTGTTTGAAATGCACTTTTCTTCTTCTTTGTTTTTTGTTTTTTAAACCTTTTTTTAGCCACACAACTCCATTTATCAGCCTTTATTGTCCTTTTTTTTTTTTTTTTGCGGTCATCATGACCGTCCACCTTCACCAAAACGCTGTGGTGACATCACAAGGCCCGGGGGCGGAGCCGGGGGCGGAGCCGGGGGCGGAGCCAGGACCGCAGCCGCACCTCAGCCCCCGACGTCGAGCATCAAGAGAACAAAAATAATGGTTGCTCAAAGACCTTTGGCTCTGAGAATTATATTTACATTCTAACTACCTACCCCCCCTCACATGGTATAAATCCTTAATGTGTATAAAGACCATCTCCATTCACTACATCCGCCGCCCCCCCCCAAAACAAATACCACACCCAAGACCCAACGCCTTTCCTGGGATGATTCACAAGGGCAGGGCGTCACTGTGGTTCCAAATCCCTCCGTCAGTCAGTCCATCTCGTGTCCGTCTCCACATGTCGGGAGAGGGAGGAGGGGGGGAGGAAAACTATAACTGCATTCATAAAAAGAATAAAGGATAAATCTACATTTCTGTGATCCCTCCCCAACGCCCGCAGGGCTGGCAGCGTCTGCGTGCCGGTCTGAGGGGGCTGCGGGACCCCCGGGGGGGGGGGGGTCCGGGTGGAGACCTCCGTCAGCCCCGGAGGCTCCGCTGGTCCGGGCTGCCTCTGGGGGGGGAGGTGGGGAGGAGCTGGCGTATGTACAGGGAGGGGAGGGGCGGAGGGGCTGGGGGCTGGAGGAAGACCTGTGGCCTCAGAAGCGGAGATGGGCTTTGTGTTTGACCAGGTATCTGTTCAGAAAGAGGACAAGAGGGCGCAGCAATTATGACGACCATTTGATGGCTAAACACACACACAAAAAGGCGGGGGCACGCACGCACACACACACACACGCGCACACACCTGTCGAGCGTTTCCCAGAAGCGCAGGAAGACAGGGCGGTCCAAGTGGCGCCGGTGATGGCTCAGCTCCAGAACCGTGACGTCCCACTTCTGTACGTTGGGGTCGGTCTTCGCCTCGTCGTACTTCAGGTGAAAGGCGCGTACTGCGGACATGACGGGACACCCACACACACATCATCACATGACGTGACATGACACACACACACACACATCATCACATGACGTGACATGACACACACACACACACACACACACACCATCACATGACGTGACATGACACACACACACATCATCACATGACGTGACATGACACACACACACGTCATGACATGAGGGGACATGACATGACACACACACGTCATGACATGAGGGGACATGACATGACACACACACACACGTCATGACATGACACACACTGTGACGCCCCTTAGACGTGGCTCCTCCCCTATGCTACGATACCTGTGTGCTGTCTGCAGTCTGTCCGTTGTCTGTTGTCTGTTTGTATGTATCCCTCACAGGTGTGCTGGCGAATTATCGGGATACGGTGCACCGGTGCACAGGTCACCTGACCCTATAAAGTTGCCTGCTGTCTGTCGCCCATTGGGTGGTTGTTTATTGTAAAATAAATTGTATTGCGCTTCCACTCCGTTGTGCCCTCTTGTTCATGTTATCCTCATCCGTGAGCGTAACATATTGGGGGCTCGTTGAAGCTAGTGATTAGTGAGCTTTATTGCCATTTGTTTGATTTCCGTGTGCCGCAGGTGCGGGGTAATTCCTTTGTGTGGATTTGGTACCACGTTTACGTGCGTTGCACTTTCTTTGAAGGGGGACGGAGTGTGTCCAATATTCGCTAACAAGCGGTCATTTTGATTGTTAAACTGAGCAAACCTTTGTTCGTAATCAAGCTACAAGCTGCTTAAATATAATTTTGTAATTGGACATCTCGTTTAACGTTTTGACACTTGCCTGTCTGTTGACTTATATTTTCCCCGCCCGGTTAGGTAAAGTGTGCATCTTCGGGTGTGCAGTTTGTTTGTTTGTTTGTTGTTTTTGGATGGTACGGGGCTTGGTAGCAGTTGTCTCAGGGGCACATCCGAGGACTGGGGAGCTGTTCGTTAATCGGCAACTCTTTCGGACTTACGGGCTGTGGACCAGCGGGTCCCGCGTGCTTAAAATCCCCGGCCTCACGCCATCGTCAGCTCAGTTGTCTTAAGAATCTCAATTCTGATCTAGGAAATGCACCAAAGCAACTAAGAAATTGTGATGACTCACTCACTGAATATGGACAAAAACGATGTCCTCTAGATGGCAGTAGTGCATCTATCCCCCCCATGCTAACATGAGAATAATGGTACAGCCCTTTTTACCATTTTAGAAAGTAGCCTAGTGCAGAGCACTGTAGCACGGGTATGCTCTGCCTATAAGTCTATGAATGTTCTCATTCATCCAGGTCATGTTTAATCCGGCCAACAATTAAATCGAACGCAACTGGACTTAGATTTGTCTGTGAAGATGTTTCGCCTCTTATCCATGCTTGGATCTCTGTTTTACCCTTAGGTTACATTTTGAATGAACTTTTATTAAGTATTCTTCAGAAATGTTAGCTGTAGCTACTTACTCTTTAGAGTCCATATCACTTCTGCCTGCAGTGTTGGTGTTGACCCGCACAGTATACCTGATAACGACGTGATAACGACGTTTTCCCTTTTCCGTGGGTGATCGTGACTAGTTGATTTCATTTCGCGCGCACTCTGTGCAAAGACAGTACAATGCAGCTAGGGGGTGTCAGCCAATGAATCTGTACAGGTTGCCAGATATTTTGGATGTAGCCTAGCCTTCTAAGATGCGACGTTTGGGTGTACGTTGTAACAACGAACAACAAATAAATGTTGTGGCGCCGTATCAAATGAAAAATTTAATTTAAGACCTGTAAACGAAATTTAAGACCTTTGAACAAAATTCAATACCTTTTCAAGGCCTTAATTTCTGAATACAAAATTTAAGACTTTTTAACGTTTTTAAGACCTCGCGGGAACCCTGATTACGCGCTAACAGATCCCCGCCTCCAGCAATATGATTGGTCAAAACAAATAGTTTAATCTGGGTGAACGCAGCATTTCACTGCGTTCACCCAGATTTGAGCTTGGTGGCCGCCAGACTTCAGATACTAATCTAAAGTCTGATTTGTGAGACTACCTCTTGATTAAGCTGTGTAGATGGAGAATTCACTATGGTCCTCCTGATGGGGATGTTAAGAAGAGTCTCTAATCCAGAGGTGTACGAGCCAAGGTCTGATTCATAGTCCTATAAAACAAGAGCTTACAATGAAAACGATCATACAAGAAACAGAATAGAGTTCCAATGGATTTTCTTCCCAGTGTTTATGTGATGCTTGTTGAACAGGCGGAGCCCTCATTACCTTGATGGAGCTCACACAGACCCCAGACTGGTTCAACACTCTATCTAATGTCCCCCTCTTTTCCTTGATCTCAGAATTCAGTGCCTGGGAAACATAGATGATGTTCAGTAAGATCATGTCACTTTTCTTATGATTAACACACACTTGGGCCATCAAATGAGCAGGTAGATGATCTGGACCTTCTGTTGATTGATGTGTAGGTTGAGAGCTTGGAGGTCCTTTATCTTGGCTGACTGCAGGGCCTTCTGGCGTTTTTGTGTGGAGCTTATCCATTCATTGAGGGACATGCTACTGTTCTTGTACTGCTGCAGCTCAGGAACGTAGAACTCCAGATCCTTCAGTCTGAAGGGTGACAATTACAAGGGGAGATTTTGCCTGAACGCATACTTAAGAAGACCAATTCATAGTTCACAGATTCATGCAAAAGAGTGTTGGCTCCTCTATGCATTTTGGTTTGTGTGTGTGTGTGTGTGTGTGTGTGTGTGTGTGTGTGTGTGCGCGCGCACATGTAAATATGTGTTTATAGGGACTGAAAACACACCTGGAGTCAATCTGGATCTGGATGCGTCTCCAGCGGTCTGTCAACTGGCCAACATGATCGTTGTATTTGGCCAGGGTCATATCACACCTAAGAGAGGGGTCGCCAACCTGGCTGCTCCAGTGTTTAGCCTGTTCCATATTTGCCTCCATGGAGTCAAATATGTCCGTCTTCTGGTCCAACACTGACTTCATGTTCTACAACGTGTGGAGGAAAGCCAATGAGGAGTGGCAGAGGAGTAAGGAGTTGTGATTCAAGACAGAACCAAACTATTGTGAACATCAAGAGGGTTCCTAGTACATTCATTACACGCTAGTACATACAAGTCAGCGGCTAGGGGCTTTCATTTGGTACCAGATTAAGAAAAAAAAATGCAGGCCAGGTGACGTGACTGAGACGTCTTGGTACTCCCATGCTACACCCTGTCACGTGTGCAAGTAGACATGACTTATGAGAGAGTCCTGATCAAATTCTTTAAAAATGCGTTTGACGATAATGACAAATCATGAGCATGGAGCATTACCTTGAGGTTCACTATGTAGTCCTCTACCTCTCTGGGCGAGAGGGAAGTGGTGTCCTTCTCTGTCAGCCTGGCCTCATGCACTTTCACTATGTCCTCACCGTGTGACACACTCTCCAGGAGGTCCCTGAGAGCCCGCAGCCTGAGGAAGAGAAACGGAACAGTTCAGTGTACAGTTTAGGAATAAAATATGAAGGTGTGGAACATTTCTGCGTGTGTGTATGGGAGAGCATTCATGTATGTGTGTGTGTGTGTGTGTGTCGTCGTACCTCTGCAGGTAAGCTGAGAGGCTGGTATCCAGGGTACCCAGTCTTTGGTTCATCCCCCCAATCTCGCTGCGTAGAAACTGGGCTTTGTCAGAATCCGCCATGCCATCAATCTCCGTCATAATGGTCTCCTTGAGATGCAAGATATCCCCCTGGATGTTGTCAATGTCTCGCTGTACCATCTGAAGACAACAAAAAACACATGCACAGTGTCACTCCAAACGCACTTAAGATGTGGCATCATTGGGATTATTAGCACTTGTGTGCAACCTGTACATGTGTGTATGTGTGCGTGCATGCATGTTGGTGTGTGCTTGTGGGTGCATGTGTATGAGCATGTGTGTGTGTGTGTGTGTGTGTGTGTGTGTGAGCGCATTGCACAAGGGTTTTTGAAGTCTACCTCCAGCTCTATAATAAGCAGGCTACAGTCTCCCACTTTGTCGTCCCCCAGACAGATGTGGATGTGCTGGTTCAGTACTCCCTCCGCCGACTCCAGCCTGGTCCTGACGCTTTGGAGCTCCTTCAGGCTGCGGGACCCAGACACATAGGAGGAGGAGGAGGAGGAGGAAAAGGAGGCAGTCTTCTTCCTCACAGGCTCGGCCTTGATCTGTCGCACCGCTTCCTTCTTGACCACGTGGTCCTTCTTCACCTCCAACTTCTTCATCTCCGCCTTCCTTCTGGCATCCTCCATCATCCTCATCTCCTCCCTCCTCCTCACTTCCTCCTCTAGTTTCCGTGTCTCCTCCAAACTCCTCCTCTCGGCCTCCAGCCTCATCGCCTCCTCCCTCTTTAGCCTCTCGGCCTCCAGCCTCATCGACTCCTCCCTCCTTCTCATCTCGGCCTCCAGCCTCATCGCCTCCTCCCTCCTCCTGATCTCGGCCTCCAGCTTCAACGCCTCCTCCCTCCTCCTCATCTCCTCCTCCAGCCTCAATGTCTCCTCCCTCCTCCTCGCCTCCTCCTCCATCCTTCTCATCTCCTCCAGCCTCCTCACCTCTGCCAGCCTCCTCGTCTCCTCCAGCCTCCTTACCTCCTCTATTCTCCTCGACTCCTCTATTCTTCTTGACTCCTCTATTCTCCTCAACTCCTCTATTCTCCTCGACTCCTCTATTCTCCTCGACTCCTCTATTCTCCTCGACTCCTCTATTCTCCTCGACTCCTCCTCCTCCTCCTCCCTCCTCCTGTCCTCCACCATCTGGTGCTCCTCCTGGATGACTATTTGCTGTTGTGGCTGCTGAATGATATACATTGGTTGGTGTACTAGCTGCCACTTCTGTTGAACCTGCTGTGGTTCGATTTGTTGTAGCTGTACAGCTGGAAGGAAGGAAGGAGAACAGGGAAATGGATTAGCTTTGCTGGTTGAAAATCTGACAGGTTTATACTTTATATATTTATTGATATATTTTTGTAGTTTTCTTTTCACCACAAAAGTACACTGGATTTAAGTCGTTGAGCCACGGTGATTATGGACATCGACTTTATTCATTGACGATTTAGTTCAAATCTTTCCTGTTCAGTACCGTAGTCAGTGGACGCATACTGGTTGTAGGAGGGCAGCTGCACCACCAGTTGTTCGTAGTGAGTCTGGGCTCCGCTGTACTGGTTTTCAATGCTCATCAAGTCCTCCTCTTCAATAATCTGGGAGCCCTTGGAGTTGACCTTAAACTCCTCATAGTGGGCCTCCAAGCGTTTGATCATGCTGCGATACTCCTCGGCAGACATCTGAGACATCTGGGGAACACACACGTACATGCGCACACGCACATACACACACACACACACAAACACACACAAACACAGATGCACCCACACAAATCACACACAATCACAAGCACCGACAATCACAATTAGTGACGATGAAGACCATGCATAAATATTCAACAAAGAGCACATTTATTGAAAACCTAAAAATTGTTGGTTGGTTGTTGCGATGCGAAGCTCAAGCCTGGCACAGCCTTACCATGCTCATCGTGAGTGACTTGATCTTTTGGATGTCAATGAGACAGTACTGCCACGAGATGAGGCTCTTGATGTTGATGTACAGCTGGTTCCAAATGGACAGAATGGCCTCGTAGTACTGGTCATTCCTTGGGGAAAGAAACGCATTGGAATTGGTGCACAGGCCTACATCTGTAACACCTACGTTTCATTAAAGGTCTGGAAAGGAGCCCGACGATGATAAAAATGTCTGTGGCCACTTATAACAGACTTACATCATCCGTGTTGAAACGTATTCAACAAATGTTATCTATTTAAAGAACATGCAAATATGCGGATTTACATGTTTAAATTAGGTTTAATAATCAAGCTACAAAGAAATGTAGTTTGAATGGCCTTTTTTTTATAGATATATATTTTGCAATACATGACCCATGTATTGTCATTGTGATTACTAGTGACATATAAATGTCCATTGTCCTCGCGTGTCTCCACGTGAGTGTCCCTACTTCTTGGCCACGGAGATGGAGAACGGGTTGGGGGGGGGGACCAGCAGGCAGACGGAGGGCACCAGCATGTCCAGCCCCCCCGGGCCAGTCACCCGCCACTTGCTGCGCTGGCTGTTGTCCTTCAGGATGCCCTCGTTGTCCTTTAAGATGACTTTCTGCGGACGGCACCCGCCCAGCACACACACACACACACACACACACACACAGGCTTAGTAAAGCGAAGTCGTCCCGTGCGCGCGACAGAGATCCCCCACAACGGTTCTGTGTTATTTTTGACTGAATAGCAGGTTGCCATGGCGGGGGGGTGGGGCGTGGGGGGGAATGATGTGTAAAATACGAGATGTCTGCTGCTTCGGGCGAGAAAGGCTTTTACAAGCCGGTAGTTTTTTTTGCAAAACCTGTACGACTGTTAGAACTGCTCGGATCGCATTTTGTGAGACACGTCCGAAGAAGTTCCTCCCTTTGCATACGCAATTGTCAAAAAAAAAAAATATATATAAACAGAATGAACGGTTGGTTCACGTTTTGCCCCCTCAGCAATTTTCATCAATCTACAAACCTGGTGTGAAATGGAAAGCAGGGGGGGAATGTGGAGAACGTCAGAGGGTGTAAGCACATCTATAAATCATTACAACACCATTTTTTTTCTCACGTCAAGTAGCTGGCAACGCTTAAGCAGCATTTCTAACTAAGACCAGGAAAACAATTGCACAACAATGTTTTCACAGACCGGCCGTGTTTCGTTATGAATTGTCGTGAACTCCTAGAGGAGGGGTACAGAGTTTTCCCTGTGCACACTGAAACCGGTTACACCACATAATATCTATAGAAAACGTGTTTCCCATGGTCCGTACATGCCCCCCCCCGAGGCGCCCACCTGGTCCTGTTTGAAGTCACAGAGGGCGCGCACGATGACCGTGGTGCTGCTCATCTCCTCAGGGTTCCTGGGCTTCAGCCTCACAATGCTCTTGGACGTGGAGACCAGGTGCTGGACCTGCCGCTTGTTCTCCAGGATTTTCTCCTTCTCCGCCTGGGAAAACGCAAGACAAGACCAAAAATGGGCATGGGCAAAAAAAAAAAAACCCCAGAAAAAAACGCACGGCCGTGGCGTGGTGAAACAACCATGGCGTCTCCGTCGGCTGTTCCCACAGGAAGGGGGGGGGGGGGGGGCCTCTGCCTCACCTCCAGGGCTGCGAGAAGCACCTGCAGGCTCTCCAGGGAGGTGTTCTTGTCACAGGTGAACTTCTTGCGGATGGCCTCGTGCTCCTTCTGCAGCGCGCCGTACGTCTCGTTGGCCTCTTTGAAGAACTTTGAAGAGAGCAGACGACACCGATTGTGAAAAGCCTCTTCCCGAATGCCGAAGTGTTCGGTGCAGGTTTCTCCTCGCTGCGCGCCGTCCTTGGCGATCATTGAGTCGCTATATGTGGAAAAGGTGCTGCTGTGGCTGTGATTATTATGTACACATAAATACGTTTACCTTACTTACTTGCATGTGTGTGTCTGTGAGTGCGTGTGCATGTATGTGTGTGTGTGCGAGTGTGTGTGTGTGTGTGTGTGTGTGTGTGTGTTTGTGTGTGTGTGTATTTGTGTGTGTGTGTGTGTGTGTTTACATAATAGACTACATAAGTTATTCAGAACATGTGGTTTTTCAAAACAAAACCCACCTTCTGATTTATTTACAGTTGGCATTTGAGGAAGATTGTTGTTTGCATTCTATTCTGTTTTGTGAATTGTGCCCGGTGAAAAGAAAATAAAGAAATAAAATCCAAGGTTAGGCGTTATGCAATCTGCTAATATTATTTTAGGGGCCTGGAGAGTGCTGTGGACGGTGGACAGCTGCAGCTCGTCTGCCTTAACAAGACGTCCGCCAAAAAGAGGAGGAGCCTCACGCTGCTGCCAGCTCTGATCCAATGTGTTCTCCGGTGTCAAAGAGCAACCATGTCTTTTCTCTCTCTCTCTCTCTCTCTCTCTCTCTCTCTCTCTCTCTCTCTCTCTCGATGTCTCTCTCTCTCTCTCTCTCTCTCTCTCGATGTCTCTCTCTCTCTCTCTCTCTCTCTCTCTCTGCCTGGTGGTGCAGCAGTCTACAGGAGATGCAGAACAGATACAGCTGCTTCTGCTGCTGCTGCTGCTGCTGCTGCTGCAAGACCTGGCCATCCGGACAGACAAGAGGCACCTGTATTCTCCCCATGACTCACTGGTTATCTGACTTGTGACATGTGTGTGTGTGTG
>JAOPUI010000016.1:1153853-1169743 GCA_027123135.1 Urophycis floridana | reverse complement strand
CATCCAGGCATACACTACGAGGTAATAGCATACACAAGGATGTAGCATGTCGGATTTTTGTACAACCAGTTGTGCAGAGAGATGACCAGTTATATAGTTAAATGAAATTACAGTTATGTAATAAGAATGGATACCTATTATATAAGAATGAATACCTATTATAATGGATACCTATTTATCTCTATCTATACAGTTTGTAAGGATTTTAAAAGGGTCTTGCATGGTTTGACTTATGGTGGCTGTCTGTATGACATAATTGCTGGACTGGATGCTTATTGCAGGCATGCAGAAGCGTCCCATGGGCTTTCCGAACATGCCTGGGAATCAGAACTTTGTGCAGGGCCAGGCGAGCGGCACCACCCCGGGAACGCCAGGGGGCGGAGCCTCCCAGCAGCTACAGAGCAGCCAAGCGATGCCCCATCAAGGTAACAAAGAGCGCTTTCTCTTGAAACTCAGCATTGTTGACTAAATGCAGGCGTCCTTGGTGTTCATTTCTGGCCCGGCTAGTTGCTCATACAATGCTGCAAGGTGCGTTTACATAATACACATACATTTATGACTGTGTCTTATGTTATCTTGTATGTGTTGTATCAAGCTATATGTGGCTTATGTTTGCAGATTAATAATGTTTGGGCGTAATCTCTTCATAAAGGTGCTGTGGGTAATATTTAAGTGTAATTTGCTAAACATTGGATTGCCATTTGTCTATTGTCCATTTGCCATTTAGCTATTCGTGAGTGAAATATTCTGCTATTGAAGAATATCTGTTTCAGGTTCAGTGCGCCTGCCTCTTTTTGAGTCATTTACATTTTAGACCACGCCCTGCTCATTTCTGACCAATCAGGGCCAACATTCTGGGAGGGAGGAAGCATAGAGGGAGGGAAAGATTAAAAATCTGTCTCTCTGTCTCTCTCTCTGAACGTTTCTGCTCTCGCTTTACAAATCTTAGATATAGCCCCTAAAGGCAACCGGGTAGGCCATCCAATCAACTCATTGGAGCCAAATCAATGATTATTACAGACACAGATACCAGACTTTTATGATTTTTCCTTTATCAGAGCATTTGATTTTTCGATTGCCATTGGGTTGTAATGAGAGATTCAACCAACATGACAAAATATACTAAATAAAAAAAATTGCCTACCCTGGCTTTAAATATTATGTATATTTGTAGTGATGACTCTTGGTACAAACAATCTGAACATTGCTTGCGAAACATTTATTTTTTGTTTTGTTTCTCCAAACAGGGTCTCAGCCATCTGCTGTGGCTGCCAACACAATGCAGGGACCACCTCATGCCCAAGCTAATGTCATGGGTGCACCGGGTCCTCAACCCCCCGGGGCCGCTGCCGGAGCCAGTATAGGCCAGACGCAACCTGGCCTCCAAACCCAGATGATGGGCCTCCAGCATCAGGCCCAGCCCGTGTCCTCCTCCCCCAGCCAGATGGTTCAAGGCCAGGGTGGAGGTCAGACGGTCCTCTCCAGGCCCCTCAGCCAGGGGCAGAGAGGAGGGATGACCCCACCCAAGCAATTGATGCCTCAACAAGGCCAGGGGGTGATGCATGGGCAGGGTCAGATGGTTGGAGGCCAGGGGCACCAGGCCATGCTGCTACAACAGCAGCAGCAGCAGCAGCAACAACAACAACAACAGCAGCAGCAGCAGCAGCAGCAGCAGCAACAACAGCAGCAGCAGCAACAACAACAACAACAGCAACAGCAGCAACAACAACAGCAGCAACAGCAGCAGCAACAACAGCAACAACAACAGCAGCAGCAACAACAACAACAGCAGCAACAACAACAACAACAACATCAACAACAACAGAACACTATGATGGAACAAATGGTTCCCAACCAGATGCAGGGGAACAAGCAGGCTTTTGTGGGTAAGGTTCCAGCGGGGGTCATGCCTGGCCAGATGATGCGGGGCCCTTCACCGAATGTTCCAGGAAACATGGTTCCCTTCCAGGGCCAGGTCGGCCCGCAGCAGCAGCATATGACCCCACAACAACAACAACAACAGCAGCAGCAGCAGCAACAACAACAACAACAGCAAATGGCTCAACTCCAGCAACAGCAGTTACAACAGCAGCAGCAACACCAGTTACAACAGCAACAAATGCAACAGCAGCAGCAGTTACAGCAGCAGCAGCAGCAGCAGCAACAACAACTACAGCAGCAGCAGATGAGCCAGCAGCAGCAGCAGGTTCCTATGGCTGGGAATCCCAACCAGGTGATGGGTCTGCATGGGCAGCAGATGAGGCTTCCTGCTGGCCACCCACTGGTCCAGCAGCAGCTACAGCAGCAGAAACAACAACAGGCAATGTTACAACAACAACAGCAACAACAGCAGCAGGCTGCTCAGCAACACCAGCACCCACTGGGTGACCCAAACAGTGGGGCGGGTGAAATGGGTGTCCAGCAGATGCTGCCGGACATGCAGGGACAGCAGCAGCAGCAAGGCATGATGGGAACTCCTCAGCACATGCAGGTGGGCAACGGCCACTTCCAAGGACATGGCATGGCCTTCAACCCACAGTTCCAAGGGCAGATGCCAATGGCAGGGGCGGTGGGACAGCAGGGTGGCTTCCCCGTGAACAAGGATGTGACACTGACCAGCCCTCTGCTGGTCAACCTGCTGCAGAGCGATATCTCTGCCAGCCAGTTTGGCCCAGGAGCAAAGCAAGGGGCAGGGGGTAATAACCAGGCCAAGCCCAAGAAGAAGAAACCCCCACGGAAGAAGAAGCCTAAAGCTGGAGAGCAGGTTGATGGCCTTGGGTAAGACCTGCACACTGGGTGGTGATGCCTTTGAGTGACTGCCTCTATGGTGCAGTATGTTCATTTCATTACAACTTGTCTGCCTTCGTCAGTGGTCTTGATGGGGCCTCGGGTCTGGAGGACTCTGACCTACCTGGGATGGCTGGAGACCACAGCTTAGTCCTGGACACCTCTGGTCCTAAACTCCCTGACTTTGCCAACAGGCCCGCAGGTACGACTAGCTCATCATCAACTTCCTCCAGCACCATTCCCTCATGTTTCTAGTAATTGTATTTTCAGCACCATGTATACGCATTTTTGTTAATTGTATTACTACAGTTTGTGCCTTAATTATTATTATTATGATTTAGCCTTCCCTGCCCAACCTGGAGAACAGAGGGTGTTGCAACAGGTGCCCATGCAGTTTATCCAACAACAACAACAGCAACAGCAGCAGCAGCAGCAGCAGCAGCAGCAACAACAACAGCAACAGATGCAGCACTTACAGCAGCAGCAGCAGTTACAGCAGCAGATGCAGCAGCAGCAGTTACAGCAGCAGCAGATGCAGCAGCAGCAGATGCAACAGATGCAGATGCAGGGGCAGCAGGGGATGGCTGTCACCCAGGCTCCTGGTCAAGGCCAGGCGCAAATGCATCCTCACCAGCTGCAACAGCAGCAGCAACAACAACAACAGCAGCAGCAGCAGCAGCAGCAGCAACAGCAACAACAACAACAAGCTCAGCCACCACACCTTCAACAGCAGCAGCAGGTACCATTAAATCCCTTCTAAAGGTGCAACACCACGGTGCATATTGATAGGTCTCCATTTTGATAAGATTGTGACCTCATTTCACTAACAGCAGCAGCAGCAGCAGCAGCAGCAGCAGATGATGATGATACAGAAGATGCAACAGGAACAGGCCAAGAACCGTATGTCCATTCCTCCCGGGGCTCAACTGCCCCCGAGGGGCATGGTCAACCCAGGGGACGCCCACAGAATGCCGGTATCCCAGCAGGGGAGCATGCCTGTGATGATCAACCTTCAGGGGAATGGAGGGGTGCCCCCTTCACCCGACAAACCTAGAGGGGGGCCTCTTGGGGTGAACGCACAGGTAAACGACCTGCTTTGAAAACGCCATTGACTTGAATTGAATTGAATTGTATTTCCAGATTTTCCCTTTGCTTATGAGTACCATGTCTGCTGTCCCCTTGTCCAGCTCGCCGGAGGTCCGCGGCGAATGTCCCATCCAGACGCCGGGCCGGGTTCCCACGGGTCGGAAGCGGAAGAGGCCCCCGGAGGAGCCCACATGATGCAGGCCCGGCCCGGGGGCCCGGACCTGGGCCTGCCGCCCGGAAACGGAGCCCAGCAGATGATGGTCAACCAGATGAAGCAGGGCCCCCTGCAGTCAGCCATGGCCCCGGGGGGGCCGCACCCGGGGGCCAGTCCTCAGCAGCAGCTCCCCTCACAGGCCCAGCAGGGAGGCCCTGCGCCCGCCATCCACTTCCCCAGCGTGCCCACCACCTCCCAGAGCGCCAGGCCCAAGACGCCCAACCGGGCCAGCCCGCGGCCGTACCATCACCCCCTCACCCCCACCAACCGGCCGCCCAGCACCGAGCCGTCTGAAATCAACCTTTCCCCGGAGCGGCTTAATGCCTCCATCGCCGGGCTCTTCCCCCCTAAAATCAACATTCCCTTGCCCCCCAGGCCGCCCAACCTGAACAGGGGCTTCGACCAGCAGGGTCTGAACCCCACTACGCTGAAGGCCATCGGTCAGGCCCCGCATAACTTAAACCTGCAAGGCGCCACGAATAACGGCAGTGGAAATAATGGGAACAATGGACAGCAGTCATTCACTTCTGCGGGTGGGGCGGCCGGCCCAGGTGGCAAACAGGACAAGCAGTCTGGAGGGCAGGGCAAAAGGGCCAGTCCCAGCAACAGCCGAAGGTCGAGCCCCGCCTCCAGCCGCAAGGCTGCCACTCCAAGTCCGGGGAGGCTTAAGGGGACAAAGATGGCTCTGGCTTGTCCTGCCAACCAGCCGCAGATGATGAACCCTCAGGGACAGACCATGATGCTGAACCACCCCTCGGCAGCCCCCAGTCTGGTGTCCATGCCCTCACCAGTGGCGGCTGGCCCAGAGGCTCAGCATGCCCAGAATGCCTTCATCGGCATGCAGGGCAACCCTGCTGATGGGCCCAAGGAAGGCCAGGGA
This sequence comes from Urophycis floridana, assembly GCA_027123135.1. Lineage (NCBI taxonomy): Eukaryota > Metazoa > Chordata > Actinopteri > Gadiformes > Phycidae > Urophycis > Urophycis floridana. Next base: position 1,164,776 of record JAOPUI010000016.1, on the reverse strand, counting down.
AACATGGCTCAGCCTCAAGCCATCCCGCACGCCCAGCCTTCCAGAGAGTTGTCCGCCCCCAGAATGGCCAGTCCGCGTGTCGCTACACCCCATGACGGTGGATTTGAACCACAAGCAGGCTCTGTTGAGAGGCAACCCGTTACCGCGACGCCCACTCAGGACTCTGTTTCTGAAGCCACGCCTGCTTCAAGGGACGCACCAGTGTCCCTCAATCAGCTCCTCGAAACCCCAAACGCTGCCGGCATGCCTCTGAGGCCCGCGCAGAGCACCCCTGCCCGGGATATGGGGAAGGAGAGTCCCAAGCCTCCGTGGGCTCCAGAGAGACAACAGCCCGGTGTTTCTCAGGCGTCAGACGTTGCGGGCGCTGCGGTTCCGACCCCCGGCCCGGCCGAAGCGGACGCTAAACCCAAGTCTGCGCCCTGCGTTCCCAGCAGCAGCCCCGGCTTCACCAACACTAACCCGCCCGCCGTGCCCAGCCTCGCCCACAACCCCGCCCCGGGTCACGCCGTCCATCCCACCCAGAGCATCGTCGCCACGACGACCCACGCCGCTGCCCTGGTTCCAAACACTAACGTCACCCTCGCCGTAGCCCCCCACGCGGCCGCCTCCGGCCACAGCGCTCCTCTGACGGCCGTCTGCTCCAGCTTCAGCGCCGGGGCCGCGGCCTCCAAGCCGTGCCCCAGCCCCAAGCCGGCCGCCGGCGTGCACTCTGTCATCCAGATCCCCGCCTCGTCCGGCCCCATCGCCCCCAGTCAGATCACCGTGTTCGTTACCTCCAGTCCCATCACGTCGGCCGCCGCGCCGCAGCCCCCGCCGGGAATGGTGGCCACCATGGTCGTTCCCGGCAAGAACATTGGGCCGCAGGACGTCCGCGGGCAGACCCCCGGCCCCCGCCCGCCGCACTTCATCACTACCAATCCTGTATTTATCAATCCCATTTTCCAGGTCCCCGGAGCCCCCGTGGTCCCCAACACCACCGTGGTGTCCCAGCCGGTAACCATGGTGGGACCCATCCAAGTATCCACTAACATCCAGCTCTCGGCAGCTCCAGGCTCTGCCCAGCCCTCTGGTGCTAATGTGTCCACCGCTCAGCCCGTGAGGACGGTTGTTGGCCAGGTCCAGTTAGCCACCAGTACGTCTTCACCGGCCCCAGCTGTCGCCCTGCCTGTCGCCCAACAGACCAACTGTGGGACTTCCAAAGCGGAGAACCTGGGACATGTAGCCCTCGGTCAGAAGTCCAGCCCATTAGGCGGCCAGCTGCCAACCCATCTCAGCCCTCCTGCCCCGACATCGTCTCCCTTTCAGCCACCGCTGGCCTCCCCGCCTACCTGCTCTAGTCCTGGAACCACAAGCGCTCTGAGGAAGAGCCCCGTGTGTCCCTCCTCCCCCGCCCTGGCTCACAGTAAGCCCGTGCAGCTTGCAGCACCAGTGCCCTGTGCATCAGACCCCCAGCAGGGCACCAGGGAGAGGCCTGCAGGGCCTGGCCCTGCGTCTGTGTCTCACCCCGTCCCCCCGGCTCCTTCCCCCTGCCCAGTCAGTCAAACTGATGCGCCGGTGACCCAGACCACGGTGGCTGCTGCAAAGGTTTCCACGGTGGTGTCCTCTCCATCCCCGCTCCAGAACCCCTCCCCGCCCGTCGCTGTCCCCGCCCAGGGTCCCGCCCAGGCTGCACGTTCCGCTCCCGCTGCCGTCTCCACGCCGGTTCAGCCCCCAGTCCCCCAGGCTGGCCTGGTGGCTCCCATGGCCACCGCTGCCTCTGCTGCTACCTCCCTCCCCGCTCCCGCCCCCGTACATAGTCCCCCCGCCGCCGTGGTTCCCGCCGCCGCGGCGCCGGCTGCAGAGGTGGCCCCGTCCTCCTCCTCGCCTCTCCCTAACCCCAGCCGGGAGGCTGCAGCCCAGGCGGAGCTCCCCGCTGTGGGCGCTCCGTCGCAGGCCGCCCCAGCCCCTCCAGGTGGGTGTTTGGCCGTCATCTCTCCCCGGGATGCTGTCAGTTATCCGCACTCTGTTGTGTATCAGCTGACACGTTTCCATGCTCTTCCTCAGCACTAACTGAGCCGGACGGTCCGCAGTCACAGGAGCCTGTTGCCAGTGAAAAGACAAGTATGTTTTTATTTATTTCCCCGAATACCATATTTTCTAAATTCAAAGGGTGCCGTTCTTGTCTCCTCCTTGCATGGATATATATCCTCCGTACAGGATATATATCTCAATAGTGAGTCATACTAACTTTTTTCTCCCTTTGCTTTTCTTTACTCTGCAGCATCGGAAGAAGCCGCCACCGAGCACGGGTGAGGTTCTGGAATAACTTTGACCGTTTCAGATTGTTGCAGCCGTGTGGTGATGTGTGCACTGGGGCCTCCAGAAGCTGTATCCTTACTGCCGGTTTCCTCTGAGGTTGGCCGACTCTTAAGTCCGGTGCGTGCGAACGGGAAACGCTTAGACGTGTGTAACTCTACTGAAACTCAGGGGGGGTTCATGTGGTGGGCCAGGGGGGGTACATGGAGCAATGAGCCGCGTGGCCCCAACACTTGGTATGTATGCATGCCACGATTCAACCATTCACCTGCATGTCTCCGAAAGACACGCGGCAGCACGCCCTCAAGGTGAGGCTGCGGCGTCCTCTCCCGTGACCTCCGTCTCACCTTCAGTCCTGAGGCCATCACAGGTACAGAGGTCAGCATGATTGGTAAGCTCTGCCTTGCAACTCGGGTGTCTGGGTCTAACCCTATGTGATGGTTTGCCTGCCCACCTGTCTGTTTGTCTGTCTGTCTGTCCACCTGTGTCTGTGCATCTGCCTTCCGTCTTTACTGTCAGATTCGGTCTGTCTGTGTCAATGTACCAATGTGTGGTCAAAACCCTAGTTTGTTCACGTGTCCGCTTCTGCCTACTTGTGTGAGCGTGTGCGTGTGAGACTTACAGCATGTAAGTGATAACCCCCAGGCTCCACATATCCGTGGGGAATGAAACAAATTCATAGTTGATGACCTCAGGGGCAAGAAACTCAGGGGTGCCAAAGTTCACCCTCAGCTTCTCCCTGGGTTTGTACCTGGAGCGGACGATGACAACAGTTACATGAAGGAGAACAGCGTGTGGAACATATGTCACAGTGTTGGGAGATCAAATGCGTGATGCGTTTGAATCTCACCTCCTGGCAAGGCCGAAGTCAATGATTTTGATCTTATTTGTGACTCTGCTGACACACAGAATGTTCTCTGGCTGGAAATACAGAGGGGACGTTGAAGCAAAACCACATAAATAACACAATCGAATGACAGTCCACTGAAATAGAACGGATTATAAACGGGAACACCACCACATGCGCAAGTCACTTACACAGCTGACAGGCGGTAGAGAGGCCAAACGCGATATACACAAGTGCCGTATGTGTGTGTGTGCGCGCGTATGATTGTGCATGCGCATTGTCTACATGGCTGTGTGATGACACCTAGACTTGCATTGATGTTTTTTTTCTGATTCTCCCTCAGTCTTTGGTTCATGTATGAAGTAAAAATATGCCATCTCATGGTGGGAAACATTTCTATTTTTCTTCCTTGAATAATGTCTGATAGTTTTTTTATGTCTTCTAAACCCATTCAGGTTGGGCATCAGTCATCACGAAGGACACACACACACACACACACAGCTGACCTTAAGGTCAAGGTGAAGGATGTACATTTTGTGCATGTACTGCAGTCCCTCACAAATCTGCCGTATGAACAGCACAGTGTCCAGCTCTGTTAGGTTGTAGTTTTCATCGATGATGCGATCAAAGAGCTCCCCGCCATCCACACTGAAGTCGGAGGAAGGGAAAAACACGCACATGAAAAAGTCTCCCAACGTGTGTAATGGTAGCCAGATTGAAAGACGTGAGGTTTTTATAAAGCACCGAAAAATGAATCAGAAAATAAAATAAAACATACCATTAAAATAAAGTAAATTGTATACAATATGTATACCCTTGTACACACTGACTTACTATTCCATGACCAGGATGATGTCATGCCGTGACTCATAGGCAGCGTGGAGCTGGATGAGATTGGCGTGGTTCAGTTGATTCATCACCTGGATCTCATTCTTCACCACGTCCTGGCGGGACATGCAGGATTAAGAAGACACACACACACACACACGCACACACACACAAGATTTAGGACATCAAACAGACTCTCTATTAGATATCCAGACCATTTGGTAATCGAGTTGATTACCAAATCGAAAGTAGAAGCACACCACCGACTGGTGGCGAGCGTAGGCGATGTCACAATCTTTCGGACCAATTGGTGAGAGCGATTTGGAGACGTCAGGATAATTTTCACGGCGGGCTTTCAGATGGCTTGGAGCTTTTTGAATAGCAGGAGAGGATGGTATGGTGACCTTATCACATCTCACAGCTCTCTAGATAGCAATGTGGATGGGGGAAACATGACTGCCCAATTACCTCATGACCGTGCTTGAGCTATTTGAGAAAGCCAATAGCTTATAGGCTAATCTCGGTTCCAGCGGTCCAAATACATTACAGCAGAACGAGGAGACGGAGCCCAGGCCTGAAACCGAGAACTGAAAGGGGCGGGGCTAAGCCACGCTTCCTGTTTCCTTGCCAAAATCCAGTTTTCATAACAACGTTGCTTTCTGGATGGAATGTTTTCATCTGGCCTCGAGCAACTTGATAGGTCAAAACAAATATGAAGCACCCGGATTTGAGCTCCTCTGCTAGATTATGATTCTAAAGTCTGATTTGTGAGACTGCTCACTGGGCATCACAAGCACAGTAGCAATGACAAGCTCTTGAAAAATGAAGCACCTTTACCTTCTCTTTCTGGCTCCTGGCTTTAATGATCTTAGCCGCCAACGTGAGACCAGATGAATTCTCCATACACTTGTGGACTTGTCCGAATCGCCCCCTTTATTTTAAAAAAGAATGAATGAATGAGAAATACCTAGAAGAATGTGCTCAACATAAGGTTGGGAGATGTGCCCCCAACCAGGAGGAGGCTTCTCACACCCAGAAATAAGTGATACAAAAGGGTTATGCATGTACAGTGTCAATGTCACCTGTTTCAGATGACAGATGTGTCATCTGAAGATGTATTTGTGGATGCGTGCGTGCATGTGTGCGTGTCTCTCTCTTTCTCTGCTTCACTCACCCTCCCAGGACCTCCTCTCTGTTGATGGTGTAGAACGTGGTGATCTGTTGGGGTTTGGGGATCACAATGCGGTGGTCGAAGGGGGCTGGAGGTGGGGGGCTGGAGTCTACGAGGGAGGAAAATAACAGAGACAGTGAAGCGAGGGCCAACACTGAGGAATTCACTCTTCGTTCAGTGTAAAACACTGATCTGAAGAATGACTTTGTTTTTGTACCGTTTTTTGGTAGCTTGTCAGAGAGGGATAGAGTGCACGAGCGCCAAAGAGAGAGAGAATGCGCATGTGCGAGGGAGAGAATGTGCCTGCAAGAGAGAGCGAGAGAGAGGTCTTTCTCCAGTAACAGAATGGATGGAAATAGCAGCATGCCACTGTCTCATTATCAGCTCTGCCAGCTGCGCAGGCTGACATACGAGTGACGCCGGGGCATGCATGGTGTTATGTAACCCGATCAGCTCTATGTATCTCAGGAACAAAAAGTCAAATGTCACCGATTTAAAAGCCGAGTCATTTCTCCAAAGAAAGCCACAGACTTGCGTCAATTTTTGCGAATGTAAAAGCAGCCCGTGTGTCGCATTGGAGCCACGGCAGCTGCTACACGCCCATCCTACCAATCGTGTATTCTTTCAGGGTCGCCTCTGGCCCCTCTGTCCCCTCTTCGTCCACCTCTGTCTTCACCTCGTCCTTCCCAGACGCCTCCTCTCCCTCCTGCTCCTTCCTCTGATCCACACGGCTTTTCTTCAGGTCTTCCTTTACCGCGTCTTCCTCCGGCACACGGCGCTTACTGCAGGTGGCCGTCTCGTCCGGCTCCTCGGAGCTGCATGGCATGCGGGCAGAGTAGCGTTGTACCACCAGTCACGGGGGGGGTTTACATTCCATCTGAATGTTGCTTTTATGGCCGCCGCACAAAACACTTAATGATGAATGCCTCGCATGCACGGATGGAGACATACACACTTACAGACACACAGAGACACAGACACACACACACACACACACACACAACCACAACGGCCATGTCAACTACTGAGAGTTAAACTGATTAACTTCCAAGGAACTTCTTCTGAGGATTGAACCAGGGACCTTCTAACATAATACTTTGGGAAACAATTACCTTTCCTGTTGCGGGGCGGCGGCCTCACAGGTTTGACTGAGGACCTCGGGGAGGAGACAGAGTACCTCTGGCGATTCTGACGCTACTTTGTTTGCGTCGGTTCCCTTCTCCTCTGGGCCAACGGGCTCTTCCGTTTTCACCTCCGGCTGGGACGCCTCCACCTCGGACGCCTCCACCTCGGACGCCGTCGAGTCCACCATGGGGCCTTCTCCTGCGCCTCGTCTTGCTCTGCCTCCTTCTGGGCCCTCGGCCCCCGCGTTGCTGTAGCAACGCTCAGCATTCTGTCGGTTGAGCCTGTCCACTTGTTCCTGGAGCTCAGGCTGACTCAGGGGAGCTGGGTCTGGAGAAGAGAACATTTTGAGTGGTTCCTCTGTGTTTGTTACCGATGTGAGAGGATAGTGTGGACTCCAATGAAAAAGATATTTGAAGCCTGCTTGGCAAACACAGAGTAAAACAGAAGAGTTAACTTATTTCACAGGGAGCATTTAAAAGCCATTGTAATTTCATGGGGAATTATACCTTTTTTAGGAGCAAAATGGCCGAGCCCCTGGTAATTTCTGACACTGTTGTGACTGCAGTTTGTTGTACTGTAGTACCTGTGGGTCTTCTCTTCTTCAGAGTTTTCCAGGCACTGGGGCTGAGCTTGGCTTTCTCCTTCTCATCCCTTGCCCTGTTGTCTTTAGCCTTTTGAAACAGGAGAAGTTCATGAACAGAGATGCTACAACAGTTTTTGACACAGGATACATACTGTGGATTGTGGGATTATGTCCAGTAGTCGCCATATAAGATACAGACATCAGCCAGGGGAGTGTTTCAGTATTTCCAGGACAAACATTTTACACAACTATTGAAGATTCATATGTATATGTTTCAGTCATCGGTCAGCACAATTTTTTTGTGACATATTGACGTTAAGTCACGTGTTAATCACATGAGAGTTCAGAGCACTCTCTAATTATCTTCCATACCAGACCAAAAAAAACTATAAACCAGTGGTATGGATGGACGTAACTCTGAAGTTTAAACTACAAAAATATATCCAGACATAACAAGATAACATCCACACAATCACACAGTCTCAAGGAAGAAAAACGTCAACAGATGTCCATGCAAAATGTGTTGACATGGACACATGGATCACATGGATCGATCCATGTGTCCAACATATACAGCCCAAAACAAATACAAACTAGCTTTAGATCTTCCTATTTACACATACATATTGAAGCGTGAACAGATGAATGAAGCAAGTTTCTGTCCCAGACAGCAGACCGACAGATCTAGCGTAAGTTAACCAAGACTGCTGAAATCTCTTCTTTCCATTAACTTCTTTGGAAAAAGAAACAGTGCAGACACGAATCCATCTGTAGCCGAACCTCGAACTGACTGCCACCAGAATCCAACTCACCTTCTTTCTGGCCCGCCTGCCAGACTGTTTAAACAGCACCTCCACAAGCCTAGAGTTCTTCACCACTGCCCCGACGAAGCTGAGCACCTGCTGCATGCCCTCCACCAGCTTCTCCACCCCTTCCAGCTTGAGGGCCTGGCACTCCATCCGCCTGTTGGTCTCTCGCACCATCCCCCGCAGGTCCAAACACACCTCAAGCACTTCAGGTTCCCGGGCCTCTGGCCCGGCCGCCCGCATGGAGGCCAGGTCATGACCCATGTCCCCCAAGGTGTGGGACAGGCCATCCAGCCGGGTCAAGACCGTGTGCTGCATGCTGAGCAGCTGCTCCATCTGAGAGTTGAGGGAGTCCATGCGACTCTCCACACGGCGCATTGCTGCCCCACCAGAGGCAGAGGAGGAAGCGGAGGGTGAAGAAGAGGAGGATTGGGGGGACGTGATACGGAACCTGTCCGGTCCAGCTGTGGACGGCTTCCGTCCCGGTTTCTGGCCGTGTAGCGGGTTAGGGTCGTAGACCTTCGCTAAGGAGTTGACCAAGCTGGAGCTCATGACTGCGTTAGGGGTCCCAGGGCATGAGGTTGGTCAGCTGACGACCGCCCGGCTGTTTGGACCCTCCCTGCTCACAAACGACTCCCGGGATCGATCCCCTCAGCACCAGGAGAAGACCCTCTGTGTCGATGTTCAAATCCAGCCACAAACGAAAAACAACAATAAAGACGTCTTCCCCTGACTTCTTTTGGTCAGGTCTTAAACAAGCCAAAGTGAAGCGACAACAGACACCATGTTATGAGACAAAGCTCCAGGCAGCAGCCAGAGAGTGGGAGGAAAACAGCCCATCAGGCAGAGTGTTCAGTCTACTGTGAGCCACACAGAGGAGAATTTTAAGAATAGCATGACGGTGGGGTGGGGGGGTCCTCTAAATAAAAGCACAGCCCCCCTCTGGACGTCAACGAGTGGGTGGCCGGTGATAAGAGCTAATGGCTTGAGTGTGCAATCGGGGATTGAAAGGAGTGGGCCGGAGAGGGCAACGCTGCAAAGGATTGCTGTATGACATTTGAGAAGCTCTGGAGGCTTTTCAGCAAAGTGCCAGAATCCTAGGAATTTGCCATTGAAATATGACCCAGTTAAACAAAAGACTGAATGTGAATATGTACCGACAGATCTAAATGGATGAATAGACAACATTAAACCACTACTAATAAAAGAAGACACAAAGAGAAGTGAAATTGTAGGTTTCGTTGGACTTCAGTCAAGATGCTGACAGTGAAATAGTGCTGAGATTGAGGAAATGAGGAGACAGGTGGAAACGCGTGTGAAGACTTAATCACCCCCCCCCAGAGACACAAAGCATTGTGTGTGTATTTCGGACTGTCTTAAAATACCAAGTGCCTCTTTTCAATGACTTGTTTTCACCCCCCCTGGACATGCCAACCATGCCAACCAAGTTCCCAACCAAGAAAAAAACATGAAGATGTGAAAGCATGGAGCGTTAGATCATCTCGTTGACTCCTGGCACGCTGTTGTCTTTGCCCTTAGCTTGCCGGAATGCTATTATTACACGCTAATTATTAACAAAGAATCTTCCAACCTTCCTTTACTAAGTACCAAACGTCTTTGCGATTCCTATAGCTGCTGTACACAGTGTCCTTGTTCTCAGCTTTAGATAACAGTGTTGGCTAATGACTGAACTTAAATGTACACGCAAGCCAGAGCCCTCCTGAACTCTTGCAAAATACAGATACCCCCTTTACCTTGCGATGTGTATTTCACACTTGTATGGGGGACTTTTCAAGATCACATGCCCAGTTATGAAGCACAGAGATAATGGTCATATTGGTTCTAAACAGCTAGCGTTTTGGGACCCAAGATGCACTGCTAGGTGAATAAGGCCCACGGCACCAGCACAGCTCTATTTACAAATCAATAAGATTAGAAGGTAAGAAAACCCTTTACTTGTCCCACAAATAGTTACAGCAGTTTAGATGCAACAGTATAGAAACAATGTTACACACAATAAGCCCTAAAGCAGTACATGTAGGTGTAAAGGCTGTGAAAAGCATGGGTGTCTTTACCATACTCTGTTTACTAACAACCCTCTCGATATCCAGTGCGAACTTGGTGCGAGGCAAGAGGGGAGTTAGACTGGTATGGCAGGATGGTTCGAGAATCAAAGAAACCGACATGGGGGGGTACCATAGCCACCATATGTAACACACACCACAAATAAGGGCAACAGGGATAACAAGTCAACATGCGACACTCTCTAGTTTAACACCATCCAGTAATAGAATACACTGTTTGGCTTTGAACCTGCTTAACACTACTTGGAAATCGACAGGAAGGATGGGGTAGAGCTGTTGGCCACATGTATGGAAAACGACGTCCATTTGTCGTCAACAGCGCATGACAGTCATGGACAGCTTCAGGGAAGAGTGAGTGATGAAACAAAATGAAACATGAGACAGAATAGGGTGTAACATCTCCGACTGCGTCTCTGAAGAGTGAGTGATAAAACAAAATGAAACATGAGACAGAATAGGGTGTAACATCTCCGACTGCGTCTCTGAAGAGTGATGGTCTGCGTGTTTAGCGAGATGATGACCGCGCTTAGTGTGTCTGTGACAGCGGCCTTTCTCAGCGTTGTTCAAGTGTCATGGCTTGTCCTTTCAGTAGGATTCTGTAGTCCCCCCGCCCGTCCCCTGGGTTCGATCGAACCCCAGGGGTTTGTTGAGTCATTCTCAGGGGTTTGGTAGTGGTCAAGACCAGAGGCGATTTCTCTAAGACTGCAAGGGAAGCTCAGCTTCCCCTGAAATGTAAAAAATTAAATGATCAAATATGTACAGTTGTGTTAGCATTTAATTGACTTCAAATGCGTTACAACACTTTCATCTCAATGCATTTCCCCATCCATTCGCTTCAATGGGACTGCATGAAACAGTTTTTTTCATTGCCTCAAAACTCGACGGTCATTTGATAAAAATGCCAAAAATTTTAAATAGTTTAAATGCTGAGCGGATGCTCAGTGGATGCTGAGCATCTCTGGGGGCGAATGGAGCTGTGGGCTGGCCTCGGCTGGCCTGGACGCCGAGTTTCCACATATTGATTGGAGGATCAGTCGAAAGGCTGAACCCCATTTTGATTGACAGCTATTTCAGATATAAAACCGTCACTTCAGCTTGGGCACTCAGTCCCATCCATCCATCCATCCATTTCTGCCGCTTATCCGGGGTCGGGTCGCGGGGGCAGCAGCCTGAGGAGGGAAGCC
>JAOPUI010000016.1:1080879-1091117 GCA_027123135.1 Urophycis floridana | reverse complement strand
AGAGAGAGAGAGAGAGAGAGAGAGAGAGAGAGAGAGAGAGAGAGAGAGACAGAGAGAGACAGAGAGAGACAGAGAGAAAAAGAAAGACAGAGAGAGACAAAGACAGAGACAGAGAGAGAGACAGAGACAAACAGAGAGACAGAGACACAGAGAGAGAGAGAGTCAGACTGTGATTGCGATCATTTGTGTGACTGTCTCTTGGTTTTTTTAGGAGCAAGGCAGGTGTGTAATCAAAGCAGACATATTTTCCTGATGAAAAAGGAGGGCAGGTTACACTGACAGCTGTCACTGTGATCTGAGTGACGTTAATGAAGACGCTGATGTGCTCCGCAACACTGCAGCCATCCACCAGCATCTACAGGCTCCGCAGGAGTATTGTTATTGTCATTAGTAGTATCATAGTATTATTAGTTATTGTCATGGCTGCATCTTTTCAAAACCTGGGCACACATTATTTTTCTCTTTGACATTGAAATATAAACATATATAGATATATAAGAAGATATAGCTATATATGTATATCTGTATATATGCAGAAAGACCCAAGAGGAATCGAAGCCTGCAGAAGTAGGTACCAGCTAGAGTTAATATTTTAATAGCATCTCCTGGATGATACACTTGATGAAAACATAACATTGCTGATTGTATTCAACAACACTGCGGGCATTAGTCGAGTTGATAGCCATCAAATAATAGCTAATTGAGGCAATGGCAAAAATGAAAGCAGTCAAAGGCCATGATAGTGCATGGAAATGTAGAGAGCGTACAAATTTCACACCTTGTTAAGCATAGCCATTTAACAGTGCACTGAGTCTTACCCTGTCCTATTTATCATCCCACAGCCTAGGATCCCCTTTAGTGAATGATGCTAATGTCATGCAGAGAACAACACACACCAAAGCAGAGCAACTGGCTGTGATAACAATCTGAGAGAAAACAGAACTCCAAAGAACGGCAGGTCAGAGGTCGAACAAAGCTGGACGATTCAAAGGATGACTCTTTCTTTCGGTTTACCTCTCTCAGTTTTGGTTTTGTGTTCCCAACTCTGATGAATAAAGTGGTTGTTTTTTCCTACGGTCCTAATGTAAGTAGAAAAACTTCCAGTGGCAGCCAGCCTGCTCTCAAACACCAGCAGGTTCTCGGGCGGGGATTTGCCTCATGGTGTTTATGTGTGGCTTTGTGGGTACTTTCTCATGAAGCGGCCCGGGGAAGACATTGTGGAGCCTGAGGGCGCAATTATACCCCAGCAGAGCTCATTTACAGTAATAGTGTGGAAGTGCACACAGCACTAATGGACTCAATCTGAGAGAGCAACAGCTAAGATCAGCGTGCATTATTTATCATTTGAGGGGGCGGTAAAAACATGAAGGAAGTAGAAGTGACAAATCAAATCAGAAGTCACTGTAAGGCAGCCCTCCACATGGAAGAACCCCAAACAATGGCAAATAATTCACCCCCCCCCTCCCCCTTGAGGAAAATGTCAATATTTCTGTTTAACGCCAGTGGTGTGTGTGTGGAACCAGTGGAGCTGTGAATAAGGTTATTAATAACCTTAAAATTAATAAGGTTGCTCATGTACATTTCAGACACCAGTGGTTTCCAATCAGCATCCTCCAGCCACATCCATCATTCTCGGACGACGGTGCCGTTGTAACTGCGTCTGACCGTGGCTTTCACAGAAAGCCAGACCAGAATAAAATAAGGATTTATAGAGGAACACTCTCTGGATGGATTGACACGCTTCGATGGGCAAATTAAATCCCGGGAAACGTCCTTGTTCGGATATGTTTTGCGTGGAGCAAACGGCAGCGATGGAAAAGTTACTTTAAATGGTATCTTTCCATGATCTATGCTCCCGGGAAAAAGGATGGAGGGTTGGGATTCGACCCCAAACCCCCACCGCACCGTTGTTTGTTTACGGCACGTGCACCAAACTGTACGGCGAAGAAACAAATGGCTTGTAACACCCTGGCCCATCGACCAATGCAAAGGGCTGTTGGTTCTCCCTTTATGGGCGTGGCTGTCGCTCAGGGGCCCGGGCCTTCTTCTCCTCCTCCTCAGCAGTTTGTCGCCTTCTCTCTGACCACACAGCCGCCGTCGTGTTCTGATGCTCACCAGACATACGCGCTTCTGTTCCATGAAGGCACTATACAGCCATCTCGCCTCTCAGAGAGGGAAGGAGATGGGAGCCAGTATGAACCAGTATGAACCAATATGAACCTGTATGAACCAGTATGCTTCTCCTCTTTTATTATGGAGGTTCATTTAATCAGGTGGCTTAATCGATAGAAAGGTCTGTAAAAACCACATTGAGAATGTTCCGGTTCTTTCTTAACTTAATCTTGACAGTAGGAGTCAATGATTCCAAGGAGCTTTTGTTTTGGTTCCAACAGCTAAAGGCCGATCTACGAAAGCTAACATAAACCAGACGTCCCTCCGAGTCTGACGGCAACCATATGGAAACAGTGGCAATAATGCAAAAACAGAAACACTTGGAAAAATGCATGTGTGTGAGACTTGCATATTGCTGTGTGTATGTGTCTGTGTGTGTATGTGCCTTCACACATGCTAAAACCATCATTGGTTTATGCCCAGTGACCTTCATATGATCTCTGAACATGAAATAACTATGACGGCCAAGTGATTCTAGCTCAGCTTTAGTTCCTGCTCATAAGAGTGGGTGTGTCTGCATGCATGCATGTGTATGCAGGTGTGTGTATGCATGCATGTGTATGCGGGTGTGTGCGTGCATGTGCGTGTGCAAGCGTGTGTGCTGGCAAGCTCCGAGAAATAAAGGCATATAGAGCTGATGGTGGAGGTCATCCAGGAGCAGGCTGTGTGGCCTTCAGGATGTGTGTCCATTTCATGTCCTGGCATCAGCCAAGCCACATGGCCACCTCCGTCTGTCAATACCAAACATGTTCCTGTTCCTGTTCTTTGTTGTTGTTTCGAGGACAAAAAATAGACTTGAGAACGGAAGGCAGAATAAATCTGAGACAACGAGTTTTGGGTACCGTCTTTTGACCACATACCGTGGACTAATTGGGGAGGGAAGTAACTGTGGGAACTTCTTCTCTGTATAACGTCCTATATAACAGAAGAGAATGAGAGTTGTTCTAGTGCACGTAAAAGCGTCTAGATGGGCTATAACCGAAGCCGCTAAGTCTGTGTCCTCCATGGAGGTCTTAATGTGTCACTAAAATAGTATTAAGGGCATATTTTAGGAAGAACACTTAAATGGCAACATTACTTCAGCTACAAAGTGCTCTTCACTTCATGGTCTATTTTATTCACACACAGAGGACTGATTGGGACTAAGCTCTGTATGTTTCCAATGGTTTTTTTTTCACTCTGTTGCATCATGCGAGTATAACTGTGCCCTGAATCAGAAATGCTCAATTCTTTCGTTTTTTTAGAGGTAAATGGGATTCCTCAACTTGGATGTTTGATAAAACAGATGAATATTGGAATGTCAATGGAAACATACACTGGGGACCGTGGACCAATGCCTCTGAAGCGTAGGTGTGATGGTTCAGCTCAGTGAGGAGAAGACAAGCTACAGTAAGCCATGTGTCCTACATCTGATGAGACACTTTTTAAAATATTTGTTTTACCTTTATTAGAACAAATCTCAAATTGTTACTTTTCTTTCGACACACTCAACATCTGTGCAGACAGTGACCTGAGCGGTCTATATGCTGATCAGTGTCTACATCATGAACCCTATAATATAAACTACACTGTCATTGTAGACATTATTATATATCAAAGAACCAGGGATGAAAGGATTAATATTCATGTTAACAGAGGAATTTCCATATTAATCAGTTTCGAGACCGCAAGGAGAAAATCAAAAGCAGATGAGACGTGACCTTATTAACTATATGGAGGATACTCATAAAAGGGAATGAATAATTATACCCCACTGTGAAGAGGCATGTTTTAATGAATATGAAAGTGGAGAATTTGTGTAGAGTAACGTGCAGACAAATAGTTGTTGTGCACGCGTCCGCAGCTTTCAGGGTATGCAATCATGTGTGGAAATAAAGCACACAGAAGAAGAAGAAAGGCAACATTTTACGACTGTAGGGAAAGTACCTTGTTCCTGCTGCTTTTTGGCGGCAGCAGCTTTCTGTGCCGGGGAGTAGAAGGCAGAGAGGACGCTGAGAGAGCTGACCAGCTGACTCTGAATAGAGCTCATCTTGGATGGGCCCGCTTTCCCCGTGGGCTTGCCCGCTGCCACCGCTGCTGCCGCCACTGGTGCAGAGGCTGCTTTCCCCACAGGCTTGGCTGGTGTTCCCTTGGCTGGGACCGCCCTTTTCCCTGTGCTTTGTTTCAGCGTGCTGGGCCCTTCCTGCTGGCCGGGCGCAGCTTGTTGAGCTCCAGAACCACCACTCCCCAGCTGGGCCCACTGCTCGCCCAGGAGCCCCGTCAGCCTGGTCACCACCTGGCCCAGGGCCGCCGGGGAGGTGGGGGACTCACCCGAGCCTCTGCGAGAGGACTGGGCCTCGCCGGCCTCACGACGCAAGGCCTGGGCCTCGGTGGAGCCGCGGTGCTGGGCCACCTCGCTCGAACCTCTGCGAATGGTTTGTGTCTCGCCGGAGCCTCTTCGGGATGGTTCCTTCTCACCGGAGCCCCGAGGGGGGCCTATTGGCTGGCCTTGGTGGGTCTCACTCGACCCCCGGCGAGCAGGGTGGGTCTGAGACTGAGGTTGAGAGGACTCAGCGGATCGCCGACGTGTAGGCTGAGGCTCCTTGGACTCCCTGCGAGACACAGATGTCTGGGACTGGGGTGCATTGTGGGTATCACTCGACCCCAGAGAAGGGGGCTTTTTCTGGGCGCGAAGCTTTGGTTGTGGCTGTCGGTCATTGTATGCCACAGAGGGCTTTCGGGGTTGGGGCTGGGTCTCGGCCAGAGACTGAGCCTGGATCTGAGGGGAAGACTGCGGTTCGGAAGATGTTTTTGAGAGGTTTTGGTTCTCAGTAGATGCAGTAGATGCAGTAGATGCAGCCCCAGGGGAGGCTTGAATCTGCAGGGGTACCAAGGCCTTTTCCTCTGCTGGGGGTAAAGGAATGGGGACTGGATGAGCTTTAGCTTGCTGAGGTAGGGTATCACCGGATCCTCTCTGTGGACGTACAGGCGGAGCTTGAAGCTGAAGTTGGGAAGACTGCTCGGTAGTAGGCATCCGGCCTCTCTGAGGCCTCACTGGAATGAGTGCACCCACATAAGAACTGTCTGTGACGACGGCAACGCTGGCGGTGTCAGTGACCATGGTAGTAACAGCTACGATGAGCTTGTCTGTTGCAGTTTCAATCTGTTCCAAAGCCTTTGGAGCCTCTTTCTCTTCCTCAGCAGCTGTTACCATGCCACTTGTCATTGCTCTAGTTTCAAAATCAGACTGTAGGGTGAGACAAAGTTTTGTATCATTAATGATTTCAGGTGTTGCAGCATCACAGGTCTGTCCATCTTTGATCTTGTCATCTAGAATCATAATTGCCATACTCTCTGCAACTGCAGAGATGCTCTCTGAGAGTAAATTGTCTGTGGCCACACAGACAACACAGAGATCTTGATCAGTATTTCCATTGTATGCACTTTCTCCGCTTTCAGTGACTACAACATCTCTGAGTACTATTGCTTGTTCCTCTATATTTCTCACTGGATTGCCATTCTGCCGTCTGTCTCTTTGTGTGTCTGTCTCTGTCTGCTGGTCTGTCCTTGGTGCCGCCATCGTCTCTGTCACTCTGTCTACAGTATCAACCCTCTCCGTCTCCGTGCCGCGGTCTACACTACTGGCCCTTGGCCTCATTGGATGATTGGTCATCGAGGGTCCTTCGTCAGTCTCAGTGACTTGATTGACCCTGTCGGCCGTGGGTGTTTCTGTCATTTGATCCTGAGTGTCAATCCGTTCGGTTTCAGTCCCCTGGTCGACACTATTGGCTCTCTGTCTCGCTGGAGGTGCCACTTCTGCTTCCGCCTCGACTAGTTCCAACTCTGCTTGTTGATGTATACTTCCGACCATGATTCTGGGTATGCAAACCTCAATACAGATTCTTTCAGTGTCCGTTCCCTGGTCCACAGTACCGGGACACTCAGTCTCCGTCTCCTGGTTGGCAAAGCCCACTCTCTCCATCGCGGTTGCTCTGTCCACACTTGCTCTCCTTGCCGTGCTGCGCGGCTGTGTGGTACACACCTCTACCCGCACCCCCTCGCTCAGTTCAAGAATCCTCACGTCTTTCTGTTTGTTATCCTCAATTTGTTCCTTCAAAAGGCCTTGGGTTCTCTCCAACTCTTGGCTAGCTTGGGTTAGTTTAGAGTCAAGCATTGTCAGCTTGTGCTGGAGTTGCTGGAGACTAGTTAGGTCGGCGTCACTGCTGTTTGAATGACCCTTGAGCTCCTTTTCCTTCGGTGATTGGCCACCCGGAACATTGCTTCCATCCCCAGCTTCTTCAGGGGTCACTTGAGGTGATGACAATTGCTGCGATATGAGGACTTGGGGTAATTTATCCCCTGTGTGCTCTATGCTTTGTGGTTGAGATTTCTCTGAAGGCTGTGTTTTACACCTTGGGACATTTCCTATCTCTCCCTGTGCTAAATTACTAGATTGTGATTTTTTGTCAATCTGTGACACTGTGCTGTTACTCAAACCTTCAGTCTCCTCTACCGGAGCTCTGGTTGAAGACTCTAAACTTGTCTTTTGATCATGGACAGCCGAGCCTTCTGAAGACTGGTCGTCTTCTAGCCTAGTTCCTGAATCAGCCCTTGGGTTTGTGAAAGCTTGTGCCTGAGCCTGTGCCTGAGCCTGAGCCTTGGCCTTAGCCTGGAGCTCCAGTAGCAGACGTTCTCTCTCCTCTCTCAGAGAGCAGATCTGGGCCTTCAGTTCCGGGATGGTTTTGACCTGTTCTTCTAGCTCTCTGACCCGCTTCAATGCTACGGTGATTTGTTGGTGCAGCCCGGTGCGGTCTTGGGGCAAAGATCGCCTCTCTGCTAGGTCCGGTGAAGCACGGAATACATTCTCGGACGACCCATTCTCTGGCGTTACAACCACCCGGTCAGGGCTGCTGGAGTCGGAGCCCTTTCGGTGCTGTACGGTAATGGGCATGCTAGAAGCCCTGAGCAAATTGGGCCGACTCTGAAGGCCCAGAGGTCTTTCTTCCAGCCCCCGGTGCCCAACATTGACCTCGTCTCTGGACTTGTTGGTGACATAGCCGCTCCCCTGCATAGAGCCAGAATCACTGGGCCTGAAGTCAAGGATCTGCTGAACCTCCGTCACCCGGGATTTCGGCTTAGGGCCGAGGGTGGACGTGGCAGTCCAAGAGTCCTTGTCTTTAGGTACTGGCCGGACTCCATGCCCGGGTAGACTGAAGTTCCTGGGAAGAGTGCTGAATTTGGGGCCCTTGATCCTGCGGTGGATGTGGACCCTTTTGATGGTGTTGCCTTTTTCAATGTCATCAACGTATTTGAGGAAGTCGAGGTCGAGGTGGAATCCATAAGGAGTCTCTACTGAATAGGGCAGCTGCTTCCTGGGGACTCCCTCACCGGTCTTTGATGAAAAGCTCTTTGCTGGAAAACAAAAATCAATGGATCAATCAATAAGTCAATCAATGAAATGATAGATAAGCTCAAACTGCTAAACCTATTGCTAGTTAAACTAATGCAATTACCATGCCTAGTGCAGCTATTAGCCCTGATGAGAAATAAATATGCCAATATGCCCTCTCTGTCCAGCTATGCAATGGACACTTTAACACATCAATTGTAGGGCACATTAACTTTCTGTTGGCCAATTTTATTTATGTCTGGTGCAGCACCAGCATGGTCAATGCATATTTACTTGACTAGTTGTGTCTGTACTTGTGCACTGCCATACCTAAATCGAACAGACCCATAAATACTGTTTCCTCAATGATGAATGAGCTACACCTGTTATTCCTAGTGTTTAATGGGTCTATAATAAAAGGGTGAGGCTCAGGGTTAAACAATCCCTCAAGCAATCAGAGATATTTGCAACTCAAAAAAAGAATAAACCACACATGAAACCAAACAGATTTCATAATACAAACACTAGGCCTCCATTCAGCCTTCTGGTGCAGACTACACAGCACACATGATGTTTTATGATGCTAAACCCAAACACCTTGTGAGCTTTAATGAGCATGCAGCAGTTGCACCAAAACACACTCATCTGTATGCAACATGTGCTTCACACCATGCCTCTGAGAGTGGGCCCCAGACGCTTCATTTGGAGCAGGCGTGTCTGCATGTGATAACAAAACCCTAATCCTAATGATGAACATTGTTACATAAATGATGATGGTCATACAGACGGGCCAGGACATCGATACAATCACAATAACCCCATGGGAAGAGAAGGGGCTTTCGGCCTAACGACCCTGAATGTAGTACTCGGTCCTATATCGATTGTGCGCCTTGACTGTTGAACCTCGCTCACTATTGTTTGAATAAAAGTGTCCGGCCAAATGACCTCCTGCAGACGGTGGTCTAAATGTCGGCAGAATCGCAGTCGCAGAGCCCAGTGTGTCTGAGGCCGGTGTCATTGAGTGTGTCAAACAGTGGACCCCTCAAGCTTGTTAAATACAGGTTCAGTGACTCACCACTTTTCTTGTCCATCATTGGAGGCGGAGTTCACAGTCATGGGCAGTTTTTTTCTGTGTGGTTTGGAGTCGGCCGCCTTGTGGAGAAAGAACAATAGAATCAAAAAAACACACAGCTGGGGTAAGAAACTGAACTCCAACCTATTATCAAGGCGCAGACTGTGCTGGTGCACATTGTGGCGTTGTGACAGTGTTTCAGATGGAGGGACAGTAGGGCCAGAAGTAAAATACAACGGCTTGTGGACCTTTTGCATAACATTTCTGTTAACCAGACACCGACAGCCAGTCTCTTGTACACAAAAAGAGCTGGTTTTGAACTGGAAAGATGTCTGAATATTTGTTTCGTTTTTTCTTTTCCAGCTTAGTATTGATTTTTTTTATTGCGAAAACCACAATAAGAGGCTGGATTTGTAGCAGGACTTTGTCGTAGTAGTCTATACACCCGGAGTGAGTCATAGAGAGGATAATTTGGCCCGTCAAACCACGGATGGAAATAAATGCTGACGGCAACCAAAATGAATGGTGGGAAGTTGGCATTCAGTCTTCAGACCCAGCTTACAACACTCTGCGTTGAAGCTCAAAGTCTATGCTGCAAAATGCAGACATCTAATGACAAAATTATGTTCTGTCATCTATCTGCGGTAAATACACTACCCTGTCTAAGATTTCAATAGTAAAAACAATGTGCAAAAGATTCATTATCTTATCACACACACACACACAGAAACGAGTCAGACACACACACGCAGGCTTGCACACACACACACACACACATGCGCGCAAATGAATCAAAAAGTATCATCATGTTTCATTTTCATGAATCAATGTTGTTACCGGTAACACATATGCCACCTTATAACAATAATGAATCAATAATATAATAAAACAACACACGACAGTCCACGTCGCTCTGAGTGACATGTTATTGCAAACATATAATCTGACTCTCATTATGAAACTAAGCACAAATTAAGCACTCAATTGCCGTGGCGATGACAACAAGCAGTGCGAAAATGCATTCCCAGTCGGAGGTTGGGAATGCTGGTACTGGTACTGGTATCCTATTTGTTAACATGTGCTTGTCCCTGGTACTCTACAGGTGGTCTGCGAACTGAAGGCCATTTAATGCAATCTACGCATATCGTCGTTCTTCGCTTTTTGTTCTCGCTGCTGTGCCCTTTAAATGACACGCCACATTCATAAAAGGCTACATACTAAAAAAGTCAGCACAGCCAACCCCTACTCCTCCGTTCCCTTTGGACTCCTTCCTCCCACGTCAATAATGCAGTGTCCCAGTCCAGCCCTGCAGTACAGAACCCCCTTCTAGAGGGGAATGAAGGGCCCCATAGGCGAAGTTTGAACTTTAAGGTTGGGGGTGCCAAAAAAATAACTAGGAATCTAATGTATAGCTATCGCTGCAACACAAGGATTCAAACATGAAGATTTTTGTAGACTATGGTGGGGGGTTCGCGATCCTCTAGGGGGTCCGGGGGCATGCCCCCCAGGGAGAAAAAATTCAGTAGATTTCATTTAATTGCATCAATCTGGTAGCCTGGCTGACGCGTCCACATCTCGATGAGATGGTGGTCTGGGAACTAGGTGTGCATTTTCTCGTATTTGAGG
>JAOPUI010000016.1:1026311-1042302 GCA_027123135.1 Urophycis floridana | reverse complement strand
CCCCCCCCCCCCCCCCCCCCCCCCCCCGCCGCCGGGCGCGCGCCCCCCCCCCCCGCCACGGTGGGGCGCAGGTGTGTGGTGGTGGATGGGTGGGGGTTAAAGTCCAGGCTCTTGGGGAGAGGGGTTGTGTGCAGGTGTCCAGGGTTGAATGGGTGGGGGGTTGGGTGGGGCTGGGAATGGGTGGGTAGTAGTACTAGTAGTAGTACTTAAGGTAGTATTAAAGTAGCACACATTAATTTACACTGATGAGTCATTATAACAGCATCATCTTGGACCTCATCATTATCTTACATCTTGGACCTGATTCAAATGCATCTTTTTCCTTCTCCATTTCTCCATTTCCATTTTCTCCTTTTACTTCATGGCATCAAAATCAAATTGCTTTGTCGTGACATTTTCTTTTGATTTTCATTTTCAAACCCAACTTCTTTTATTACCCATGGACATTTGAGTCGGAGAATCAAGTTTGAAGAATAGTTGAACTGGACAAATGTGAAACATCTGAAACAAAGGTGGATGGTTGTTGTGGGTGACTTGTAATGAATGACTGGGAGTGTTTGTCTTCTCCCTGCTGCTGTGTAAACAGGATCAATCAAAGGTTACATGGATGAACGTACCCATCTGTCCTGCGATGACCGGCGGTCGCACCACCAGCAGCACCAGCTTGTCCAGCAGCAGGTGGAGGAAGCGGACCACCGGCTCCAGCTGGGACGAGCTGAGCGCCGCGATGCTGCTCTTAAGCTCCGCCTCCAGGTTGTTCTCCATGATCCGCATGTCGCCGATCCTCACCGGGAACATGTGCTCGTCCAGCGCGTGCACCAGCGCAAAGAACTTGTCCAGGTACTGGTCCTGGAGGCAGAAGAATGGGTTTGGACGGGGAAATGCAGGCATGGGCCACTGAAAAACATATCTATTATATAACACTGTCCTACAGAGGGCGCTGTAGTGCATTCTCCAATAGTAGAGGCGTATCAACTACAGCTTTAGTAACTGCAAGAGAAGAGGGTTAGCGAACCTGACACAACATTTAGAAACAAGATAGGATTCATACATGAACGTATGCCCCAAATGTGAGTCCATCCATTCTTAGCATTGGGGGGGGGGAGGGTGTGCAAACCCATAACCCCGGACATGGACATATATGAAAAAAGATGAATTGCAGTGAAATTGGTTCAGCTGAAACTACAGTCTCTAAACGCTGCTCCTAGCGTGACAAGCGGACGCAGCGGGGCGCTACCTGCGTGTGAATGGCCGACACCGTCACCACCTCCACGTTGAACACGCCGCGATGGTTGTCCACCCACTTCATGCCCGGCAGCGGCACCTGGCGTGGACACAGGGCGCGAGCACTCAAAATGGACGACTACATGTGGGGAACATCCTCAGGGAGCCACACTGTCAGCTACACTTCATTCTTGCAAGCAGGTTACAATGGAAAGTGTGCTGCACATGATACACAATTATGTTGTGATGCACCACATTAAGGGTGCAGATGTCCAGTAGGATTCACATGCTCGACGTTGTCTTTGAAGCTGAACTCATCATGCGGGCGCCGGGAGGCAGAGCAACTTACGTCGGGAGAGAGGACTGAGTAGGACTGCGGGGGCTTCTCCAGAGACACGGGCAGGCAGAAGTGTCCTGTCCTCAGCCTCCCACTCTGCAGCATAGGGATCCACTGGGGGAGGACATGTGGTTAGAGATGTGGGAGAAAGAAAGTACCTAAGTCAAACTCTCCCATGCACAACCATGATGGATGGTTTCTGCAAACAAAAAACGTAGCCAGAAGCTTTCCAAAAGTGAATAGTAAACATTTATATTCACACACCGTATACATATTTTTTATTATTATTATTATTGTCATTTTTTATTTTTTTGTAACTATACAGGCTATTTGTGTGTGTACGGCAAATGCTGCATTGTGTGCATTTAAATATGTGTTGCATTGAGCTACTGGCTGCAGATACTTGCTTCAGTATTCCCATCCATTCCCATCACTATGTATCTAGCAGCCCGTCTGCAGGGACTCCCCTGAGGGACTCCCCTGAGGGACTCCCCTGAGGGACTCCCCTGAGGGACTCCCCTGGGGGACTCCCCTGAGGGACTCCCCTGAGGGACTCCCCTGAGGGACTCCCCTGGGCAGCGGGTGTGACAGGGTGGCCGGCGGTCCGCACCGTGTAGCCCACAGGGGTCTCCAGGGGCGTGTTCTGCTTCTGCTGACAGCTGACGTGGTAGAAGGTGAAGAGGATGTGGTGGTGGTCCGACAGAGACGCAGGCAGCTTGATCTTGATCTCATCATGGAAGTCAGGGGATCTGGAGGTCGGGATCCACATGAACAGGAAGATGCACTTCATAGTATTTTATATTTATGAAGCATGAAATATAACTAATGGAAAGGAATTGAAGGTTTTCACTGCAGGCAAAAAGTACAAAGGTCTTTTGTAAGTACATATGGGGAACATTAAACATGTTGGACAAAGCTTTCATTGCGATCGTCATCATGGTTGTTCAGTGATGCGTTTCAGTGATCAGACCTAACATTAAACAACTCTAAACACTGCAGTGCAATGTTACATAAAGCAGGTTGAAATAAGATCATATCATCACGGCAAGAAAAAACACAAAGATTCTGATGATGTCTGATGACAGACAGGCAGATTTGCAGAAAATATCAATTGCATCCATTTATGGCCTGTTCTATTTATAACATGGGATTTGTAGTCAACAAGGCGGAGCAAATGGCTATTATTACAGCCCATCAGAGCTCCATTACATAATCCACTCTACGGCCCCACAGAGAGAGCATCGCTGTCCTGCAGGTCAGGACAAACACGCTCATTCCCTTTCTTCTCCAGTTTCAAACAACATCCCAGCCAGCTCTTTGAGGCTTCAAAACAAAAAACGACCAACCAGATTGTCCCCTTGAGGACAATCTCTTTCAAAGGAACACCACAAGTAAAGACGATGTTTATATTTATTTACGTAAACTCTTTGCGAACAAGCCATCGTTTAGATGTTCGTTGACAGTCTTTATTCTTGAGCTGAACGGAAGGCCTAAAGAGCTGAAGACAGAACCATAACACACTGAGATCTAGAACCTGTTGATCTAGAACCTGATCTAGAACCTGGGCCTCTACCTGGGCCTCTACCTATTGGTTACGGAGAGCGCCCACAAGAGAAATATTGGGCCATTTCAGAGGCAAAGGGTTGACCGTAATTGACCATTAACCAGAAGCAGTGGAGAGGGCGGACGGAGGAGGAAAACACTTTCTAATGGGTACTCCTAGGGAACAGCTTGATTAACTTTAACCTTCAACGTCTGACCCCTTAGTGACGGATGGCAAGCCACTGGCTGTCATAAAAACACCACCTTAATAGAAGTGATAAAATATTAGAGTCCAGATAGAGAGGGAGTCAAGGACAAGGTGCAGGACCGGGAGAGTCAGCGCACAGGAGGCCCTGCTGGAACTACAGACAGTGTCTGAAGAACACGGTTTACTGCTTAGAACCCAGATCAGTTGATAAACCAGATCAGGCCATCGGTAGCCATAATATCTTCCCCCCACACGCTACACCGATGTCCTCTAAAATCCATGGTGACGTGTGCAACACCGTCCACGGCCGCATGAACTCAGAACACATCCCGGAATGTGAGGAGGGGGTCGTCAGTCCCGACCAATCACATCAACCCATGCTACGGCACAGACAAATTACTTTCACTCAATCAAACACCTTTTCCCAGCAGCTTTGCCCGAGAACCAAATGCGTTGCGGTGGTTATGTAAAAGATTAGCCACCCAGCCAATCCTTTTAAAAACACCAACCACTGACCTGTTATGGTAGACCACCGAAGTGTAGGCCTCCTTGTAAAAGTCCGCACAGCTGGACTTGCCGAATATCACCTTATGGATGAGGAAAAAGACAAAGATGTCAAACAGATGACAAAAGACCAGGGGACAGTTTTAAATAAACACAATAAACGAAATGTAAAGCAAACTAGCTTCAGGAGCGATTAGCTGCTGGATTAGCAGCTACAACCAACCACCCCAACAGATATAAACCACAGTTACAGATACAGACCACCAGGCGGTCAGAAAGTGGTTCTTAATGGGGGCGTACCGGCAGTGCGTTGCTGGGATCCTCTCCGTTCATGAACTGCACCTTCACCGTGATGTTCCGGGCAGAACCCTGTCGGTTGGCGAAGTTCAGACTCTGTGGGTTCACGTACAACAGATTCCTGAGGGAGAGGTAACAAAAACAAAATGACATGAAAAATAACCCACACACAAATGATCTAGCATAAACTGTGCCAAAATATATGGCCTCGGGGTAATCTAAAGTGAATGGTCAAGAGTTTGTAACACATCATCTTGTTTGGTGACCTTGAGTGTCCAGAAAGGCGCCTTCTAAATAAAATGTATTATTATTATTAAGAGCTAAATGGGACAAATAATGTGTCCAGTGGGCGGCCTTAGCTTTTGGGGTATAACTTAGTTTGGATTTCATCCACTAAGGCCTACTCAGCCTATAAAGTACATGTACATAAATAACTTAATTTTACTTAATTTCATAAACAATAAACAACAATACACAATGCCGGTAATAACTTCCAAGTTGCAATCTTTCAATGATATATTGCTGACTGTATGAACAACGCAGTCATAACGTAGCCAACCTCTCACTACTAGAGACTATATGATGTATTGCCACTGTCCCTCTGTCATCCAACCTTTTTTGGGGCGAACATACCCTGGTTTAACATCAAAGGGAACGGTTACATCACAGTTAGTGTGTACAATCAATGTATTAGACGAGCTGCCCTCTGATTGGCAGAGGAAGGAGGAGTGACCTGTCAATCATTTGGAGGGGAGGAGGATGTGACCTCAATCTTGTGAAAATGAGTTGGGTCAGAGACAGACTGCTGAGCAGTGGCCGTGGACTGTAACAAAGCAGGTCATGGAAGTATTCAGGAAGGGGGTGGCTTGACATCTGCCAAGTCAACACAAATCCTCCAGTAAATCCATCTTATCGTAGGTTTTTAACAAAACCAATTACTGATCATGTCTGGAAATGGGAGCTCTGCATCTGGGGTGGAAAGAGGGCTGCAGGACCCTGAAAGGAAATCTAAATCTTCACGTGGAATCTCCATCTT
Source organism: Urophycis floridana (assembly GCA_027123135.1). Taxonomy (NCBI): domain Eukaryota; kingdom Metazoa; phylum Chordata; class Actinopteri; order Gadiformes; family Phycidae; genus Urophycis; species Urophycis floridana. Next base: position 1,037,154 of record JAOPUI010000016.1, on the reverse strand, counting down.
ATTCATTTGATCCCAACAGGGAGAATTTCGGTTAACCAACCTAAATTCAAATTGGAGTAGGTTTCATCTGTCAGCCTTGCATTCGTATATTCCAAAGTCAACGTTTGCTGGAGTATTAAAGATACGCAAGAGGAATTCTAACATTACATAATATATTATGTAATATATAAATGTGATTTTACCTCAATAAAAACATGTCAAAATCAAATGTTTCCATGACATAAGAGATAACAAGATGTTTCTGCCATCTGGTTCGGAGGGGGCTGAGGGCCCACCAACATGAAGAACAAAGGCAGCCTGACCCTAGAAACCACAGTGACGCAGTTCCCTTTGGAGGGGGGGTTCTCCCACAGGACCACAGCTGGAACCACAACTGACTGGTGGGATTTTCACTTCCCTGGAAAGTAGAGCAGGTTACCAACGCTGCTCTAACCCAGCCCTGCGTCCACAAACAACAGCTATACTGAAATGAGGTTGTTATAGCACTGATGTGTATGTCACTAATCATTTGCAGTTCCTAAGTAGTTCATGAGCAATTGCCAAAGAATTAAAAATCATTTCTCATGGCTATTCTGACATTTTGGAAACATGCAGCACTTCTGAAGTAATTTCGCAATCAATATTGATTTTGATGGTTCTCAGCCGCCATGGAAGTCACTTCAAACACAAACAAAAACAAAATGTAAATGTAAACCATATGGAGTGTAGTCTGTATGCTAATTGGGTGTAAGATGTGGGAGACAGCCATTATGTCAGCGCTCAGCAGATTCTAAGTCACCATGGGCCAACTTACCACTCCCTCTTTTAGGGGGGGTCCAAGTCACTGTCTGAGTAGCAGACACACAGCTACTTGGACCAAGTACTCATTAGAGCACATTTCCTCTCAAACCAAGAAGCCATATGAACTTATATGATGCCATAATATTACATTAATATATTCCTGTTTGTTAATGTGCATTATTGTTTATAGTAGTAATAGTAAATCTTGAATATCTCCGGGGGTAAAATAGAGGAGATTATAGATTAAGTGTGACTATGATAAGGAGGAGTACAACACAATTACAATCAGGGTTCAACTAAATATTCAGAAAAAGAAAAAGAAGAAGCCCTGCAGCACTTTTTGTAATGGCTTGTCACTATAACTGCAGTCATAGTTTCATGCATATTTACTTTATTCTGCAAGGAAACTACACAAGGAGGAGACCTGCCAAATGGTGTGATTAGAATGTGCCAAATGGCCCGTGCCCAGTGTGCCGTTTAACCAGAGCTGTTTAGAGAGGCGGCGTCACGTTTACAGCTTGGCAACGACCAAGCAAAACGAACACACATGTTGCAGGCTACCGGCCAGGGCAGCCAGCGGCCATGGTCACATGATATCGGCTTAGAAGCCTACCGGCCAGGCCAACCAGCGGTCAGGGTCAAAGGTGATCAGGTCAGAAGCCTACCGGCCAGGCCAGCCAGCGGTCAGGCCAGCCAGCGGTCAGGGTCACAGGTGATCAGCGATCACCTGTATTAGCAGCTCGATGACATCACAGAGGCATGGCCGTGTATTGTACCGTGTTCTGCTGGCACAAATGAAATAATACAAGATGGTTGATAATCACCTGGTGTTCATATTATGTATTTTATATGTAATATATATTACCAATATGGAGGGTCTCAACATAATATTCACTGTTTTGTGCTGCAGATGGAAGTAAACATGCTCAATAATACTTGGTATACAAGAACATAGGAACTATTCATTACTAGAAGGATATAATTACCCTGTTTTTTACAACTGCAATCCTCCATTGGAAATGGTGTGCGCTAACTGCAATACACCAAATCAGACATTCACATAAATGGCTACAAAGTAATGTTCATAAACCATAACGATGACTAGAAACATAAGATTAATGTTAGCCATGTTGGGAGAGCAAAAGAAAATGCCCAAAGAGAAATGCTGATAACAAGGCTGCCAGATTATACAGCTTTCATTTGTAACTTGGGGGAAATATGAGCAGAAACAAGACGCAGATCTGCCTACGTGGTCTCTAGTGGTATAGGGTCTTAGGAGAGCCTTTGATTGGCAGCCACATAAAACAACTGAATGGCAATTTCCTATGAAAGTGATTTTATCACATATCTGCATACTCACAACTACTCTGCAAACTCTGCGGACCATTCAGCAGATGCAAGCAAATCACATCTGCTGGACTGTTGGTTCACACCTAACATCTCTCTCCCTTTCAGAAAACAGAAAGGGTGCTGATGATGGAACCAAAAAGACGAGTACAAATTGTCCAACTTCATTTAGATTTAGTCCCTACATTTCTATCAGAAATGTTGACCTGGAGCCAAAACCCTGCTGCAGAATGACAAGCATCAAGCTGCAGCACAGGGAACTGCCCGCCAGGCTGGGAAATAGTCAGTGGCATGGTGAGAGAATGACGAGGGGGAGAGAGAGACACAGAGAGAGAGCGAGAGAGGTGAAGTGTATGTGTGCGTGTATGGGGAGAGTAAGGTTGGCTGAGCAGGATTCTAAATCAAGTCGGAGCACATCAATTTCACACAACATGATCAATCAGGGCGAAGTGAGTGAGACCTATGACGATGTGGGTTTGACCGGGACCAGAAGATCCATCAAAATCCCTCTGATGGCCATTGTTGGCTTTCTGCTGATCAGCGAAAGCCGTACAGACCAGATGGAGTGCAGGACAGGGTGTGGTATAGGCTAGGTTCAGACATTTGGGGGGGATGGGGGTTGTTGAGAAGGGGTGTAAATTTGCTATTTGCTCACTGCTGTGATTTGTTTGTTCAGGGGAAGGGGCCACCGGCGGGGAATAAACAGCTAAAACATAGCTGGGTAGATGATCAGCTAATCCCCCCTCCCCGCTCCACTGAGGGGGCAGTATATAACACAGCCTGCTGCTCTCACATCATTCTAACAGAGAGGCAGTCAGCAGGGGAGAGGGACAGAGGCTTGAGGACAGGACGCGCAAGACTTCAGTTCAGTAGCAAAGACATCAGCTGCGACCAAAGAGAAGTTTTTTGGTGGGGCCTTTACCATAATCCGAGCCATGATGAAGAAGTTTTTACATCTGTTCTTGCTGCTTCCCCTGCTGGTCTGTTGCACACATTCTCTTCCGAATTTGGACTCCTCAGGGATGGAAGAGTACCCTACCCTGCCCAGCCACGTGCTGACCCAGGCACCCACCACCGAGGCCAAGTCTCGATTCGCCATGCTGGATGACGTGCGCCTGCTGGCCAACGGCCTCCTTCAGCTCGGCCAGAGCCTCAGGGAGTTTGTGCACAAGACCAAGTCTCAGATCAACGATATCTTCGTGAAGCTCAACATCTTCGACCGCTCCTTCTACCAGCTCTCGGTGGTCACCTCTGAGATCAAGGAGGAAGAGGAGGAACTGAAGAAGACCACCAACTTTTTGAAGACCAACAATGAGGAAATTAAGAACCTGTCGCTGGAAATCAACTCCAAGATAAATGGGATCCTGCAGGAGCGCGGCCAGCTGCAGAGCAAAGTGGGGGTCCTGGAGGAGAGACTGCAAGGGCTGTCACAAAGCGTTGTTCCTCCTGAACAGCTCCAAGAAATGGCATCACTCAAGGTAGGAAATATAAATTCTTCAAAACCCAGCTCTTCCAGGATGATGTCAGTGGTTGGTTGGCGAGAAAGATGGGGCTTTCAGCAAACCAAATTGATACACGCTTGATATGTGTCAGGGCACCCAACATTGCACTGGCTGTTTCAGGAGGTGATCGACTCTCAGGAGAAAACCATCACTGATCTGCTGAAAGCTGTGAGAGAGCAACACGACCAGCTTGACTACCAGAAAACCAAGATTAAAAACCTAGAGGAAAAGGTAGGCTACAGCACTAAGCCTTACGAGACCTTATTAGTCCTAAGCCATAATCCATGTCCTAAGCACGACAAGAACAATCTACTCGCCACTGCATTTGCCCATTATAATACAATTTCCAAAAATCAGATACATAAACCTCATACCCTGGAAATTCCTTGTTAATCAAATTTAAAATCATATCATTATATTTGTATCTACTATTGTAGATGAACACGGACACCTTTCAAGACACAAGCGAGAAGGATGTGGACCCCAACTCAGAAAAGTCAGACATGTTTGATTATCTAACAGGAAACTCCACCGGCATGGAAACTAAAGGTACCCCCCAAAAAAACTTGTTCTACTTGTTTGTTGATTGCATAACGTACATCAACTGTATTTGAATAACAGCCAAACGTATTTGTTGAAAACATGTCTGGCCATGTCCCAACGAACAATGCAATTCATCTGCTCTCTTAAAGATATCCCCACTGACTGTAGTGAGCTGTTCAACCAAGGGGAGAAAAACAGTGGAGTCTATACCATAATGCCAAATGGGTCTGAGCCATTCAACGTTTACTGCAAAATGAGTCTGGGTGGGTGAGACCCTCAGGAAACCCTTGAGATTTCTCTTTTGAAATCTAAACCTTTGTTGGCGAGCACATGTGCAATATCATAAGAGTGTGTGTCGAGTGACGTTACTTGCTACATGTACTGATCATAAACTCTATTTCTACAGACGGTGGTTCAACTGTCATCCAGCATAGGGTTGATGGTTCTGTGGACTTCGACCAATCATGGGAGAAGTACGAGTTTGGATTTGGAGATTTGGAAAGTAAGTGGACTTGGTGTTTGCAAGTAAACCTGCAAATAATAGTTTAAAGAGCAAACGGGGAAAACTCAAAAGTAGACATATAGCCACTCCAAGAATAATTCACAAACCCAATTAGGGCCTACTTTCTGTCTCCACACTGCCCTCTTATAAATTCCCTTGGCCATTCACAGGAAACCAACACAATATAGCAATACTCTGAAGTACTTCCCATCAGTACTTCCAAAAAAAACAATAGATGAAGCATATCAGCCTTTTTTTTTTTAACATATGGACTTCCTCTGTTGTCTGAGGTCTCTTGGCGGTTTCCCCCTGAGGCTCACTAGACTTGGACACCTGCCCAACGAGAGCTACTCCACATACCAAAGAGTCAGCAGCTCAGGCAGTCTTAAGTGGCAGTCTCTCTCACCACTAACTACCTACTTATTACACCATTGGGTTGAATGGTAGTCTTCAGCACCATCACCAGGGAAAAGTTAAAATACAATTTCAAATTTGTCCAACGATCTAGTGTAAACCAATAAACTGATTGAAGTCAATTGAACAATTTGCTCAAAGAAATCACAGAACAGAGTTGCCTGGAAGAGGCTGGAGCCTGATCAAGACCCATTTGTTTTGCAGAGGAGTACTGGCTGGGCCTGAGAAAGATCCACAACTTGGCGATGCAGAGAAACTCTCTTCTGCGTGTGGAGATGGTGGACTCCCGGAATGAGAGGCGCTGGGTAGAATACCAGTTTCTGTTGGGTGGTCCAAGTACCAATTATGCCCTCTACATCAGCCGCCTGGCTGGGGACCTGCCAGACACCATGGCCAACCACACTGGAATGAGCTTCTCCACAAAGGACCGGGATAACCTCAGCGACACCGTCTGCACTCGCAACTACACCGGTAAGAAGGGGGCGGGGCCCGCCACGGTCGATTGCCTGCATGGCCCGAAGCCAAAGCTCTACCTTAGCTTGGGCCACAGTAATGGTCAACAGGGACAGTGGTGATTAATATACCCTGCAACAATTTCAAGGGATGTGGAAGTTGAGGTAAAAATGGATGAAATCAACATGGGCCACGCGTGAGTTTCCACTCCTGATGCGTTTGCACGTTTTCCGCAGGTGGCTGGTGGTTCAGTGGCTGTGGGGACACCAACCTGAACGGCAGGTATGTATGGCTGAGGTCCAGGGGCCGCTCACTGAGACGGAGGGGGATCCAGTGGAGGTCTAGCACGGGCGCCTCCTATTCCCTGAAGACCACCACCCTGTCCTTACGACCGGCCCCCCGGACCGACCACTGAGACTGAGACTCTCAACGTTGCGATGCCTCCACAGCCTTTCCCCCCGCGACCAACTCCATTGGATTTCCCCCTCAGCTGATTAGAGTCTAGTCATAACGGCACACAGGTGAACTCATCGGGTGCATGTGCAGTCAGGGCGTGACTTAACCTCGGGACTCCCGTGTTCCGTGCTTTTAGCCGGAGACCGTTAGGTTTGCTGCGTGAATCCGTTGCCGCGCCGGCCAGCAGATTTTTTTTTCTTTCAAATATGAGGCGATCTGGAACAGATGAGGAAATTGCTGAGCTGTCAAATGACGCAACCCACGTCACGCGGGTCATTGGTCTTTTGACCTCAGCTCGCTGCCGTTGACCCGTTGCATTAGAGCACTGTATACAAAAAAGACAAACCCTGGACGAGGGGCCAGGCGGGCGGGGGGGGGGGGGGGACGCAAACGCAGAAAAACAAGAAAAAAAGCTGCCTCGCTTCTCATTTTAGTCATCCGAAATGCATGGAGAGTGCTTTGTTTGTTGAACGTATTCGATGTTGAGTGTTTGTTGGAGTAGTGCTGCATGCGGTGGTAGACTAGAGCCACGTGTGTCCATGATATCGTATGAACAGAGACTCAGCACTCACTATCTCATCCAACTGGGTTGTTTGCACATCACGTAAGCATGTTTAGAAGTATGTCTCATGGAGATGCAACGTCCCGTAGACCACAGGAGGACTTAGGGTTAGGTTAAAGGTTTTTTTATACATCATAATGTATTTGAACAATGTAATACACTTTGGTATTGTGTTTGTATTGTACTTAGTTTCCAGTTATTTCCATATATTACCCTATACTACTGAGTCATATTGACTTTTCAAATTCAACAATCTGTACTATTCATGTTCTGTTGAAGCATATTTATGAAAAGATCTGGTAAGCCTAAATAAACCACATTTCAATATAATGACTGCATGAGTCAGTCACCCACTGTTTCACAATGAGTCCATTTCCATGGTGCCCCCACAAATTACCAACTCATGAATCAGAAATCAGAGGGTTGACACAAAGGGAGCAGAACAGAGGGCAGTCTGAAACTAACAAACTATATTCAGGTGATTGGGGGAGAGATGAACCAATCACATGCAACAGTAGGCTACTAAATGCGATTGAGAGTACAGCACCAGCTTTAACAGGTCAGACTAATGAGAGGATATGGTTGCCTAGACCAAAGCACTGTGATCAGATCAATTGAATACTAATTAAACTTGTAAGCTCCTGAAAATAATTGTTTTATTGTTATACACATGAGTCAATGAGATGGGCAAATTCAGGTCAGGTTTTAAGTCAAATCATTGCTTAAACCATAACACAGATGTGTCCGTTCTGCACACATGGCCATGCATCGGGGTCATAAACTAATGGGGGCTTGGGGCATTGTAGCGAAAGGGACAAGGCAGTCACCCCACCCGGTCTCGAACTCGGGTCTCCGGGGCACCAAACCAGCAACTTGACCGAAACACCAAAGAGCCAGGCTCTCTGGTATGGCAGTCAGAGCGCATGGTCAACTGTTGTGACGGCACTCCGTCACAGTGGGGTTTGGGGGGTTTGGGGGGGTCGGGGTGTTGACGGACGTACCTCGTCTGAGCAGCAGCCGCAGCCTGCCGCCCTCCAGCTCCAGGGTCAGGCGGTGGTCGCCGGCGCCGCCGCTGGCGTGCAGCAGAGTGCCGGCGTTCCGCAGGGTCTTGAACTTCAGGGAGACGCTCTCCTTGGCCCGGGGCTTCGGCCCGGGGCCCGGACGGAACGCCAGGCCGCTGGCGCCGTCGAAGCCCACCACGTCGGACGCTGGAAACCCGCGCGCGCACGCACACACACAGACACACACAGACACACACACACACGCATGCGCAAGACGGCGGTTAATGACCCGAAGCGGGGGGGGGGCCGCCCCGAGGCGAGAACAGGTGTGTCGTTGACATTTAGCGGGGAGGGGGTTAATGTATAATCCTATCATAATTGGTATTATGTATGATTTGATATATTATGGATTAATTGCTGCACATTGCGGGAGTTGTTTCTCTGTTTCGATGCCTGCGTCTGATATGGCTGTGTCGTAGTGTAGAGTATAGTGAACTATCGGGGAGGAGAATGATAACCTAATTACATCCCGGCGATAATGTGTGTGACATTTTTCAAAAGCATGCCCTTCAACTTTTAAGTCGGTGTGCCGCCAACTTTGGGCTGGGATCGCGGCGTGCCTTAGCCCGAAAAGGTTGCGAACCACCGATGTAAATGGTAAATACGCCCGTCTAAAGGTGCGGTAGGCACGATTCAAGAGGCATCATTTGCCTGTAATTTGTTTGAGATGGCACATCCATCTGTCAAGTTCAAACTCCTGCCACCGTATGAGCCAATTTAAGAATGCTCTGCCGGCCCATTTCTGACCAATCAGAGCCTCTCTTCCCTGATTGGATCGGGGCATCCATCTTGCCTGTCAATCACAGGTGAGTGATTGCCACCCTTCTCAATGGCTGCGGGTACGTGTCGAGGGAGGGAGGGTGGGTGGACATTTTCTGGATGGATGTTTTTCCAGATCTCGCTCTCTTCTTTCTATCTTTCTATCTCTTTGTCTGCACAACTCTCGGTTTTTTACCTCCAGCAGTTTTTGGACCACCACCAAACAAAGGTGTACTCATTATAGAAACACTGAATATATGCATGACATTAAATACCTCCAGAACACACAAACACAATGTGGGTCAACGTTTAACGTAAACGGTAAAAAATAATAAGTGGCTGTATGTTTAACCGCACAGTCTGTCGGGACAAACACTGATTAATTTCCAGCGTATTTTCCAATGCCTCCACTTCCACACTCATTATCAAATGAAGTGGATTGCCGTTTGACTAATTGCATTGACAATCTCCAGATTACAGTGGCTGTTTCTTCAACACAATACCCTTTGAATTCTAATATGGTCCCGGAAAAACACGTAAGATCCACAGAGTGGCTGTAGTTTGTGGTTCCTCAGACGGCGGGCGGACGTGAGGGCGTCCGGTGATGTGTTAACATTGAGACGTTAAGAACGTCCTGCGTCTGCTCAACCCACTGAATTATTCAAGATGGTGGGAGTCCTTGTCTTGATTGTCAAACTAATCTCTTCCTAATATATTCTTAACTAACCAAGATAATGAGAGGGCAGAGTCACCGGTGATGCATGGTTAGGAACTATTAACTGTCCTTAAGACTAAAATAGTGTTCATAGTTTAATTATGCTACCCCCCACCACCACCACCGCCACCGCCACCACCACCACTACCACCACCACCCATCTCTCAAACAGCCGCTCATACAAACCCTTCACCCCTCATCCACACAGATTTGACACTGGCCAGGCCCGTTCGTATTTTAACACCTGGACCACATTCTTTTTTTTTCGTCCACGGCTACAGAATCAACACAGACTGGTGTTTGGTGGTCCCAACAGCCATCAGCGCTTAAAGTCCCTGGTGTTCTGAGAAGCATTTGAGTCCAGACCCAAGTTTCCCTCCTGCCAAAACAGACATTCTTTGAATTGAAAGGGCTTTAATGAGCCAGGCAAAAGCTTGCTCCCACAGACACACACAGACACACACACACACACACACACACACACAAACGCACACCTATACTCCTGTACACACACACACACACACAAACACACGCGCACACGCAAGCAACACCCGCGGCGGCGCTCCCACTCGGGTCCTCACATGATCTTGCGCCGCGGGGACCGGAGGAGTCAGCAGCTTCAGCCGCGAGACGGCCTCCCCCCGCTGCTGCTGCTGCTGCTGCTGCTGCTGCAGGCCGGGTGGCTGGCTGGCGCGGCGGGCCGGCTCCTGCTGCTGCTGCTCCTGCTGCTGCTGCTGCTGCTGCTCCGGGCGGCCCTGGGAGCCCGTGAGCACCAGGCTCCTCCTGCAGCGCTTCCCCAGGGGCGGGGTGCAGAGCTGGAAGGTGGTGGCCGGGGGCGCCGGGCTCTGCTGGCGCTGGCCCGACTGGACTGACCCCTGCCAACTGGAGTGCTGTTGCATGGTGGGTGGGGGGGGGGGAGAGAGACAGATGGTTGTTGATGAGCGTCCCAGCAGCACCAGCAGCAAGCAGCAGCAGATCGGATGGCTGAGGTTAGCTGACGCAGACGGAGGGCTAGCCCCGCTGGCTACTTAGCATGAGCGCCGCTCAGCGTTCAGACGGGAAGGTGTTCTGGCATTTCTGGCTTCATTGCACATTTACAGGTTCAACGGCCCCTGATCCTATCGGTTGTTGCGGGCTGCGTTCAGCTTCCTGCTAAACCGCGTAACTCTCAATGCTTCGCATTGTTCTCATGGTTCTGCTGTATTCAAATTTGCCCTTGACTGTTACGGTTACGTTTGGATTTGATTCTCAAATTGTGCCGTGGAGTCATGTGGCTTTATGCTCGTCTGTGTTCATTCAACAGGGAAACTTGGCCAACGTAGTATCTAAAACTAAGTAGCTCTAAAACATGTTTTATGACAATCTTAACGAGTTAAGTGTTAAGTGTAGTGCAGTCCCTGACCTGTTATTATTGTGTCGCTCTCTTGCTTATTGTGTCATATCAGCGCTCTCAAAGAAGTAAATCGGATAATTATGTATTCATTTTTTCATGAAACAACGTTTTGTGAAGCTCTCCCAATATTATCATCGCACGTCACTGAGAGCTGCTGGTCTTGAAAAGACCTCTGAAAGATTCAAAGATTCACCAACTACTATCAATTAATCATCGCTGGCCGACAGGCCTCTGAAAGAAGCATGAGCTCTCACACCACACACACACACAGACACACACAGACACACACAGACACACACACACACACACACACACACACAGACACACACACACACACACACACACACACACACACA
>JAOPUI010000016.1:674795-685491 GCA_027123135.1 Urophycis floridana | reverse complement strand
TCACTAATTCACGATTGGGTTAAATGCAGAAGACCAAATTTCCCTCACGGGATCAAATGAGTAAATGAGTAATTCTTCTTCTTCGTACAGTATGTTTAACACTGTACAGCATGTATAACACTGTACAGTAGGTATAACACTGTATGTTTAACACTGTACAGCACGCATAACACTGTACAGAATGTATAACACTACAGCATGTATAACACTGTACAGTACGTTTAACACTGGACAGTATGTATAACACTGTACAGCATGTATAACACTGTACAGTATGTATAACATTGTACAGTATGTTTAACACTGTACAGCACGTATAACACTGTACAGCACGTATAACACTACAGTACGTATAACACTGTACAGCACGTATAACACTACAGCACGTACAACACTACAGCACGTATAACACTGTACAGCACGTATAACACTGTACAGCATGTATAACACTGTACACCACGTATAACACTGTACACCACGTATAACACTGTACAGCACGCATAACACTGTACAGCACGTATAACACTGTACAGCACGTATAACACTGTACAGCACGTATAACACTACAGCACGTACAACACTGTACAGCACGTATAACACTGTACAGCACGTATAACACTGTACAGTATGTTTAACACTGTACAGCATGTACAACACTGTACAGCATGTATAACACTATACAGTAGGTATAACACTGTATGTTTAACACTGTACAGTATGTATAACACTGTACAGCATGTATAACACTACAGCATGTATAACATTGTACAGTATGTTTAACACTGTACAGCACGTATAACACTACAGCATGTACAACACTACAGCACGTATAACACTGTACAGCACGTATAACACTGTACAGTATGTTTAACACTGTACAGTATGTTTAACACTGTACAGCATGTATAACACTGTACAGTATGTTTAACAATGTACAGTAGGTATAACACTGTATGTTTAACACTGTACAGCACACATATCACTGTACAGCACGTATAACACTACAGCATGTATAACACTGTACAGTATGTTTAACACTGTACAGTACGTATAACACTGTACAGCATGTATAACACTGTACAGCATGTATAACATTGTACAGTATGTTTAACACTGTACAGTATGTTTAACACTGTACAGTACATATAACACTGTACAGTACGTGTAACACTGTACAGTACGTGTAACACTGTACAGTATGTATAACATGACACACTGAGTGCTTTAAATGTTTTTTATGACATTGAAATCACATGATTTTTCATGTCTTTGTGCATCCAAACAGGGCGAGCCACTGCAAGGCCGTTAGGGGAGCTTACTTATCGGCCCACTTCCACCATCACTAACGCTTACAGCTGCCACTTAACAGCAAGATACTGGGAACCATTAAGCTGCTCTTATGAAACCCGTCTCCATCGCCAACACACAGCTCCTAGCATAAGACGGGTTCAGTGCAGAGAAGGATTTTCCCATTGTTTAATTTAATGAATTTTGCGAGTGCTTTTGTGGGTAGGTTAGTTCAGAAGGCCACTCTGCACTCTGAAACCAGCTTGTTGCTGGCACAACGTGCCTGGCTTCCTAACCTCCAGCCACACCGGACCGACATGCCCTGGGCCTTGTAGGCCGCGGGGTCCCTTACCTGACGTCACTGGACGTGGTGGTCCGAGGAAAGTCCTGGTTCATGGTGTCGTGTGTGATGGCCAGCACTGCCATGCCCAGACACTCGTTCTCCATCTCATGCTGGTCTGTCTCCGACACAGGACACCTCAGGGGGGCCAGCCCCTTGTGGAAGTCATGCTGGCCCTGAAAAACAACACACACACCGTCCAAATGTTACAGGCGTGCGCAGTAATACGTATTTGAACTGGTCAGGCGTGTTCAGGCTAGGGCAATCCTGTACAATAAAAAATAATAATAATAAAATGGAGCCTACACACACCTGGGCAAATAGGTAGTCAAGGGAGGCTGCGTCCAGCAGAGGCGTTCCTTCCGGAATGTTCTGGAAGCCTCCGCGAAGCTTGCTGATGCAGTGTCTCCACACCGGAGACTCGCCCTCAGTGGTGCCATGCCAGTTCTTGAAGTAAAACCTAAGACACGGTGCATGGTGCACGGCGACACACACACACACACACACACGGACACACACACACAGACACACAGACACACAGACACAGACACGGACACAGACACAGACACACACGGACACAGACACAAACACAGACACACACACACACACACACACACACAGACACACACACACACACAAAGAGCACGCTCATGCATCCGAGGTGACCACATTGGCTGCGGCGACATCGCCATCTGTTTCGTATTCATCCGCTCAGCGCAAAAAAATGACTGTGACATGTTTGGTTTCTGGCCAAGGTGCAGCGATGTCTACCCCAGTCCTACCTGGTGAGTCATGTGGGTAATATGAGGAACAGAAACACAGGACTAAAAGGAACATGTGTGAGTGTGTGTGCGCATTGTGTTCATATGTGGGCATCTTAAGCATTTATTTACATTGTATACAGTGTCCTTATCTCAAAAAGGATCTCCAATCATCAGAGTGTTTGTTGGAAGGGCACAGGGTGCGCAAATCCAACTGTGATCGCACGGCACTCAAACTCATCACAAAACAAGTGAGGCAAGCGCATGTTTACACACATATAAAACACACAATCTAACACAACGTGCTTATCTGTCACCACAAAGGCCTTCCTCTTGCATCGGCGAGAGCGAGGCAAGCAGACAAAGAGGAAATGTTATGCTGCCTTTCACACGTCTGCGCCTCAAACTCTTGGACGTCAACACGCGTTGACGCAGAGCTCCGCCACGGCGTACCTCATTCGGTAGTGGACCTTGAGGCTGGTGTCCTGGCTGATCTTGAACTGGTGGTTGGGGGGGTACCACAGGCCAGTGGTGTCGTCATACAGGGCAAACAGGTTGTGGCACAGAGGAGAGATGGCTGTGAAGCGAGAGAGGGAGAGATATAAGCCCCCACAACAACAACAAAGTAAACAGTATCTTTCAGCGCTCTATTTGTTTTGAGATCAGCAATAATAATGGCCTTGCATCAACCGTTTTTTGTTTCAGTAGAAAAGAGTCCTCTACAGCAACACCTGTAGTCACCCTGTCGGAGGCCATTGGGATATTCTCAGAAACAACCAAGATGGCTGCCGGTAATGTGCCACACTTTAAATTGCTCCGATTGGTTGTTGGTCTATCCAATTGAGCTCAGTGGAGTTTTGGTCCTCTGGCCTTGAACTGAGAGGTTGTAAACTCCTTGGCATTGGTCCAGCGATGTCTAGGATATGCACTACACATCCAAGTGGAATTTTTACTAAAACTGCTAGAAACTAGCCCTGGTCTGGCCACTGTTGGAAAGAATGAGCTAAACTAGCCTTAATCCTGCTAGCCTTAATCTGCACGCTCAACTAGTTTTGTTGCAAGATCGGTCTGGAACCAGGCCGACAAACTGGGCTCCCAACAACCTTGACTCTGCCACTCTGTGAACCCCAGCTGTAGATAATGATGAAACCTGGAAGGGCAGTTTTAAACATATCCTCAATGGAGTAATTGATATAATATTATGTATACTGCTTTGGAATGAGTTTAATTTGAACGCATTTTCACTTCTATGAATGTTGGTAGCAATAACAAGCGACTGGCTGTAGCTCATGTCATCGGCTGAGGAGGAACGTTGCCTGAGGATGGCCCTCAGCAAACAGCAGAGCCACTGAGTGGAGGGATGGTCAGGCTGTGCAGACCTAGAGCTCACCAGACTGATGTCTTCAGCTGTGTTAAGGTCTTTACCATTAGGGCTTCTGAGGGGGCTGTGGTCTTGGACTGACTGACTGACTGTCTGTCTGTCTGTCTGTCTTACAGGAAGGTGAGGCAACACAAGCCCTCCTTCTGGGTCCACAATGGAATGCTATTCATAGGATACTAAGGTTACATAATATACATTCAAGTATCCCAGCAACAAGAGCCCAACAAACCCATCCCTTTACTGGCATTAACATTTGATTCCACATACATCTTTGATAAGACAACACATTATCAGCTCCTGGAGGTAAATATGTGCACCATTTAAAACAAGTAACCAAGGACTCCAATCACACAGAACGAGGGCAAACCTTTCTCCCCTGTCTGTTCGGCTGGACCAGGAAATGAAGCAGGATTGTGTTTGGCTTCAAAAAGGAAAACATGAACAATGAAGCCAAAGAGAAAGGAAGAGTAGGAACAATGATGGTGTGAAACACTGCAGAACAATCGATGGTTCCTCTTTCTGGCAGAACATACGGGAGAGGGCTGCGCACACAAACACACACTTTTATTTCTTCCCTTTTTTCTTCTCGTTATCTCGGTTTGGTTTTTTGATAGAGGCTCTGCGCCCCACAAACGTTGTGACACATTCCAGAGGCGATGCAAGCCGTCTGGCGATGCAACAGAGTCACACAGAGGATGTTGCCCTGACTGTGGTGTCACCGAGCGCTGGTCGGGAGTGGAGCTACGGCTTCTTTTCTTCCACTTTGAACGCTTCAACGTTTCCCTATGAGCCGAGCTACAGTTCGAAGTATAGCAAGTCTGGATGTCGGCTCTCTGGCGTTTCCTGCTTGGTAGTTTGTGGTTTCTGAACAACAAGAGAGGAGGGAGGTGAACAAATCAGCAGAGGGACCGACAGGCAAAGCGAACATAAAAATAGATTGAAAAGTCTGACAGGGAATAATCATGTAACCCAAAAAGGCCGCTTCTTAACCCAATGCAGCTACCGCCTCATACTGCAGCTCATTTTGAGCCAGGAGGATAATGCATTTCACTTTATTCCATGTTTGAGTCAAGAGACCAAAGGGGCTGGTGCCGAACATTAGACCTGATTCGTCAGCAGCCATATTGGTAAATTGGTTGGTAAAGCTTCATTAATCTTTGGGGAAAACAATGAAAACTCAATTGAAATGCCTTCTAAACACTAAGCTGGCCGGAATATTGAGCACAGGACTAAAAAAGATTGTATTGAGGGTTTTTTTGCCTAACCTCGCAGGCTTTAAGTGGAGAGGGATAAAGTGCTTTTGGTCCGTCCCTGCAGATCCAGCACAGTGACTACTAGTACTAGGACAGTGGGCGGTCACTGCACTACAGTTAGAAAATGGAGGCTGACTGCCCTGCCAACACTGGGACTCAACACTGCAGCATCAATGTATCATCCACCCACTTGATAAGAAAGCCCTTTAAAGACTGTTGCCCTCTAAACGTTTTGATGATTTGTTTCCATGTAGTCATTAAGCCGTCCTAATTTAAAAAACAGGCGAGACGATGTGACAGTGCGTGATGAAGGGCCATACAGATCATCTGGGCTGATCATTTCATGTCAAACGCACCACATCACCAGGCGTAAAACCTTACTGACCAGCGCCATTGTGTGTGGTTTGGGAAATCCCTGCATTTAACGAATGTCCCATCAATTAGTCACATCAACCATTTGCATTGGCAACAACACGTCCAAATACACAAGCACACGCTGGCACTGAAGCAAGCCGCTCACTCACAGCATCTCTTGGCCGACTCCACACAGATGTCCTCCGCTGTGTGGCAGTCTCTGAGGTACTCCAGCTGTTGGGTGTCAGCCAGGTAGAAGTGGACCTCCAGGCCCTTTGGGGAGGAGGAGGAGGGCGAGGTGGGGACCTGGTTTCTCCGGCCGGACCGCCTCATCTTCCCACACAGTTGCCGGCTCAGCTGCTCCATCATGCCCAGAGTTGGCATCCAGACGCTTGGGGGTCTGCGGAGAGAAACAGGAGGAGGTGGCCTGTTAAAAATGGTTACTTTCCTGTGACATCACCGTGTCATTGGAGCGCCATGTGGAGGGAGGTGCCACACCGCTGAACACCTGCTAGACACAGCGTGGGCTCAACCTGCCCAAAATACACAGCTGGAAGGCTCACATTTTGCACAGATGACGTTTTCCATGAGTTCCAACAATACGCAAGAACAATAAAATAACACATTTCATGCTCCTTAAAAAATGCGCAGTGTGTAGGATTTAGTGGCATCTAAAGATGACGCTTTCCATTCCAACCAAATCATCCCTCACTTCTCCCTTACCATTGATGTAGGAGAAACGCGTGGGGGGGGCCTGTACCGGCCTGCAGGGTATGGGCAGCTATTCCAAAATAACGTTGTCATCGTCAGAGCTGTTGGGCCGTTCTGGGCCGCTGTAGCATGACGGACTACAGGAAGAGCACCCGCTCCCCATGGAGATATGAAGAGCTCATTCCAAAGTCATAAAAATAGAGATTTTCAAACACCCACTGAAACATCCTTGGTGTGCTCCACCAGACGCCACTAAGATCTACACGCCTCCAGGCCTTTCAGAACGTCCCCTTGCAGGGTTGATTGGGTTGATTGTAAAAGGGTCACATCGTGCATGCTTACGAGGGTTGGTTTACGTTTGGCTTGCACAACAATTGGCTCAGCTGAAGAGCCATGCAACAGAAGCAAAGTTCACTTCATTTCCCTCACTTAATACTGCACCAAAACCCAGCATGCTGAAACTGCTGTGCTGTCTGGGCAAGTTTCCCTGTTCTTAATTTAGTTTCTGAATTGGGTTTGTCATCCAACTTATTCTAAGCATTCATTGTGAATAACAGCAAGTGAGGTGAAATGTGTAACATGTGTACGACAACTTATTCCACATGTAAGACAAGTTATTGTAGTAATAACTTTGTTATTGTAATGATTTCCACAGACTAGGTGCTATCAAGGATAGACTTTTCCAAGGTTTTCAACAGAATCACCTCAGAGGAATGAGAGAGAGAAATACTCCAGTCATTTGGGGCCTCAGTCCTCAGTGTACAGAGTAGAGGCTTAGAAGGGCTGAATCTGAGAGGACAGGGAAGCAGGAAGGAGCCAGGTGAATACAGAGCTATTTATCGTTGTGTTTTAGGAAATCACAATAGTAAAAAAATAAAATAAAAAAATAAATAAAAAAGGATGACATTGCAAAATGGCCTTGAGACAGGTGGCTGGTGTGTGTGTTGCGTGAATGCCACTGCATTTTACCTTGTGTAGTTGTTGTAAATTGATAATTGTGATGTTTTATTTGGATGTAATTCATGAATAGTTCATCACGGTTCAATTTAGGAATGTTAATGATGGTTAGGAATATAATCTCAAGAAAAAGAAAAAAATCTGAATACAAAATTGTCCATTAACATTGCAGAAAATGTATTATGGAAATTATTTACATTTGCATCATAGTGGAATAATTCAAGATGGTAGCTCTGTTTTGTTTAAAAATAAACAAATGATTTTGCCATACATTCACACGGAACGAATGTATGAACAATTCTTTTGTTCAAAGTTCATTCAAAGTCATTTGACCTTTTCTGCACAACACACAAACATGAATGCATTGTGGTTTTCACTTTCACTGTTGTGACTACGAAAACATTATAGGACAGCGTTTATACACCAATCATCATATGCACGTGAAACGTAACACGAGGTGCAAGTGGGATTATTTATTGGGTAAGGGACTTTGCGGAAGTATCTTTCAATTAGAGGTAGCCCTTTAGTCTCTACAGGGTGCGGGCATGGGTGCGGGTCCTTTTCCATGGAGCTCTGTACGCCCCATGTTTCTACAGGAGCCCAGAATGGACAAAATCATGTCGAAGTAAGCCTTCGTACAATTTTCAATCAGATCGGGATTTTTTTTTAACGCAGTAAGAGTTTAAAATAAGAAGATATAGGCTATTGATGTCTTTAAACGGGAATTAGAACGTTATATTTTATACTACTGTAGTTCTCAAGGGGTGATGATCGATAGCGGCAATCATGCAACAATAAGAAAAAATAAATTATGCAATCCAGATAACCTACATAGAACAATGTCTAGGTAGGCATATTCAACAATTCAGCTCATGCTCAATTTCTCAATAATCACCACAGTCAATTGACATTATGGGCTCCTACCATTTAGGGGGAGAAGGGGGGGGGGCATTTTGAAATGGAACATCCCTCCTCTTACCAGCGTTACCCTTCGTTTGTGTTCACAATAGACACATTACACAACTCCATTTCAAAAAGTTACATAAAAATGTAAAATAATAATAATAATAATAATAATAATAATAATAATAATAATAAATTAATACGAAATGTTGTTGTTGCCAGATGAACGGTTTGGCTTTGGAATAATAGCGCAGGTTTATGCAAAAGCTCACTCAGTAATCAGAAATGCGATCATCCCATACAGTACATATAGAGTGAAATATATTGCATTCCATTTTACATGTCTTTAACGTCCACGAAAAATGCACAGCGCAAGAGATTGAGAGATTGCAAAATAGATTGAAAGTAGGAGGCAAAATGTCATCATTTCAATCATTTCGACAGTCTGATATGATTTTTTTACTTTTTTTTGGACTCTGCGACGGTATGGGGAATGTTGCATCATTTTAAGTAGTGACGAATGGAATGATTTATCATTACTAGCAAAGTCAAGAAACTGCCCCTATCTTTGAATCGGGAGAGACCAAAGTAGAGAGGAAGAGACGAGAGGAAAGTGAAACACTGAGGGACAGATGAAGGAGACGGAGGTCAGGAGGGGGATAAGTCCTTCAAAAGTCTTGCATGCTTGAAAATTCTGCTGTATTAACATGAGGCCTTATTGCTCGTTGCCCCCTGGCTGGGTATTAATATGAGGCCTTATTGCTCGTTGCCCCCTGGCTGGGTATTAATATGAGGCCTTATTGCTCGTTGCCCCCACCTGGCTGGGTATTAATATGAGGCCTTATTGCTCATTGCCCCCACCTGCACCTGGCTGGGTATTAATATGAGGCCTTGTTGCCCCCACCAATATGTGGGTTACTGTGCTGCTAAAATGGTCGCCGTGTATCAGTTTCACTTTGTGTGATTCAACTTCTCCTCTGATAAACTGCCTATAGGATAAACATCATTTATCATGACATTTCAGAACATTTTAACCAAGTCTTCTCACGGAAGACTTCGTTTCCTGTTAATACTAGCCTCGGTCCACCAACGCGTTCTGTTTTATTACATATTGTTGGAAATAAATGTAAAATGACAGGCTGCCGTGGAACCAGCGGGACGTAGTCTACCGTCATCTGAAATAGTACGACACAAATAACACAAAACAATCGCATTGAGATCGAGCTTTGTGCTTCAACTGCCTAACTTTTAACAGACATTAATTGGCTGCAACACATAACGCCTTCGTGTGGCCAACTTTACCGTGATGATGATAAGATAAGATGATAAGAGATCCGGTCTCAGTCCACATTAAACTAATGTCGCGTGAATTCAATACAGACGGTAAACCCTGTGAGGACTCGGGGACCACCAGGGACCACCAGGGACCACCAGGGACCACCAGGGACCACAGAAGGCTCACCACACTGACATCCCACTGCGTTCTTCGGGTCTTTAGGAGCCTTAACAAGATGAGGAGATAACTCACCTAGCGGGCTCGCCACCAGCTGGCAACTTCCACGTCGTTCCCTTTAAACAGCTGACATGAAGCCAGGCCTGGTGTGGATTAAACGCTTAACTCCTTTTATCAGATTGACTTAGTATCGTATAGTTATCAATGATAACGCGTGCTTAATAAAAATCCAACGGGAAATGGTAGCTTCCCCCCCCCCGAAACAGTTGGTACTCGTTAGGGTTCTTCGGGGAGGACGCAGTCATCTGTCTTCCTGGCAGGGAACGTCCCGCCTCTTCCCGAAAGCAACGCGAAGCTTCCGGACAACAAGGCCGCTGATTGGTCCGATGGCCGCCCGTCACTAGTTGGGTTTAACTAGGTTTAACCCTTTGTAGGTTAGTCAAGAGCGACACTGGAGTGGGAGTGCAGGTAGACAATTGTCATCTCGGCTGTGGTTTACTTATTTTGTGAGGAAGCTGGACTCGCGAGATCACGATCAGACGTCAAACCTTCCACTTGGGGAAAAAACCAGCAGTGGTTCGGACCAATCAACATCGAATGATGTGATAGGACGATGATAGACTTGGTTCAGCTACCAATAGATTTTTTATAGGTTCCTACCATTGTCCAAACATCCGCTGTTGAGTTACGAGAGATGTTTGAGTGGTTAAAGTGTTTAAATTCGTTTTTTTAATCTATTCCCAACAATTTTTTACTTAATTAACATTTGTCATACACACTGATAATAATTTACCCTTTGTGTGTGCATCAAAATGATCATATCTCTGACCCATAAGGTAGATTGAACACTGACACTTGAGATACAATCAGAAGTCACATCAAACATTTCAGTTTTGTTACATTACACAGAATGGCAGATGTAAAAAACGTTTTAATAAACAATGCAACATTTTTACATTTGGAAAACCATGAATAAAATTGATATTCATAATGCTCTATGGACCAGCTTCCCTACAACATTCCCAGGAAAGGAGTGAAAGGTATGAGTGTGAATTTCAACTTACTGTTGTTTTTCTATGATCAATCATTTAACACATTAACAGAAAAGGAAACAGGAATTACACAACAATAACTGGAGGAAATGACTCGAGGTCCAGACTGAAAGGGATTCTGGTTACTGGACCTTGGACGACGGTCCGAGGTCAAGGGTGGCTCCGACTGGTCTCTTCTCTTTACATTTACATGTTGATGGCTGGAGCAACAGTATTATTATTATTATTATTATTATTATTATTA
>JAOPUI010000016.1:599452-612685 GCA_027123135.1 Urophycis floridana | reverse complement strand
TCCCCTGTACTGCTGGTCACTGCGAATTTCTCCTAAGGGGGATTAATAAAGAAATATCTTATCTTATCTTATCTTAATGCAAATAATCAATAATCACTCAAGGTGTTATTATTAGTATACAACAGAATCAAATAACATCCCCTTATTACTTTGATGTAAGACCGCCATTCTTACCTTCAGGATTTTGTCTTCGTGACTGAAAGTTCCTCCCAGTAGGCCAATGACTTCACCCCGGGACACATGGGCATGCTGAGGGAAGAGACGATGGGGTTAATGAGTTCAAAATCTTCCAAGCAAAGACAGAGTGTCTCCAGAACAAGAGGTCAATGAAACCGAAGGAGAGTGCTCCAAGACTGCCCTGTTGTTTTAGATAAGGCAAAGGCATCCATCTATGTAAGGCAATGGAGAACATCCTTTCTTATCTCACAGGCCATAGAAAGAAGTCCACACATGCAAATACACTGTTGCAGTGCAGACCAAAACCATGATGGTATTAGCCCCTAATGTATTAGCGCAATTCTTAGCACCCATCCTACATTTACATTTAGCAGACACTTGTATCCAAAGCAACTTACAAAGAGTACATTTGTCAGAGAAGATGAAGGTGAAACATTTAATTGCTGCTAATACAGTAAGAATGTCACCAGAACAAGTTTCAAGCATTTTAATTGCTAGGTTAACCAATGCTAGTATACAACATCTCTGGCTAAGTGCCAAGTTACAAAGAGCGATTATTAAAGTGCCATCCTTCTGTGTGGTTGTCACCAGTGTGTTTGGAAGTAAACATGACAATATGCTACCATGTCCATGATGAGCAGAGCCTCTGAGCACACCATGACCCGGAACGGCTCCTGTTGGGAAGATCACAGAGGGGCGTTATCTTTTTAAAATAAAAGTGTAGGAGTTTCCACATACGTTTTTCTTAAATTAAAAAACAAACATATTAACTTCCCGGTGGAGACTGATTCACCGGAGAGCGACCGAGAGAAGAAATCACACCTCACCTTCACATCTTCCCCGAATGACTTGCACATAATCAACTGGAATGGATCAAAGGATCTAGGAGGGGGGGGAAAAAGGGCCGAATCAATCACAAGATCTGGCTACATGTGGGACGGCCTTGGGCTCCCACTGCCTGTGATGTAGTACGCAACAGCAACAGTTTTTTTCTGTTAAGTCTTACCCTTTCTGTCGGGCAACCTTGCAGGGTTTGGGCTGTCTCTTCATCTCCTCTCTGCGGAGGGCCAGCTCCTCAGCGCTCAGGTGCTAATGGAAATGGAAGGAGCAGACGATGAGATCACCGACTCGACCCAGAACCAAACGGTCCAGACCAGGCCTCAGGGGACCAATGACGGCCGTACACAAGATACCAAATCCTCAACCACCTTGCTGTAGTCTGGTTCAATCTGAGTACCATGCAGACGGGCACGCAGGCCTACCTCGAAGGTCTGCCCCTCCAGGTCCCTGGAGTCACACCAGTTCCCCAGCAGGTCTCGCACGCGCCGCTTCCGGGTCCGCTGTGAAAAGCGACCAATCAAACCCATCAGCTCTTGGATGTAAGGTTACCATGAGGGGCGGAGCCCGGAGGTGGTGCGGAGAGCTACCCACCATGCTCTGCAGTCTCTGGGCCAGCTGGTAAGCCTCCGAGGCATCCTTGCCCTCCTTATGCCTGGAGCGATCCATCACCCGGGGGCGGTTGTACACGGCCTGCTCTGCTCAACAGAGACCAGTAGGGGTATTTAAGGAGACCGAAAATAAGTTTTCAAAATGCATACCAATATCAGCCTCAGGTCAGTAAAGTGTACCACGAAACAAGTACAAACAAGAACATAGCAATGATCGACCACACGATCAATCTATTACCTAAGCTGGTTAAACCTGAGCCTGTCTCAACCAAACCACTGACTCCTTTCAAACGGGAGATGGACAACAGCAACGCAGATGTCATGTCTCATATCATGTGTTCATGGCAGTGTCTGTCGCTTACCACAGTTGAAGTTGATGGCTCCGATCAGTTCCAGGTACGTGTGCACTCGGCCGATGCAGTTGACGTCCCCGCAGTTTTTGAGGCCCGGCCGCACAGAAGTCTTGTTCAGGTACTTGGGCTTGCTCTTCAGCCTAATGACGCAGCCACGTGGTCAGGCAACATGGATGACACATTGGAAACCTCGGCAATAAAAGACACACCGACACCTTTTCCATTTAACAATGGATGGAGCAGGGCGGTATGAGAGAATGAATGGCATACCACTGATCCAGGATGAAGTTTCTTATCTTCAGGTATCTATCTGGCGTCTTGGATGGCCGTCCCTCAAAGAACTCAGGGATAGCTTGTTTCTCCTCATCTGTGATGCTCTCCATGTCCAGCTGGATCTCCTGTTCAGGGGCCTTCAGCTCCTCCTCCTCCTCTTCCTCCTCCTCCTGATATTCCTCGGCTCCATCAGTTGGACTCTTGCCAGCCCCGTCGTCACTGGCATCTTAAGTAATAAATAATATATTGGACGCTGGATAAGAATAATGACTTAGCGCTATGCAATGTGGGGACCAGCTCAGCAGCTGTGAGTATTATTTGGCCATGTTAATACACGTGGCACTATTGAGTTGACCTGCTTACTCACCATAGGCTCCGTCGTGTCCGGCCCTTTCCTCTGAGCTCTCCGACCAGGCCCTCCCGTGGCCCACCTGGGCTTTATTCAGAGAGACGGCAACATCCTCCCCCTCCTCCTTCACCCGGGCCCCCCCTGGCCAGGGTGCTGACTCCGTGTGACCGTCACTTGGGCCGCCGTCCTTTACGGCTCGTTCTCTGCGGTTCTCAGCCTCTCCCCCGTCACCCTCCGCGCGGCTTCTCTCCTGTCGGCCGCCTCCGTCGGAGGGGCGCTCCGTCTCGGCCTCTTCACCGTGTCCCGGCGCGCAGGGCTCCAGCTTGACCTCCGCCCGGGGCTTTTTGGCGGCGGCGCCGTCGTCACTCAGGTCATCGGTGATGTCCACCTCTTCGTCCTCATTATCCGAGAGCTTCTCGATGCGAACGGCGTTGACCAAAGCGGATGCCAGGACAGAGCTGGAGCCGGGCTTTGGGACTTGACTTTTGGACTCAGGGACTACAGTGGACACTGTGGCTTCCAAACTGGATTTACCCTGCAGAAAGGAAGGGAGCAACAATGGTCTTCAAACCCATTCCTGGTGAATCTGCTGAATGACCACAATGGTGCTTGTGTATACGTGTTGAACACGGAAATAGATAAGCGCCAGCCTGAAATTAAAATAGTCCATAGTCCACAAAGTTGTACCACATTATAAGAACATGCAAACCTTCTGTTTAAAGTATTGTCTGGCGTAGCTCTTGACCTGAAGAACCGTGCGACTTCCCACCAATTTGGCAATCTTGGTCCACCTTCGACCAAATTGAGTCTGAAAACGTAGTTAAACATAGCAGTTACACAAAGACATATGCTATAATTACACAGCTATTTATTCGACATGAATGTGGCCTCCCTTGTCCCATTGGAAAGACTGGCTCCTCACCAATCCTTCTTCAAACAGCGTCTTCTCTTGTTGGGACCAGCGCGACGATGCACCTGTACTGGAGGTCTTAGTTGATGACCTGCACCACACAACAAAGAGCAGGGTGGGACAGTTAGAAAGACACAGACAGCCTACTGAAGAAGAAGAAGAAGAAGAAGAAGAAGAAGAAGAAGAAGAAGAAGAAGAAGAAGAAGAAGAAGAAGAAGAAAATAAACACTTACTTCTTAGATTTCGGTTTTGAGCTGGAGTCACTAGGCCATGCATTTTGTGGAATCCCTTGGCCTGTTAGATAATATCTAATAGTATGGTTTAGGATTTAAGAGATGACACAGTTGAAAAAAATGATGTATAAATTGTTTATTCGGCAGAAGGATACTGTTCTTCCAACAGCATGTTCTCTATTAGTTCTCGATTCTCCACACTGATGGAGCTGTCAAGCTCCCACGGCTTTAGAAGAGAAAACGAATGATGTAAATGGCAGGCAAACAGTGTATAAGTGAGCACTTCAATAGTATTTGTGAATTAACCCTAACATACCAATATCCCAGTTTTGGTCTTCCATGCAGACTGCATTAACTGGTCCTGGAGAAGCCCGTTTCCATCTAAGTTACTACAATTTAGAGAAAAGCAGACGTGGATTGAATTTGCGACACAAACTTGTGGTCAGGCACTATACCGGAGGCGACAGAACATAAATGCTCAAGAGTCCAAGCTAGCTAGCATCTGGTGATGGCAGCTAGACTGTAAAAAGCAATGTAATATACAATACCGCAAGCAACGACCGCCGTGGGGAGGGGCGAGGAAGGACGGAGGACGCAGCTACATCGTCCATATGGACTTCAAAAACAAATTAGATTCAAACTTACCCAACACTGACATCAAACTCATCTCCTTCGATGTCAACATCCACTTCGTCCGCCATGTTTGATCGATTGAACGTAAACAGGACGTTGAGAGATTGAGTTCAGTGATTCTACCACTGCCCCCTAGTGGACCACAATCCTGTTCTGAATTTAATAAACACACAATACTGCCAGAAGATGGCGACGTTGTCTTATTTTTGGCCTATGCAAGATAATCGGAACAAAACATGAGCTGCAAACACATTTTGTCTAAATATCAAGTTTCTGATGACCTTACGTATTTACGTAAGTGACGTACTTTTTGCTACGTAGTGCTTGTTATATATTACGTGTGGAAGATGTTCAATGTTTCAAATGCACTAGTCTTGTATAATGAATGACGATCTGCGACTAATGATTTAATGATTGGAGTGTAGATATTATGGGGTTTTATGGTTGACTCTTTTGGTTCACTGATGAGCTATATGTTAAACCTAATTACACGGGGAGTGTCGTTTAGCCCTTATGTAGTCTATGCTTTAGACCCACTACATGACCAATAAAGTTAAAACTGAATTAACGATATGTTTGGCACGGGGTACCAGAAACGTGGCAGGGATGAAATCGCGTCGAATGTGTGTCTTCCTGGTTACAGGTATGATGTTAACAGGCTGTTTACAGTTTTCGACAAAGGTCCTTGATCCTAGGTTGTGTTTGCCTTCCCGGCAGTCTGACATGTCGAAACACGGAAAGAAGTCAAACAAGTCAAAGACAACAAAAACGTTTTATTTAAGAAAATTCACAGTTTCTAATGGCACTACAGTTTGTAGTAGTTACTCTCACTCCTGCTAACACATACTGTGCAATTCTTTACACAGAGAGAGGGAGGGTAACAAGGAGAGGAAGAAAAAACTGCAGCTTTAAAAGATCGTCACACTTGACAATACAAGGTTGAATAGAAAAAGAAAAGGGTGACATTAAAACAAAAAAGGCATAAGGAGTTATACAAAGTGCACAGAGATCCTTGGATTACCGGGATCTATCGCTCTATATTCACTGTGTTAAGGGGTCAACAAAATTAACACAATAACTCTCTCTCATGACTCACGGACATGGACAAACAGGAGAGCAACAGCAGATACACTCTCACATGCATACAGGTCAATACTATGACTCACAAACAAAAGTGAATACGCAATCCCTAAGAAAACAATAAAATAAAAAAAAATAAAAGCCATAACCTGTTGGGTATGTGGATCTGACCGTCCCGTCAAAACATTGTGTTCCGATCCATACCCCCATTTTAATTAGATCCCTTAAGTTAAAAATGTACTATCATTCGCATCCCAATTCTTCGCAAGCCACTGGCATGGCTATCAGGGGTGGCCAAACACATACGCTACACAAGGGAAGAGAAGATCATGAGTGAGATTTAAAAAAAAAAACAAAGCAGGCAAGCGATAATGCAGTAGATGTGTGTGACACAACTAGCCGGGAGAAAGCATTTGAATCCCATAACAGGAACTAGAGTGGTTTAGTCAAAAGAGAGCCTAGTAAAAGAAAAAAAAAAACGTCAGTAAAGTCATGCGCGGCGGAGCAGAGGGGTGGCGGCAGGCCGCCGGCCCCCAGAGGTCAAGCCAACACTTGAGGGGGGTGAAGAGGAGACCCACAGCCCACACCAGAGTCAAGTCTCCAGGCCCAACCTGACAGGTAGCCAATCAGAAAACACAAATACTGTAGGCGCTTATCTCAAATTCATTAAAAACAATGCAGGGGCAGCCCGTTGGCCGACGTCTCACACAACCTGTACAGTACTAGGATGTCGCAGCAGTCTCGGGGTCTTAGGGTCCCGGGGGCCATCGGGGGGGGTGGACCCCCGGGAAGAACGTGGGACGAAACCGAGACCACGCGGCAGGAGACAGCGACACACACACACACAAGCAGCTTAGCCTCTTGTTGATTTTTTTCCTTTCTTCATGCAACCTCCAACCCGCCCGGCTCACATCAAGAGGAGCAGCCTCATTCCTCACCCACAAGCCTCTGTGGGGCAGCCCACCATAAATAAAGCTATTATTGGTATTATGTCTCTGCTATGTAAACCAGCTGAGGGCATGTGACATTGGTAGATAACTGGTTGAGGGGAAACACGAGTACTGAGGACTCAGCGCTCCATTGAGAGAAATGTCCCGTAAAGACACGATATATAAATACATCCACTAACAACGTGCTTTTCTCATTGCCCGTTGGTGACTACTAGTACTGTTCAGTGTACGATATTGCATTTTTCCCCAAGTAACAAACGTGTGTACGTGTGTGTGTGTGTGTGTGTGTGTGCGCGTGTGCCCAGGCCCTCCCAGTGTCCTGGGAAAGTGAGGAGGCGGTGACTACATTGTGTGGAGGATTGTGAGGGAAAACTCATTTAAATAAATAAATAGTTAAATACAATAAGTCTGTCAGCATCCTTCACTGAGCACCAGGAGTGTGTCATGCGTGTCTGAAAGAAAAGTGTGTAAACCTCAGAACACGAGGTCGTCGCTCAATGTAGTCTCCGTGTCTGACCCCACCCCCCCCTTCCTATTGGTTGCCTGCTAAAATGCACACGAACCAATCAGAGTATCGATATGTGGCTCGAAAAGAGAAAGGGACATTTTGTCGTGTCACATTTACAAAGAGATTCACCGTCAATCTCTCTTTCCCCAGTTGAACCTGCCTCAACAGCTAGACATACCATGTCAACCCTTACAGTAAACATCATACTAGGCCGTCGCCATTTATGTAAGCACGTTATTAGAAATTATTATTCCAAGTGGGGCCCAGCCCCAAAATGCATGAAAGGAGTTTTTCATGGTAGAGTGGTGAGGTTTGGGAGGCTGCTTCAGTTGATTTTATGGCCAGGGCTGAGTCAAGACAAGTTAAACATTACACTGGACAGAATCACACAACCGCATCACTGATCATCCCCACACTGCGCATTTCGTCATTCAGCTACTAAAGTTGGGCTTGGAGTTGACAACAAAGAAAGAAAGACAGACAGACAGACAGAAAGACAGAAAAGGACACAAAGACAGAGAGAGGGCCTGACCATTGTGAACAAGCAAAACCCTGGTCCCATATGAACAACGTTGATGTTAGACTGGAAAGATAAATTATACAAACCAAGAAATGGAAAGGAAAGACAGGAGGGGAACCATTTCTGCCGGTTGACTCCCCTGGTGAGTCAGGCTTCCTCTGACGGCCCTGTGCTCGGGTCCCCCTGTGATACGTGACATGTTTGAGCCAGCACTGGGCTGTCGACAGCGGTGGGATAGGACACTAATAAAACAAGGTGCTATCCGTAGTAGAGACAGCTCCCTCACATTTGTATGGGTTGGACTTGCATTCACGTTTCATGCCCCCACCACCATCTTAGTCTAGAAGTCTCTCCAGAAAATAAACAAAACATAACCAAAATAAAACCTGGTAAGGAAAAAAAAAAAGTGACAAATCTCATAATGTCATGTTTTCACCACTAAAAGCTCTATAACATATAAAAAGGCACGTGACCACCTCCCAGGTCTCTGATAGGGGTGTGTGTGTGTGTGTGTGTGTGTGTGTGTGTGTGTGTGTGCGTGTTCAAAGTAGCTTTAAATCATACACGGAGTGTACGATGCTTGGTTACTACCAGCCAGTTCAAGTCCAACACCTGGGAGCTGTAGTTTTTCTTACGGACCAGGCAAGGCGCCAGCCTCATCCCGGAAACCTGCTGAGTCCGCGAGCAACGCCGTGTGTCTCTGTACGTTCAAAGGGTTGTGCACAAGTGACTCACAAGACAGTGATCAAATGCGTGTGTGTGTGTGTGTGTGTGTGTGTGTGTGTGTGTGTGAGTGAGGCGTATCTAAACACGATTCAGACATGCCGATGGACCAGCTGACCGATAGACCCCACGCCGATGTCCTTGTTCCCCTTCATCAGCTGCTGCAGGCTGGGCAGAGAGCTGACCACCCCCTCTGGCACGGAGGGGAACTGCAGCTCGGACTGCCGCGACTTCCGGCGCTTCACCGAGCGCTTGGCCTGCCGGGGCTTGGCGGGGGGCCCCTGGTGCAGCGGGAAGGCCGGGGCGTGCTCGATGCACAGGCCCCGCGCCGCGGAGGAGGAGGAGTAGAAGCTGGGGGAGGGCGGGGCCAGGCGGCTGGCGTACGACTCCTCCGAGTGGGTGGAGGAGCTGCAGCTGCTGCTGCTGCTGCTGGCTCCGCCCCCGCCGCCGCCACCGCCGCCGCCGGTCTCCACGGGCGATGGCGCGAAACAGAGCGACAGCGCCACGTCCTCCGCGGGGACGCCGGCGTGCTGGGGGAGGGGTGCGGTCGGGGAGGGGGGTGACGGAGAGGGAGGAGGAGGAGGTGGTGGTGGTGGTGGCGGTGGGGGGAGGGCCGGTAGAGGAGGGGGGGCAGGCAGGCAGCGATGGAAGCCGTTGCACTTGGGACCGCCGTTGGCCAGGGGGTCGCTGGGGCACGGCGCCGTCAGCGCCTCAACCTTCTCCGACGGCTTCGTCTTGCACCGCTTTTTCTACAAGGGGGGGGGGAGAAAAAGAATGGAATCAATATAATGGCACAAGATCATGAGTGATAGTCAAGACACGAGGCCAAACAAATCCTCAGTTGAACCAAGCGCTCTCAAAATCAGCACGGACGTTATTGACAATTTCCTAATTCGGTACTGGTGGTGATGCTGCGGGGAGAGCACAATGGATAATAATGGCGTGCTATCATGCACAACACGTGGAAAGTATCTGACATGAACGGGGACACCGCCTTTCACAAAAACAGATCACTGCTATCCTTTTCTGGGTCATTGTGGCTCTGCTGCTGGGTTTAACGCCACGGGGCTCATAACAAGGACACAGCCCCTGCCGGCTCAGGGGGATGCGCGTGCTGAGAGGGAGAGGAAGGAGCGAGACCACCCGACCCCCCTACTGACTTGATTCGTCTCTAGCCTCGACTCCCGACTGACACCAAAACAAACACTCAACATGGCCGCCAAGGGCCCCACAGTAGCGGTTTAGGGTGAACACTGTACCTTTTTCTCTGGAGAAAACCTTAGAGGTTCTACAATGTACAAGTCATCTGGACCTACTGAACAGGGGAGAGAGGGCCTCGGTTAATGATGGAATGGCAAACAGGAACACATACATGTCACAAGCATGAAATGACCTTGCAAGTAGTAGCTGGGTTTAAAGCCGCGTGGAGACGGATAAGATACACACAAGATGCAGGGACACTTTAGTTATTGCACATTAATTCCATTCAAATAAAGTTCAATGTTGATGTTCAAACTTAAGCAGCAGAAGTCGCTGCTGGGGCACAGTGTGAGTCGTTCCGCTCAACCTATCATTACTACTTGCAGATGTCCACCATGAGCCAGCCCAAAGCATTGCATCTATTATTATACTCCTGCACATTGACACAAGCTGGCAATGACACTCTCTCAATGCAAAGACACACACACACACACACACACGCACGCACACACACACACGCATACACGCACACGCACACACGCACACAAGACAGGGATATGGAGGTTGGGGTTTCGTGATTGAAAGGCTTTTATCCTTTCAGGACAAGTGCCGGCCGCTCCCTTTAGGAACGTGTGGCTCCCGTTTCACACTCCACTCTGGCCTCCACAGGGAACCAGAGAAGCGGACACAGCAACACAAGGACAGACATACAGGGACGTCAGGAGAATGTGGGTGGAGGGAGATGTGCACTAGTACTAGTAACAGGGCCAGTGAAGATGACACAAGAGGTGTATGTGGCTCAAATGACGTCCGAGAAGGCGGGAGTGGGTGAGGTGTGTGTGCTGTCGAGGAGCTCCTACCATCTGTCGACGACAGCTGAAAGGACTTGGAGCGAACAAGAGGACAGGTCACTCTTCGCATGAGACTCATATCATCATACGAGGAAAAGCATCTAACACAAACACAGGGAGCACACAACGGAAACACAAGTACTAAGGTTTAATGGAAGGAAACACAAGTACTAACGTTTGATGGAACAACGTTTGGTGTGTGTGTGTGTGTGTGTGTGTGTCAGTGTGTGAATGCACATGCATGTACTTTGAATGTCCTTTGAATAAAGCCGTCCGCTCAATGGTTAAATGTAAATTTGTGCTGACCTTTTGGGGCTGGGGTAGTGGTTGCTCTTGGGCAAGGCAGGAGGGTTGATGTGGGTAGGGTGCCGGGGGGAGCTGCGGCAGCACTGCAGACAGAGCAGCAGGCCCAGGGAGAGACACAGGACCAGGGACACCACCAGGTAACACTGGCGGTCAGACACCTGCAAGAGGGAACCCAAAACACACACAAGTCTGTTTACATATCTGTCAAACGGGCCCCAGGGGTCAGGGGTCATCGACAGAAATGTTTCCATGGCCTCACTGCAACCACCCACCAAACAAATGTTCCAATGCATTTTAGTCTGTAATTATGTGGAATAAATAGAACTGAAAAATGTTGAAAACTGTCCCGCTATCATGATACAGCAATTTCTGTATCTTTGCTGTCAAATTGTGCATTATGATGTGGTGATATGTACCTATATATCACCCATGCGAAACACACACACACACACACACACACACACACACACACAGAAGGCATTTAAGGGGTGGTGTGTGGTGGTGGTTGTGAGACCACCCTCCTCTCTGGAACCAGCCCAGTATTTGTTATGTGCAAATCTATTTGAGGACCCCTTCTGATTTGCACCACGTTGACTGAATTAGCATCGCTGCTGACGGCCGCTGATGCATGCTGGGCCTTTAGTGACTCGACCTGCGGCCGCAGTTTATGGCGGGCTTACCTCTCTCTGGAGCTGGCTGACGGTAGACGTGAGATTGAGCATCAGCTTGGTGACGTTCTCCAGCTGGCTCTGCAGAACCTGGATGGAGTCCGTCTGCTTCTGGTCCTAGACAGCACAACATGGAAAAAAAACCTTAAGAGTTCAAAACCAGACAGCACTCCGCAATTCACAGTTAGTTGAGAAATGGTAATAACCATAACACTAACTTCTACCACAGTTAACCAATACACTAACTAATACTACAGTAATACTACAGCAACTCTAGCGTGTATGGAAGCCACAGTGTTACCTGTGATGGTGAGCACTACAGCTAATCCATTGACTCCTACAGTGGCCACAACAACCATGAATACTACTACTACTACAGTGACTACTACCTATACAGTAATCACAACTACTACAGTGACTACAACCTATACAGTAATCACAACTACTACAGTGACTACTACCTCTACAGTCACCTCTACAGTAATCACCACTACTACAGTGACTACTACCTCTACAGTCACCTCTACAGTAATCACCACTACTACAGTTACTACTACCTAGTCTACAGTCACCTCTACAGTAATCACCACTACTACAATGACTACTACCTTTACAGTCACCTCTACAGTAATCACAACTACTACAGTAACTACCTTCACAGTCACCTCTACAGTAATCACCACTACTACAGTGACTACTACCACTACAGTAATCACAACTACTACAGTGACTACTACCACTACAGTCACGTCTACAGTAATCACAACTACTGCAGTGACTACTACCTCTACAGTCACCTCTACAGTAATCACTACTACTACAGTGACTACTACAGTGACTACTACCTCTACAGTCACCTCTACAGTAATCACTACTACTACAGTGACTACTACCACTACAGTAATCACAACTACTACAGTGACTACTACCTCTACAGTCACCTCTACAGTAATCACTACTACTACAGTGACTACTACCTCTACAGTAATCACAACTACTACAGTGACTACTACCTCTACAGTCACCTCTACAGTAATCACAACTACTACAGTCACTACTACCTCTACAGTCACCTCTACAGTAATCACTACTACAGTGACTACTACCTCTACAGTCACCTCTACAATCACCGCTACAGTAATCACCACTACTACAGTGACAACTAACACAAGTACGACTATGTTGCCATCTGTGCTGTAGGGTTGTGGCTGACCTGCTCCTCGGCGATGCGGGAGGTGTTCTGCAGCTTGATGATGGTTTTGTTGAAGGCTCTCTGCATCTCCTCCATCTGTTTCCGGTACCTGGACAGACAGACAGACAAGACCATTACATATCCGCAGACCTGAAATTGAATTTACATATAATTGTGGCACATTATAATCATAGCAACAGTGCCGTCTCCAAAGATGCTATTACTTCATGTCATAATTTTCACTTTGGAATAAATGTGCATGTTTTGATTTTATGTTCACCATCTGATGTTCTGTGTGATCCTTTATTTGACTGAATGAAAAGTGCTACATAGAATAACTAATGACGACGTGTAGTTCTTGTTTCCATGTGGGGCTCATCCTCACCTCTGGCTGAGCTCCTCCAGGTATCTGCTGGACAGGCTCATGTTCATCTCCAGGGCCTTGATCCTGTTGTTGAGCCTCATGAAGACGCTCTCCTTCTGGCTGGAGCCGTGCACCGGGGCCCCGTTCATCATGGCCCCGTTGCCGTTCCCCCCGCCGCCGCCGCCGCCGCCGCCGGCCGCCCCGTAGTCCCCGTGCAGCTCGGCGTAGTACTCCGTGGCCGAGCGCTGGATGTGCCCGTTGGTGCTGAGGAGGAGCTCGTCCACCGAGTCCTCCCCCCGCTGGGGCTCCCCCTGGGCCGAGTCCGCCTGCTCCGCCGGGGCGCGGTGGGAGGCCTGCTCCCCGCCGCCGTCCCACGCCGGCCTCGCCGGCTCCGCGTGGCCGTCTGCGGGCGGCGTGGCGGGCGGCTCCGTGGGCGGGGGGATGCGACTATGACCGAGCTCAAGGCCATCATCGGGGTACGTGGACTTCCCAATC
>JAOPUI010000016.1:588166-599352 GCA_027123135.1 Urophycis floridana | reverse complement strand
TCCTCTACCCCCGCCCCCCACCCCAAAAAATAAATTAATTAAATTAAGAAATAAAAATACCCTACCCTTATGCTCCTGTATGTTGTACGTCTTGGCACTTTAGAATTGCAATACTTGGCACTCAGCCAGAGATGTTGTATACTAACAATGGTTAACCTAGCAATTGGAATTCTTGAAACCAGTTCTGGTGACTTTCTTACTGTATTAGCAGCAATCGGGGCTCTGAACCGGTTCAAGGAACGAAAAATGAAAACCGAAAACAAACAGAATTTTATGAGGAATGGAAATGGAAGCGAAATCCAAATGGTCTTCAACTGTTCCGGAACGGAAACGTTATTTTGAAATCCCCAAAACCGGTTAATAACGTTTTTTTTTTCGTTCTCTATATAGCCTATAACATTTCACAAAAGCATATATTTCATGAAAAACAAAAATAACTATTTCCGTTTGCCGCATTCATTTGCCGCTAAGCTCAGCTGTCACAAATTCCCACCACCACCCTGGCAAGAGGCGGTTGAAATGTAGAGTTAAATTGGAAGTTGTTGGAGAGACTTGGGTATTTGTCAGCAACATAGACAATAAAACATATTCACTTATGGCGGGGTTAGAAATGAATGAGCAAGCCTCTATGGAATATGGCTAAAACTTACAACCAGGTAAGGAGTTTCTAGCCCACTTATCCAAAAATGATTTTGATACGAAATTATATTTATCATAGATGTGGATATCGCAAATATTTTTGGATGCTGCCTGTGATTTATGATTTTTGCGCATTCAGACTACCTACTGTGTAAATTACTCGGCCCAATAACACTGCTGGAACGTTAAGAACAAACGTTATTTTACGTTCCGAACCGGTTCAGGAACGATATGTTGGTGGCGGAACGCAAGAACGAAAACGTTAAATATACTGGTTCCGTTCGGAGCGGAACGATTGAAAGCCGCATTTAAAACAACAATGTGAACAGCCAAACAAACAAAGAACTGATCCGAGCAATAAATCCAAATTGAACCCTAATGCTTGCAGAGTGAGCGCAGCCTTAGTGTCTTTTAAATGCACACACAGCAGTCTTGCTGTGTGTGCACAACTTATCTGTAGAAGAGAGAGAGAGAGACGGAGAGGTGTGCGTGTGCATGTGTGCGTGTGTTTGTGTGTGTGTGTGTGTGTATGTGTGCGTACGTGTGCATGTGCGTGTGTGTGTCTGTCTGTGTTTGTGTGTGTGCGTACGTGTGCGTGTCTGTGTCTGTGCGTGTGTGTCTGTGTGTGTGTGTCTGTGTGTGTGTGTGTGTGTGTGTGTGTCTCACGTTGCAGAACCACTGAGTGCTGGGGTGGCTGTGAGACGGATCTCCGGGCCGCCATCAGTTTCATTTGCCGCCTCTGCGGTGTCGTTATCTGTAAGGTAGGTACACACGCACGCGCACACACACACACACACACACACACACACACACAGAGTGTTGACACATGCCATGGCTAAATTTGACAAGACAGATGAACACCAGATCCACACCTCCTACTTCCTGTTATAAATACTACAAGGTATTATTGGTTATTGGTGGTTATGTTGACAGTAATAGTTTCACAGGAGTGCGAATGACTTTCTGTTCGTCTTAACTATAGAAGCGAGGACTCAATCGAGACTTTGGCTTGCGCTGCGGCAACACAAAACAAATTTCCAAAACAGACAGTTTTCCATTGCAGCAGTCAGAACTTGGCGCAGTTTGATTTGCCACGCTTGGTGGAAAGAAAGTATGCAGTTCAAACATAATAAATGACTAAGTTAAGTGTGAAAGCCCCAACACAAACACCCTGACAAAAACGGTTCCTTTTTGAGGTGTGTGACAGCCAGGCCTGATGATAAACGCATTAGCTAATCCTATGCTTTGACTTTGGCATCAGCGTTACCACCGTCAGCCAAAAACAAAGACTATGAGGAAAGCTAACAAACTTGTTCAGTAATGTAAAGCAGTATTTCATTCAACGACGGATACTTCGTTCAACTGCTCAAAAACATCTCAAACGAGTATCTCCTCAAAAAGCATCGCAGGCCAGCTCATTACCTTTGACCGACAGCTAACTGGGAAACCTGGGGGATAGCCCACGCGATCAGGAAATGTGTTTTGCAGCCCAACTTTTCCAGGACACGAACCCTGATATAGTACTACGGCTTGTTATTATCTAAAAATAGCATTGTGCTTTGTGCACACTGGCCTTCTTGCAGTAATAATTGTGTATACAGGGGGCGCTGGCACCCCTTGCTCAGCCTCTGCATGTGGATCTAGAAATGCTTTGGGGAGACCTATTGTCAATGTTGGGTAAGCACTGCGCTAGAACAATAATATTGCTCTAATATTATGTTACATTAAGAGAGCAGGGCAGAAAGTGGTGTTGTGAATGTTGTGTAGATCGCGCCACTGGTCCAACGCAAGGAACTGAGCCTCTCTGAGAGGGAACAGAGAGAGCCATGGTTCTGTGCAAACCCTGCTGACGCACTGCCACAGGCAGAGTAAACATCTGGTTGACTCGCCGCACACACACACACACACACACACACACGCACGCACACACATTAACACACACTTTAGTGCATTTACACAATGCACATTCGGACTGAAAATAGAGTATGGATGGACGAGTCAAAGCAGCCTTTGTTTGACTTAACTTAAACAAATGTGTGGTTAGACTAGTTAAGCAAAAGTCCCACAGAAGAGGGAGGAATGAAGCCAGTGTGGGCAATGGGCGGAAAAGTGTCGACCAATCAGGAGGCCCAAGCGAACGAGACAGTCCAACAACATTCACCAGTGAGCAGAACGGGGCAAAGCATGACGCAAGTTGTGATCTTCCCCTTATAGATTCAGGCCAACATCAGAATTCAAGCATTTCACCCAATAAATGAACCACCATAAAACAGGCAGAGTATGTGGATGAACTTTTTATGAAGCAACCCAGTAATAACTACAGATGAGAACATTATATAAAGGTCCCCTTTTATTCCTACATGAGGCACAATAAGTGGAGAATCTCAACTTTGTATGATCCAAGTTCACTCACGTCAACATGGCCCTGTACATCCACTGAACACTGGAGATTATATGCAAACTACATTCTATTTATCCAACCTTTACAAAACCACTGAGTCTGATGGAGACGTCCTTGGCAGACACTATGCGAGAAGTGAGTTGTTTGGTGAAAGTGAGTACGGTAAGCCCCATGCGCCAAAAAGTGTGTTTTGGAGGTGGACGGAGAATGAGTGTGTGTTGTGGTGGGCCTGTGGTGGTGTATGTACCATCACGTTATCAATGCAGTCCATTTACCATTCATGTATCCTCTTCATACAACACACACACACACACCTGGGGACTACCTGCATGAGGCGGAACAGAACACTCTAGCTAGCTATGCAGCGGAGCGGCTACCAGGCTGCCCAGGGCCCCCTGGCCGTGGGTGAGGAGACAGAGGTGGACTCAGTTACCTTCAGAGTGCGTCCCGTCGGCCAGCTCCTGTTTGCCCCCCAGCACATTGGCGGCGATGTTGTTGACCATGTTCAGGATGGCGTCTGAAAATGAAGAGAACACACACTTGAGGGTTACTCAACAGGCTCCCGGAGAGAGACAGCCAGGCAGCAGCTGGAGGCAAAAAGCTAGGTACCTTAACTACAAGCACCTGGCCATTGTCTTCTTCTCCTGCCAATCTTGGTCTAAAATTGGTCTCAACACTCTTCAATGGCCACATGGCGTTTCTACAGCCCTCAATTGGCTCTACATAGTTAATAAATCTAACAGAGTGTGTGTGTGTGTGTGTGTGTGTGTGTCTGTGTCTGTGGACCTCCCCGACCAATCAACCGTCTACAAGCCAAGCATTTGCATACGCCATACTCGCGGACTCCCGACCGCCTCGTGCGTCCATCTGAACACATCTGAACGCCGGCTGTGAATGATAAACAAGGTTCCGCGCGCGTTACGCAACCACAGGGCAGACCCCCGGGCGTGGAACCCGCGGCCTCACAGATAGTCCATACGGACTCCTTCGTTGCTGGGGAGCCATCAACACAGAACAGAACCGCGTCGCGCGTCGCACGACACGCTCCGGACACACGGCGCCGGAGGGCCCGCGTGGCCGTTCGGAACGGCGAGCGCGGACCCCCGCCAGGACGCCGGACCCCCGCCAGGACGCCGGACCCACGCCACGCGTTCGCTCCGCCTTCTCCCTCAGCGATGAGCGGCGCTGCTGCTCCGCCACCGGCGCCACAAAAGTTTGATATATTTGTTTTGGGGTTTTTTTGTTGGCACGGTTGATAAAAAGGCCAGAAAAACACCCGGCGCCGCCGAAGAGAGGAGCAGAGCGCCGTGCCGTCGGACAACGTGGGGAACATGCTCAGAAAAAGAACAGAGAAAACACTGCTCCATGCGATCGGCACCGTAATGGTGTCACACAGACGCAGTATTTGTTGTATTCTGTGAGCGCACGCACGCCAACAAATGTTCCAATGCATCTTAGCCTGTAATTGTGTGTAATAATTAGAACTGAAAAATTTTGAAAAAGAAAAAATGTTCAAAAAATGTTGAAAACATTTTTCAGAGCACATCATGATACGGCAATTTCTGTATTGTTGCTGTAAAATTGCGCATTATGATGTGGTGATATATACCTATATACAGTATATGGCTATATACATATACCACCCATGCGACACACACACACAGAGATACGTACTGGTAGCAGAGCCCAGCAGGTTTTTTGCAGCCTTGTCTTCAGAGGGCTGGAAACCTGGAGGGTAGTCTGAGAAGAACACACATGGTAAACAATGAGTCGACAGAACCTTGAACACACACTGCACATACGATGTATTTGTGAAGTGGGGTGGGGGTCTGCTCTGGTTTGCACACCAGCCAGCCCAGAATGCAAAGGCAGCAAAACACTATCTTGGTCTAAGAATACATATTATGCAACGGCCCTCCATAGGCACCCCCACACATCGGTATGACCTTTATGGTCACGTCAATCATTGGGGGGTACTTTTCAAAGGGCCAATAGATACAGTAAATAGGAGCTGGTACAGTGCCAAGAGATAATAGGAGATTGTATAGCGCCAACTGATAAACAGGAGTAAGTTTAGTGTCAACACATAAATAGGAGCTGGTATAGTGCCAACAGATAATAGGAGCTGGTATAGTATCAATGGATAAATTGGAGCTAGTAGAGTGTCAATACATAAATAGGAGCTAATATTGCATTTATAGATTGATTGATAGTGCATTTTACCATAGTCGTCCTCCAGGTACTCCAGTCTCTCTGAGGGATACTGAGAATCTGCTATTTCTTCATATTCTTCCACCATACTGGTGCCAAACACCCTATGAAAACACAGACAAATGTAAATACGTATATCTTGACGCGTTCATAAATTAGGTACCAATCCAGTTCAGGTCTGTCTGAATCACTGTTACTCTACCCAGAGGATGAGTTTGACTTGATGATTGGGAAGAATTAATTATGAATCCCTTTCTCATAATCAATTGAACACACAAAAAATAATGACTCCATGCTTCAGAGTTCACCCAGTGATAGTTGATAAGAATAATAGACCCCCTGATGTGTGCTACAGCTCATTCCAGCAGTACGTTCCCAGTGCTCTCTGGCTTGAATTTCATCAAGTCGTCTATCAGGACTGACAACCTCCTACACCCACCTGACTACCTGGATATGTGAATATGGAACGTGAATGACTAGCTTGTTTTGAAGTAGGTCAACGAGTTGCTTTATGCAAATACTCTATGCAAAGCAAATCAATTTAGGCAGATTTTGCCGTCACTATATTAAGTCTAGAAGACTATTGCGATTGTTGGCAGCATTGACCTCAGAATAACTGTACAGTACGAAAAGCACCGGAAGCTACCATGGACCTTTGGGAAAAGGGATTCTCAAAGCAGTTCAATTCAACAGCCGTTCTAAATCTAAATGTGAGAACTTAATTGATGTGCCTGGTGGTATTACAAAACTAATAATTGGAGTACAGAGAGATCTTGTTCTCAATTATGTCCTCTACACTTCAATAGTTCCATTAATGGTTGCTCATTTGAAAATGTCAGCCTGAGGCCCACCACTTTGACAGCGAGCCAGGAGCATGTGCTTCCAAGACCCCCCCTGGAGCTTGCTTATTAATTTGTCACTCGAATGTACACCCAAAACAAAGAGCCCATTGCACCCGTGTTGTGTAACTAACCAAGAGGGCAGGAGCCCTCTGAGGACTTGTGAGGTTTTAGGAATCTATGGAAAGACAATCACACCGGTTCAAGAGCTCTTCAAGAGGCCTCACCTAATGAGGCTGAGGGGACAGAAATGTTCCGATCCAAAATGGGACAGGAGTTCCACCTGTATGGAGGGAGGGACATTTAGAAAACACACGGTCAACCCAAATTCATCATCCACATTGAAACAAACAGGCAACTGTATAATTGAAATCTCAATCCATAAAATCACCGAAATACCCGTGAACACCCAAATCACTGGCAGTGTGTGTGTGTCCCACTGGCTTAATGCCTTCCTCATGCATTACAGATCAGCATTGTGCTCCACCACCAAGTCTCTCTCTTTACAGAGTATCAAAGTAAAAGCGCATGGTGAGCCCTGACAGAGAGTGCTAACCTTTATGTACTTGATGAACATCTGATGCGAGAAGAGGGCAAGATTGAAAGAGAAAGAAAAAGAAGAGACAAAAGTCATTAGAACTGTATTTCCAGCTGCAAGAATGTCAGCAATTGCTCACAGCATTAATACATTGTTTTTTTTCATTTGTTTTCATTTCATATGGCAATGCACTACTGACAAACACAGCAGGATTCAGCTAGTATAATCTACAAGCAACACACTCGAATAAGGTTGTTGTTTAGGTTTGAAGGAGAGCAACAGAGGGAAGGACATAAGCAAGGACAGAGGGAAGGACAAGAGTTGCACAAAGACATCTGATTTACATAAGCGGGCTGCTCCTCTCTGACTGTACATCACTCAGCGTGAGCACATGGCTATCTTAAATCAATAGGGAAAAGTTCAGTCTGGGTTTAAGAGATACCAGTTCATGTGACAATGGATTGTGTTTAGGGCTGGCAGACATCTACACAGACACTCATTGACACCCGTGAAGACACAACGTGCTTGTGAACCGACACAATCCAACGGCCCCGTTTAGATTCATCTTGATTAAAAGATGCGCTTGCTTCCTCGAGACGTTCAACCCATCATGAGACGGCATCCCCCCTTCCCGCCGATCTCACAACCGGTTGCAAATCGAGCCATTTGGAGAGGAAGGCAAAGCGCTCGTCTGAACAAGGCCATTGCGTGTGCACCCTCTATGTCGCGCAGTGGTGAAACAAGCTACGGTGTATGAGAGAACCGATACACACAAACACACACATGGCATATTGATGTATTAATACAAGTGAGAAAAAAAACTACAACGAGAGCCACACCTTGACGTATTTGGCGTAGAGCTGCTCGTCCAATGGGAAGCTCTGAACGGTGCGCTCGTCACGTGCGTGGAACGTCCCCAGCTTCACCCACTTGTTGGTGGGGTATCTGCACATGTGGAGCCAAGTGTGAGAGTTGAGCTGTCTCACACACGCACACACACACACACACACACGCGCGCGCGCACACACACGTCACAGTGGCAGAGGCGCACCTGTCGCTGATGGAGACCAGGAAGTCTCTGGGTGTGGACGAGAAGAGCTCAAAGTTGGCGATGTCCAGCTGCTTCACTTGGATGGGCTCACAGAGCTCAATTACAAACCTGGAGAGCCGGAGACCAGAGTCAGGGGATGGAGAGTGCATGGAGCAAGAGGAGCATCAGCAATCAATTACTTCACAGACAATGCACCGCCTTTTACATTTCTAATGCCATTTCCAAATGTGCGTCATTATGGTATACAAAGATTAATACAATAAAACTACAAACTGAACACCTGATCATAAAAAAAGACGAATCAGTCAAATAAGTTAGACAGCAGAGAGACAGAAATAGAAACAAATGTTTTTCTTTTGGGCTTTTACCATATCTTGTTGCTGCATGGATTTAACATGTACAGGTCCATGTTCTCCATGAGGATAGCCGACGTGCTCTGAAATGAAAAGGAGCACAGTTATATCAGCTTACCATCGTCTAAATATACATGTTGTTTGGCGACCTTCGGTATCATCATTAAAAAAAATATT
The DNA here is from genome assembly GCA_027123135.1 of Urophycis floridana. Lineage (NCBI taxonomy): Eukaryota > Metazoa > Chordata > Actinopteri > Gadiformes > Phycidae > Urophycis > Urophycis floridana. Next base: position 591,143 of record JAOPUI010000016.1, on the reverse strand, counting down.
ACCCCTCTTCACCACCCAATCAAAATGCCTCGTCTGAGGAACGCCAGTCAGAAATGCCTGTAATGTGGGTATGTGTGTCTGTGGCACTGGGTGTCTTGGAATAGCGGTCTAACCTTGGCCTCGTTGTTAGCAGAGAGTATCTTGGCACCGCACTCCACGGAGGCGTAGTTGTTCTTGAAATTCTTCTGGACCTTTTTCACAGGGTGGGGGCTCCCGTTGGTTGAGGTGTGAAGAGACTGACCTGAAAGGGAGGAACGGAGAGATGAAACAGCGGCCATCGGCGAGCACTTCTGTGAACGCAATGAAGTCGTAGGGGTCTTCATCAAGGATGAAGGTGTGTGTGTGTGTGTGAGCACTCTTGAACGTATGAAGTCATTGGGGTCTACATCAAGGAGTGTGTGAGCGCTCCTGAACGTATGCAGTCATGGGGGTCTTCATCAAGGATGAAGGTGTGTGTGTGAGCGTGTGTATTTAGGTGTGTGTGTGTTGGGTTTCCTTTTCCTATTTTCAGCCATGTGAATCATATGATCATGATGACCCAAAAATGTATGTTTCAATGAAGTGAATGTGCTATCAAGATATTTTCAATCTCAATATTTAAGGAAAATGTTTTCATCAACCTGGATAAATGAAGGAAAAAAAATGAATATTAGAAACTAATACAAATTGTATTAGTATGAAAAAATTGAACACTGCTATTATTTTCGGTTTGAACAAACCCCAAAAGTTGATAACGGATGTGAAAAAAATATTTTTGGTGATTTCGGGGTTTCCCTTTATTGTGAGGGGAATTACAACATTGCATTCATTTGCCTCTGAAGCGTCCTGCTAGGATGTTTGTTTGACCAGCGTCTGACAAGTGAACACAGATGCTTTGCCAATCAAGTCCCTGTGGAGTTTTCTCCTAAAATGTATCGTGTGTGTGTGTGTGCGTGCGCGTGTGCGTGTGCGTGTGTGTGTGTGTTATTATGCATTAGAAAGGTTTAAGGCCAGGGCACACGGACACAATGGAAACTGGAAGCCATTAGGACGGGGCCCGCGGACATAGTGGAAACTGACGCAGGAGCAAAGCACATTGAGGGAGAAGGTTACGCAACACGCATCCACTCACGCTCAGCTGAGTGTGACACATGGCCAGAGAGATGGAGACCATGTATTGAGCAGGAAGGAAGAGAAGAGTGGGGGGGAACAGGATGCACTGACGACTTGAACCCGCTTCCGTTTCTTAGTGATCACTTCATAAAGATGTTTTCCTTTAGGCAGCATCTCATATCCTCAAAACAGTCAAATAACACAGATGTGTGTTTGAGAATGAGTGAGTGAGTGAGTGAGTGAGTGAGTGAGCGTCTCTTACTCTTCTCTTTCTCCACCTCCATGACTTGTTTCTTCCACTCGTCGAAGGTGGGGATGTCCTCTTTGCTGGGCACCGAGGGGTCCGTCTCCCTGGAGACGCCAGCATCCCCCGCCTGAAAGCCACAACAAGCAGCACAGGACAGCCCCTTCAAACCAGCTGCGGTGTCAGGAGGACGCAGCAGCACAGGACAGTCCCTTCAAACCAGCTGCGGTGTCAGGAGGACGCAGCAGCACAGGAGGACAGTCCCTTCAAACCAGCTGCGGTGTCAGGAGGACGCAGCACAGGACAGTCCCTTCAAACCAGCTGTGGTGTCAGGAGGACGCAGCACAGGAGGACAGTCCCTTCAACCCTGTGGTTGCACATGACTCGGGTTCCGGCGGTTCTGGAGTAAATAGTGTGTGCTGAAACTAACTCGGATGTCCATGAAGATGAGTGTAGATAGGTTGCGTGTGGCATTTGAGTGCAGGGAGATGCATTGCACCGTGAATAATTGTTCGTAGGGCTTACATAAACCGAGGTTTGTCCCATGAGAAAGCCTCGAGTGGTGGCTTCATGCCTCGAGTCCATGAAGCCACCGATCCAAAAGGCCTCTTATGTAAAAACGCTGTGACGGCCAGTCGGCCAGGCAGACAGCCAGCTAGCGGGCTAGACGGCTCAGCGGCTGACTTAGTTGCAACACCGAGCAAAGGCTCACAATTAAATCCAGCACATTTTGCCGCACGTCGACCAACCAAAACAGGAAAAGAAGCGCTTACGCTCGCACGTACAATGTGGCAGGGGGCAACCCGAGAGAGCAGCCTGCAAGAGCGGGGCTGAAACATTTATGATGCACCACTTTGTCAGTCCTGCCATTTATTCTAGGAGGCTAGAGCCAGCATGGTCGTAGAGAGATGATGCACATATACCCTTATAATAATAATAATAATAAGGCATTTAGTTTGTAAAGCGCTTGTCAACTGTGGAGACAGACATGAAAGGGCTTCACAGGTTCACGCTTCACGCTTCAGGCAAAAGGTGACGGCAACAGAAAATATGAAATAACACCAGGGGGGGGTTTAAGAAGGTTCAACAAGGCTTGCTGGTAAAAAGGTTTCCTTCACTTTCAATGGCGTTGCAGCAGGTTTTGACAGGTCTTACTTCTGAGGGGGGGGGGGCTTTTTTTTTTTGTTGCCATTGTGGACCGGACCGTGAAGACAAACAATGGGTTGACAGAGAGAGGGGTCTGATGCTGCATGGAGCATAGGTCAGAATCCAACCACGGACACTATGTTACCAACGTCATTCGCACTTCAGTTTCATACCCTTTTCACACTTTTTTTTTATTTTATTTTACATCACAGTGCGTTCCGTTGGTGGAGACGGTAAAACACACGGTTGGCAGGGCTTCCAAGCGACTGACCTCCTCCTCTGTGTGGGGGGCGGTGGCGTTGTCCTGCAGGGCCGCCACGTCCGCCAGCGGCGCGCGCTCCTCCTGCCGCTCTGCGGGGCTCAGGGGCGTCTGGACCTCCACCTGCTGGACCTCCACATCCTGGAGCTGCTGCTGCTGCTGCTGCTGCTGCTGCTGCTCTGACCACTGGCTCTCCGCTCCGTCCACGTCCTCACTGGAGACACAAGAGACACGGG
>JAOPUI010000016.1:571276-584689 GCA_027123135.1 Urophycis floridana | reverse complement strand
CCCCCCCCCCCCCCCCCCCCCCCCCCCCCCCCCCCCCCCCCCCCCCCCCCCCCCCCCCCCCCCCCCCCCCCCGGCCTTAGAGCAGGGTGGTGTTGTTGACTTTGGGACTGGTGGAGTGTACCTATCCTGATACCCTGTGCTCCACGCCACTACACTAAACCTCCATTTACAATGCCGCATGCAGATCAGCCCTTTAAGTACGCAAGAGCCAGAAAACGGAAAAACAAAACCTCCTAATAGCAAACACTGAAGCAAAGTCAGCGAAGCGGAGAATGCAGGTTGACACTTCCTTACAGTGCTGTTCCTCCTGGGACGTGTGAAGGCCTGGCACACTGGCCACTGAGAATAGGACAGCAACACACAAGAAGGGCTCTAAAACAAGTTGTGTGGGAGAATGGCTATGATTGTGGGAAAGTGAAAATGTGCCACAGAATGGAAAACAACCAAAGAGGTCTCTCTGGCCTCGCTCTAATCCTCTTTCCCCAAGCGAAGAGTGAATAGAAGAGGTTATCCTGCCAATTAGGGCGACAGCCACTCAACAGCACATGTCACACAGGTCTTCAGCAATATTACAGTAATATACCAACATTTCCTTGGGCAGACTTATTCATTTGATATTTATGTTGGCGCCTAGCTTTCCATGGTCAGAAAGTAGCCCTTTGCCTATCATTATTGCCGCTTTTGCACATCTCCCCCTGACTTGGTCCTGGTGAGGGCAGATAACAGAGGGCCTGTTGAAACCCTTAACCCTTTAACTGCAACCTTAAAATGACATGGATTTGCAAACCATACTACGGGAGTAGCACATCTTGGCCCACAAGCAGAGCAATATATTACGGTTTAAATTTACACCAATTGACAAAATAATTTACATTTTCCTGTCAACTAATAGAATAAAAGCATAAAGAAAACAAAAGCCACATGCCAATACATTTAAGCCAAACAAGGTTTGTTTGTGTAAACTCGATCAGCAACCAAGTCAATAACCAAGTAGTTATTTACTTTAATAAGCAAATAACAGGATTGATTGACATATATGTATAATGTCATTTTAAATTTGTCACCAAGATAGTGTTTTATTTTAATAAAGCAGTTAGCATTTTATACTTTGCATAAAACTAGCTAGTATGTAAAAGCAGCATTAGCTTCCACAGCAGTTCATCACTTATTTACACACACAAATCTAAAATTGTCCATTCATTATACATAAGCACTGCAATCACCTTGTGCTTGATGGGAAGGCAGAGTGAATAGAATATGTTCTGCTATGACCTTAGTATGGGCCATTAAATACATTTCGTCATTTCCCTCAATACAATTAGAATGTGCAAATGCGCATGATAAAACAATATTGTATGGCGTGAGTCAATTGTAGAGGTGTATTCGAAAAGTAAACCGACTTTAGTTGATATGATGTGACTGCACATGGCAACTGAATTAACTGACATGTACAGTACATCTTAAGAGTTGGAATATTTACCTAGCAAATACTGAAATAAGTATGACTCGTTCGGCAGAACTAATTAAGCCTCAGCAGCCATGTTCTAATGGGACTGTGGATTACAATGGGTTAGGACAGCAACCTCTGCTTTGACAAGGTCCAGTCTTGTTTCCCTCATTTAAAAATCCTGACTAGAAACTGTACATGGCCACATAGTGGAAAAATTAATACTTGGTCGGACCAAAAAAACACAATTTATATATGGCTAAGCAGTATTCATTACGTGTTATGGTATGCTCTGCGTCCTGCAAAGCATGCTCATTTTAACCTATCGATCAAGACTGTATAACATGGCTTAAATACACTAAGTGAAGGTTGGATTGCTGCAGGACCATGCAAATGCGTTCATGTATATGGACATGCGCCTACCTTTCTGTCGTGTTGTTTAAGTAAGGCTAGCAAGTTGTGTTCATTCCTATTGTATTACTGCCGAAAGTCCAAGTTCAAGATTGCGTTTAAATCAACTGGTCATTTTCTAATAAAATATAGTCATGAAGTTTACAGCCAAAAAAACACTTGTCTTGTGAGTTATACTTTGATATAGCCTAACTAAGGCCAACAAGACATCACCCAACACACCATGGTCAGCTAGAGGTTAGCATGATGATATGAAATATGTCGCTAAACATTATATACATCATCGTGGCAGACATCGTGATGAGTATTATCATACACTGCTGTAAACGTCAGTGTATGACAACAATTTTAAACATTTTAACCACATTTTGTACATTGATGCAAAGGTTTGCTTAGCTTACCAGCACAGGAGAGCAACAATGAGGCACACCAACAAATCGCGCAACCTCTTCATTATCTTCCCGCGGGGACCAACATCCTCGCTCTTTTGGGGATTTTTCTAATGTGTCGTGGATACTCGGCTATGGATGATAATGATGAATCAACTTAGAGCCCAAGCACATTTCAAATGACATTTGTGAAGACGTATTTTTTGGTTAAAGCTACAGCTGACTAGTTCTGAATTTCATTATAATCGTTCGTCGCCTCTTGCTTGCTTGGTCGCTTCTGCAGTTGCTTGATAGCAAGCGTTTGGTAAGCGCAGCCTCTTTGGGCGACTGACCAATCGGATCAGACTTGTAGATTTGTGGACGAATCACAGGGTAGAGTTCGCAACCAGGATCCGTTGCTGCCCCGCCTATTAGTTACATGCTGGAAGGGGACGCGTCACCGGTTCTTGACAGGCAAATTCCTCATACCAGTGAAAAAGTATTGCTAAATGTGTTGCTGACTAGTTTTGATAAAATATGACGAAACGCTTGGCTATAGCTGCATTAATAATCCTGGCAATGCCACAGTGATTTCGGTGTCAATGACAATCATTATTATTATTATCATTATCATTATTATGATTTATGATTATTATTATTATTATTATTAGTAGTAGTAGTAGTAGTAGTAGTAGTAGTAGTAGTAGTAGTAGTAGTAGTATCATGGTATTGTTATTATTCATATTATTATATCAATAACCATAATCATATATTCTATCTTCATTCGATATTTTGTGTTTGTGTTTATTTTGGTTATTTATTTGTTGGCTTGCTTTTTAATTAAAATGTTCGTTTTTGAGAATTTAAAAGTGTATTGAATCAAAGTTATTTTGTGTATAGCTACCCAACACCAACAAACTGTCTAATACCGTAAAATGAATCGTAAGTACACTCTATATTATGCTACTACTAATACATCTCATTTGTTGCCTGACTGCCACAACTAACAGCTACCACAGCTACTCTGAACTCTGCCGTGCACACTGTCGTGCACACTCGTACAAACTCTTTTAGGAGTTAAATTAAAAGTCCATCAATCTTGGAAAGATCGACGTAATCGTCACGAATGTTTTTTTTTTTTTTTTTCATTTAACGTAGCCATGGGAAATAACGCTACATTATAGCAGCAATAAATTGTAGCAGCAATTAATCAATCTCTCGAAAACGGAATTTCCCGAAAATAGAACTTCATTTCCCAGAAATCACTGCAAACCCAATCTGAAGTTGCCTGATATCATGAAATGTTGTGCTTTCCACGAAATATGGAATCATTTTGACGACAAAAAAGACAAATAACTACAAGAATAATTAGAAAGGAAAATATCTAATTTGATCACAAATATCTGAATAATATTTGTGCAGGCGGGGTCCTACAATATCAGTCCTATCCTGTCGAATGGATGAGCTGTCCAACAAGTTTTGGTGAACATAAGTGCAGGGACTTAAAAGAGGATCAAACATCGGCTCGACTGTCAAATAGTTTATTGTCCTTTAAATATGGGGGTTACTAGGAGGTTTTTGCATTTATCCCTCGTGTTTTTTGCTTTCTCGGCAAGGTTTCTTGTGTTGGCCGCATTCTCGCAGTCTTTTGACAGCGACTTCACATTTACTTTACCCGCCGGTCGAAAGGAATGCTTTTACCAGACCATGAAGAAAGATGCGTCGTTGGAAATTGAATACCAGGTAGCATCTAAGTTTTTTATAGCAACATTAATATTTGCCGATAGTATTTAACAATTTTGGAAACATGGAACTGTCGGTATAGTCGATTGGCGATAACGGTTATTAACATTACGATTCCTGTGTGTCCTCATGTGTTGTTTTTATGTATATTGTAATAGTAAAGAAGGAAAGGTTGTTGTTCACAACTTATACTTAATACATTCAATTTGACTTGACATTTCTTTTGACACTTGAAGTTACCACGTGCCATGACAGAAAACAATTTAGTTACACAAACTCCACCTACAGTTTCAGTGTACATGACATGCATGACGTACATACTCATGATGTCTGAGTTTTTGGTCTGACATTTTCCTTGAAAGGTGTTGTTTTTGAAAAAGAATGTCTGGTTCAGAGGTCTTGTAAGCACATTCATACATTGTTATGTGTGTCACTGAGATGGAGAAAGATTTTGGTCGGGGGGCTAGTTTTGTATTTACTGACTTGTACATGGTGCACTATGTTACTTAAAAGTGTCTGTGTGCATGTGTGTTCCCTCTATGTGTAGGTATTGGATGGCGCAGGCCTGGATGTTGACTTCCACATCTCTTCTCCCACCGGTCATGTCATTTTCAGTGACTATCGCAAATCAGATGGCGTGCACACGTGAGTTCCATGCACCTATAATGAGAAGTATTCATCACCATCACCACCAGCCTCATCATCATCTTCATCATCGCCTGTGCAAACAACCTGCATGTTTTTCCTCTAGAGTTGAAACGGAAGATGGAGACTACGCTTTTTGCTTTGACAACACATTCAGTGCCATGTCGGAGAAGGTAATCTTCTTTGAACTGATCCTGGACAACATGGATCAAGATGTAGAAGACGCTGATGACTGGAAAGAGTATGTTCATGGAACAGACATGCTGGACATGAAACTGGAAGACATCATGGTAAGGAGATGTCTTGACTACAAATTAACCATGTCATAAATATTGAACTATTCCATTCAAGTTTTTGACTGCAACACAGGTGCGATAGTATGCACGTGTTGCAGTATTGTAGAGTATTTAATGTTATCCTTTGAGAAGGATAACTGAGTAGTTTTAAGCCATTCCATGAAGTGCAGTCATTTTCAAATGTGTCTTGCTAGTTATGTTTGTTATTCAACGTGACGATGTGTTGGTGGTGGCAATTGACTGTTGACTAGATGACTTGATAGAGAGTCAGGGTCAGAATGACCGATCCACCACTTTTGGAAGCAATTGGAGTGCAAGGTCACATCAGCACAATATACATTTCATGGACTCCTTGCCTGTTTGAGCCAATCATTTCTGATCGCACCAGAACCAGAACCTCTATTGTTCTCCAGCTGCTGTTTTTGCGTCACATCCTTTTCTTATTCCAATGCCTGGAGGCATTATTGTAAAAAGACAAGGCGTTGTTTTTTTTGTAGCGGGGATGACCATACCAGGTTGAGAGCCTCTAGAGACTTTAATCTTCCTGTCCCGCACCCACTGCAGTGTGGCTTAGGTCAAGCGGCCTTTTATCAAAGTTACAGTATCGACAAGGGCCTGTACCATATTCACAGGACGATTTTAAAGGCAGCCTGTGTAGCCTGAAGCCTGTAAGTAGCTTGTCAGTAGTAGTAGTAGATCCTTCAGTGGACATTTCAAATCAGCCACTAGCTGTTTACTAATGGTCTGAGCAATCAAAGTTAGCATAATATGCGTCAAAAATCATAACATAATAGACCATGTTTCACTGAATCACAGATTGAGCAATATAATACCTTTTAGATTATTAAAATTATAAAATCAACCATAATCATGTACCCTAGATCCTAGTTGGAATGCATTTACAGTTAGGAAGTGGAGATGAGTGTGAGAATGGAGCCGGGGTCCATGTATTACCCAGACCCCCTGTGTGTTGGGGGGGGGGGGGAGAAACACCTCTGACCACATCCTCGTTTCCTTCCCCCCCTGCAGGACACCATCAACAGCGTGAAGGCCCGGCTGGGGAAGAGTGCACAGATCCAAACAGTTCTGCGGGCCTTTGAGGCGCGTGACCGCAACATCCAGGAGAGCAACTTTGAGCGGGTGAACATCTGGTCTGTCATCAACATGGTGGTCATGGTGCTGGTGTCTTGCGTTCAGGTGTACCTGCTCCGCTCCCTGTTTGACGACAAAAGGAAAATGCGCACGTAACACCCGGCCCGGTGTCAGAGCAAGAGAAGGAACCCAACACGCCTAGTACACAAATAGATCAACTGACGTGGGTGCATTGTACATGACTCTACAAGGGCACCCTATAAACACAGAATCCTACTCAAAAGAGATTTAAATATTTTAACTTAAAACATAGATGCATACTTACAAAAAGATGCCAAAGGTCCTTTGTTGTGTTGACTAACTGATGCCAGGTAAATCAGTGGAGGGTCTCACCCAGGAATACTTAGTCAAATCTAAACTACATAATTATAATGGAGTCAGGCTGTTAGATGAAGAAATCCTCTATATTTGTATATTGCAGTGTATGTCTTCCAAACCGGTGTGGAGCTATAGACTATTGCTGTGTTTTCAAAACCTTTATTATAACCTTTATGCGACAAATTAATGAGATGCCTTTTACGTTGTGCCTTTTAGTAATTCTCCATGTTTTTAAAACCTTGTTGTGGTCAGACATACTGTGATTACTTACTGTGATAGTATTTCAGTCAGTTATCATTCATCAGCATTCAGCCGCGCCCCCTTTTACCGTGACTGTGTTTCTCGTGACCACGAATAGTTCTTTATGTGAGCGATGTGCAATCAACCTTTTACATACAGTATGTTCCCATCCTCGCATGTGATGGTGCTGTGTTGAAACAATAGGGACACATTGCTAACCATAGTTCATGGCACCCAGGGGGAGAGTTAAGGGCAGAGTGCCATCTCTGTGGCGTTGCTCTCGGGCTTCATGGCCGAGACAGCAGTTGGCTTCACTCACCCTCTTCTCCTCAGCCGTGTGGCCACTGATTTGGTGTCTGGTTACAGCCGCCTTGCATGTGGAGATACTGAATCCAACCTCTCTCACATAAGTCTATTTCTGCTATTTCATCACCACTACTATTTCATTTACATTGTTCCAAAACATCAAGTGATCCATTGTTCGTTATCTCACTCAATTACGTTTCAGGAGTGAAGTGTGGGTTTATAAAATTTTTAAATCTGCAGGATCTGTTCATGGTTTTTGATTAGATTTTTGTATTATGACGTCAAACAAAACAATCATGTTGGTTAGTTTTTTTCATAATTGGACTGCATTGGCATTTGCCTTGTTACTTTGCAAACTAAAGGGTCTTGGTCTCCATCTTCTGGTGGGGTTTTGAAAGTTTTAATGTATGCTTAAATAAATGTCACTGCCTTCAGTTGTAATATAAACAATCTCTCTGTTAGGGAATACAGTATTTCCTGACAGTAACTGTGAACATTGCACTGACTAATATGTTTGTCTGGTGATCAAGAATAATGTACGTTTATCCTTGCCGTAACTTCAGTCAGTTCAGTGAAATGCATTGTTACATTTTGTAAGTTTATAATGTTTATAATGAAAATGTTCCATATGTTAACCATTGTTAAGGTATGTTCAAATGCTTAAGTTGTCAATTGCATATTTAATGTTACGTCAAGTGTTTTTCAGTGACCTTTAGCATAAACATACATTTTGATATTGTAGTAGTAGCAGAAGTTGGTTTGACAAACTCGGCAAATGCATCTTTTTGTGAAAAGAAAATACAAAGGTGTATAGAATAGAATGGAAATACTTTATTGATCCCAAGCTGGGAAATTACAGTATACGAACACAAGGTATTTCCTGTTGGAAGAATAGTAGCCAGCTGACACAAATTTCTGGGATATTTGTTTGACTAGTTCTGTAGATTTAAATACAAGCAAATTAAAAGAATATATTGTGCATAGGAATGCACAATCTAGATATTGCTTTTCGTCATATTATTCTTCACACCAGAATTCTGCAATTAATGGAGGCTACACGACTGAACCTCGAGATTTCATTAAAACTGTATTACAAAGGTCAACTTCTGTAAAGCTTTGCTTTGTAAACGTTATACTTTTTGCGATATTTGCAATTAAAAATGCAAAAAACTCCCATGGAGATAACATTGAGCCTATAGCTTTCCATTGTTACATTTGAGTCCGCTAATTGCTTTCCTGCAACTGGGCGTCATAGCTCAGTGGGTAGAGCGTGTGTTCCACAATCAGAGGGTTGGCGGTGCACCTCAACTAAATTTATCTCAATGATTAGGGGCATTCCTATGCCCAAGTAATTCCTTGCTTGAAATTACATTTTCTAGTTAACAATAGCTCTCTACAAATTATTGATCACAGCAGGAGTCCCCAAATTTTTCCAATGGACCTCTAGGCCTAGGCTGAGTCTTGAGTCAATGAGGCTGTTACTGAGGAACATTGCATCATGTATGTAGTAGGCTACACATCAGTGGGATGTACATGTATTTTCTGTTTGAGAAAAAACATGTACATGTTTCTTTGCAACACAATGCATGCTTATGTAGCCGGTCTGGCTTTATACTCTGGTTGCTACCAGCTCTGCGTTCTGTTGGTGTGAACTGATGAGGACAACAGTCTTGCTGATCAGAGGTTTATTCTGTACAGAACACACATTAAATGAGTACAGCAGGTTTGGTGATAGACACAGCCCTCTCAGATGCACCTCTCCTGACGGGGTGTAGGGGCCGAGTGACGAATAGCGCAAAACTGCAGGAAGTGAATTCACAACAATGTCAGAGGTCACACAACACAAACTTAATTAGCAAAGTAAGAGTCCCCCCCAAAAAAATAACAGAAGTATTGGAAAATGCATATAAAGGGAACATAAATATATGAAGAAAAAAGATTTTTGTGAAAGCTAAAAATTAATTATTCACTGGTTACACCTATGTCTGGCCTTTAAGTCCAGATAGTCTAATAGAATGTAATGGCCGACTACAGTCTGTCTGCTGCATAGTCTGTATACTCTGGGTTACTGTCCGATGGTCTGGTGACAGAAGTGGAATTCCTGACGTCACATGACACCAAATAACTGTTTAATTCATTGATACACATGACAAGATGTTAATATCCCTTGTGCCATCATCCAAGGTAAACACATGTAGAAGGCCAGCTCAGATAAGACCAAACATACAACACGTGAGTGATATAACAACCATTAGGTGCAACAGCATAGCAAACATCTGGCTATGCCATCATAAATCTACTGAGTCATTTCTAAGGTGGCACCATTCACCTATTACCTAGCCTAGCCAACAGCGGTATGCGGCACATCATTGGGGGTTATCAAATGTGCACCTTCCTTCACCGGTGTTTCGTTAAGTTAGGCCCACAACACCTCAAGCTTAACTGTGTATTTCAGTGTCCTGGAAATGCACCCCTCTATGCCACCACGTCACAATTCCCTCTAAACCTCACCATTTAGCGCCTTTCATCACCGTGACTTAACATTGTCTCTACCAGGAACCCAAACTACCAAGCTTCCTCCTTAGCCAAAGCCACACGCTTGTGCTCTCCGCTGCTTGCAACATGCTCTTTATCGCCAGTTTCATGCGGAGCAGAAAAAACTGTGCATCAACTTTAATCATTTGGCAAGGTTGCCCTTTCCACCTCCACAACCAATGTAATTCCATGTAAACATGTGTGCGACATTAGAGGTGGAAAATGCTCATGCACCCCCGTGTGGTAATGCGTCTGTGTGCGTGCGTGTGTGATACACTCACACGCGGTAGATAGACCTAGTAGGGCACAGATATAGGTAGAGCTGGCTGCCGCATCCTCCTCAGAAACGGATGTTTGTTCACATCCAGAATCCAGCTTTTCTCCAAGACGACTTGAAGACCAACCAAATACTTAATTTGATAGCTAATTATTTTCACAAGATTTGTTTAAACCTGCTTTATGGTGCTTGTAGTGCACACCTTATTCATCAACTTGGAGATCACATCTCTGAGGGCAAAGCCAAGAACTACCACCTGCCAGGGCGTCCCCAAGGTCAGGGGTCGAGCTGACTGCTGCATCATCCTCAGAGGCGGACGTCTGTACACATCCAGAGTCTGGCTTTTTTTTTAGGATGATCAGAAGACCAACTTGTTCACATTCAGTTCATCAGGCTCACTTTATTCCACCTGCCAGGGCGTCCCCAGAGGCGAACGATTGTACATCCAGAATCTGGCGTTTCTCCAAGATGACCTGAAGACCAACCATATGCACAATCATTTTCATCATACTAACCCTGGCTTCCAGATTTGTTTGTTTTTGTTGCTCTGGCTCTTCAAGGGAACAGTTTGGCGCCTTCATTAGTTAGATAGCAGTTGCTATCTTGCTATCTTTAAATAAGATAGCATATGATACATGAAGTAATGGTCAATTAATATTCCTCAGCTGATGATCATATTAATTGTGAGCTAATCACATAAAAATATAGTGAGGTGAACATTTCTTGATGGCGAGCAGCAGGAATTTATGATACATCCTTATTACTTGAGTATATGATTTGGATACCCTTATTGTAAAAGTATTGTCAAATGTTGTAATCTAATTCCATTATCTATTTTTTATGTAGGTATTACAAAGGTGATGTTTATTGGGAAAAACTAAAAAAATCCTTCTTTGGTTTAGGTTTAGTTAGGAGCAACCTGCAATTAAGTGACACTTCCCATTCTTCAGAGGAAGATGAATTATTTTCCCTCCATCGAGCAGGGAAATACTAATCTTCCCCAGCGGTCTGCAACTTGTCAGCAACCATCTCCTCTTGACAGTGGAGATGGTTGTGGACTTCAGGAAGAACCCAGCCCCACTCACCCCCATCACCCTGAGAGACTCCCCAGTTGACAGAGCGGACTCCTTCCACTTCCTGAGAACCATCATCTCCCAGGACCTCAAGTGGGATATGAACATCAGCTCCCTCACCAAAAAAGCCCAGCAGCGGATGTACTTCCTGAGGCAGCTGAGAAAATTCAACATGCCAAAGACGATGATGGTGCACTTCTACACCGCCATCATTGAATCCATCCTCACCTTCTCCATCACCATCTGGAACGCTGGTACACTGCTGCCACTGCCAAGGACAAGGGCAGACTGCAGTGTGTCATTCGCTCCGCAGAGAAGGCGATTGGCTGCAATCTGCCATCTCTCCAGGAGAGACCAGGAGGGACCCTGCACGCCTCAGGGTCCTGGAGGGACAACAGTTTAAATACAGAAATAAAATAAAGAGGTAAAAGTAAAACTAAAAAAGTAAAGAAAAGAAAGGAAAAGAGAGAACACCTCTGAGAAGAGCTCTGAGGAACACCTCCACAGGCTCCACATTTGTGTCTTCAGCAGAGGGCCCAAGAAGCTCCTCCGCCTGCCCCTGTCATCTCCGTCAGTCTGAGCTGGACGTCGCTGGTTTTGTGTCTGGTTTGTTTTTTTTGTTTTTTGTGTTTTTTTTCTCTGGTCAGCCGCACGTCAAGCTGCAGTCCAACACGGACTGCAGGGAGAGGCTGCACAGAGTAGTTAAGGCAGCACAGAGAATCATTGGCTGCCCTCTCCCCTTCCTGATGGACATCTACTCCTCCCGCTGCCTTAGCAGAGCACAAACCATCACCAAAGACAGCTCCCACCCTGCCTCTGCCCTGTTTGACCTGCTGCCCTCGGGGAGACGCTACAGGTCTATCAAGGGCAGAACCAGCAGACTACAGAACAGCTTTTTCCCCAAAGCTGTAAAAATACTGAACTGCAACATACACTGATACCTATACATACCTCCATACCTCTATAACAAGTGCAATATCTGTTAATTTAATCTGTATTTATTTCAACATATTTATTTCTGCTAAATTCCTCCAGTTTGTGCACTCACCTCTTGTCTATATGTTTTTATTGTTTATTTTTCTTTTCTTTTTTTTTTCTACTGTCTATACTGCACTGATATGGTGATTGCTTTTTTAATTTCGTTTTACCTAGGTACAATGACAATAAAATAATTCTGATTCTGATTCTAACAAGCTACAAGCTAGCAAGCTACAAGCTAACAAGGTAGATGGTGTTCATGATGGGAAGGATCTGTGGAGAATAACATTATAGCGAAGGAACACTTTGCACAATAACAGCAATGAAGGCAAATACATCCACAAGAAGTGTCTGTGAGAGAGAGAGAGAGAGAGAGAGAGAGAATAGGTCTTCTTACAACTGGGTTTAATAGTCAGATATGAGTTTTTTTAATCTTAGGTTGTCTTACAACTGGGTTTAATAGTTAGGAATATTGGTTATTCATTAACTTAGGTCATGTTACAACTTGGTTTAATATTAGTTTCAAATTACAAACCACAAGAATCATCTTCTGAACACAGAATAACAGTCAATTGGATCCACTGAGTTGTTTATTCCCATTATGCTTCATTAACAATCACAACAGTTAATTAGTCAGTGACATGTCAGCAATAAACAGGACTAAAATAAAAGAAGCAGCAGACATTACAAATCACAAAAAAGAGTGCACAATCACTGAACACGCTCTGCAGCTGTGTTGTTCCCAACAGAACACAAGGAGTCCAAATTAATTTGAAAGTGATTCACAACATGAGCAGTGTGAGCTTTCCCCACAGACCACTTGTGTTTGTGAATATAATAAAAAATCTGCTTTAAATCAGGTTCCATGTTAGGCTGATACACATACACACTGATATCAGAGCTCTTTACTACAAAACTGTTATTGTCTACAAATATACAATGAATTATAGTATAGACATGCTTAGATTAATAATAATAAATGTTGAATTATAAATTCAATCTTTGTAAAACCTGCTTTGTTAACCATATGGTCTAAGATCTTCAAAGCTTTCCTTTCATTGCAAACTTTTCAGAGGCCCAATAAAATGAAGCATTTGGAGTATTGGTGAGTGTATTTAAATCAAACAAAATACAGTGTGTGTATTCATATATGTATGTGTGTATTTATGATTGTGCGCGTATATTATGTGTATGTGTGTTTATATCTGTGTGCACTTTGTGTATGAATGCTTGTTACCAAGAGATTCCTTTTACTAAAAGAGACGTCCTTTAATGGATTCTGAAGATGTTTAGCATGTTGGACAAAAGCATGTTGGACGATACAAACTCAACTGTTATTAGTCCAGTTGGGGGCGAGTTAAAGAAATAAAAGTAATAAAAGTTTCATCTGGTTAAAACAAGGTCTAAAATGGTCAGAAATGGCTAAATGGGTAAAAGACGTAAGCATAAAAGTAAAAGTAAAAGATAAAAAGTAAAAAGTAAGATGAATAAAACAATGTGTATGTTTGTGAACTTATACTTTGTGTGTGTACTATGTGTGTGTAATTTGTGTAATGTGTGTGTGTGTGTGTGTGTGTGTGTGTGTGTGTGTGTGTGTGTGTGTGTGTGTGTGTGTGTGTGTGTG
>JAOPUI010000016.1:486607-501608 GCA_027123135.1 Urophycis floridana | reverse complement strand
GGGCACGGTGACGGGGGTCCCCGGGGCCCTGGACAGGGCCGGGGACGCCGCGTGGGGCGCCGGGGAGGAGGCGGCGGCGGCGGTAGAGGTGGTCGCCGAGGGCAGCGGGGCGGGGGGGACGGAAGACGCTTCTCCGCCAGCCAACACCGCCGCTTCCCTCTCCTTCAGCCTGCGGAAGCGGGGAGGCTTGTCCTGCCTGGGGGGCCGTGCGGGTCTGGGCCGGCGAGGCCTCTCCCTGCTGCTTGGCGGAGCCCCCTCCCTAAATTTATTGCCGTCGTATTTCGGGGGCCGGCGATCGTTGGCCGGGTGGTCGTACCGCGAGGATACGGACTCTGTGTCCTCCGGCCTGAAGGTCTCCATGGGTTTGGAGGGCCACTGGGAGGACTCTCTGGTGCCGGGCCTCCTGAGGGGAGCCGAGCGGGAGCCTCCGCGCTCCCTGGCGCCGCCCCGCCTGCTGTACAGCCCTCCTCGGCCCCGCCGAGAGGGCTCTCCCTTGGGGAGGAATCCCGGCTTGGGCCTGCTCTCGTCCTCCCCTCGCGGCCCGCCTCGCTCCCCCGCGTGGGGCGGTCCGAAGCCCGGCTTGTGGAGGACGGGCCGGGCCTCGCCGGGCAGGTCCCGTCTGAGCGGTCGGCTGGGCTTGGCGCTGGGCTCCCGGTCCGAGGGGCCCGTGTCGCTGGCCGACTCCCGGCCGCCCTCGCTCTCCGAGTCCGTGTCGGAGCCGCGGCGCCGCCTGCGCTTCGGCATGACCTCGAAGTCGGAGCTCTCGCTGCGCGTCTCGCTCTCCTCCCGGTTCCGGAAGGCGGCGGCCCCGCCCACGGGGAGGTCGGCGCGGGAGCGGGGGTCCCGGTAAGGGTACTCCCCCCGGCTCCGGCCGCGGCCCCCCCGGCTCCTCCCGCCGTATGTCCCTCTGTAGCTCCGCCCCCTGGAGTAATACTCCCCACGGCCGCGGCCTTTGAAGCCGTCGGCGGGCCACTCCCGGTCCCTGTCCATCTCCCGCTCCCGGTCCCTGCCCAGGTCCCTGTCGCGCTCCCGGTCTCTGTCGCGCTCCCTCTCTCGCTCCTCACGCCGGTACGCCCGCGGAGGGAGGTTCGACTCTTTCCTGGGGGGAAGTTTGGGTTCCGGGTGCTTGCTGCTGCTGCTGGCTGGTTTCTCTAGTTTCTCCTCCTGCGAAGACGAGGTGGGCACCCCGGACGAGGGCTGCGAGTCCCTGGCCCTCGGCGGTCCGTGGGCCACCTCGGTGGGCTCGGCGGCTGCCTCTCTCTGGCCTTCGGCCGGAGGCCTGGGTCCCTCCGAAACGGCGGCGGCGGCGGACTGCGCTTTGGGCGCGGCTTCCTTTTTGGGCTTCTCCACTCGCTCGCCCCTCTCGTGGCGCTTCTCCCTCTCCTCCCTCTGCTCGCGCTCCTCCTTCATGTCCCTGAGGACGGGCTTCTTGATGGGGCCCGACCGGCGCAGGGGCCTCTCCCCGCTTGGACCCTCCCTGCGGCTGGCTCCGGACCTCCCGCCCCAGCGCAGCTCTGCCTTCTGCTTGCTGGAGGCCGGCAAGGCCAGCTTCTCTGACTTGTGGAGGCCATCGGCCGGTGGCGTGGCCCGGCTACTGCTCAAGGCCTGGGAAAATGACTCGTTCCTCAGCTTCTCGTCGGCTTTCTCTGCCGCGTCTTGGAGCTCCATGGACTTAGCTCCAAGGGGCAGGCCTTCGAACCTGGGCTCGTCGTTTTTAAGAGAGTGGTTTGAGCCGTGGGACACGCTCCTCTGGAGCATGGCCTGGCCGAGGGCTTCCACCTCCTCCCCGCTAGGCAGGCCTGGGTCCTCCAGGTCGAAGCCAGAGCCCACAGGGGCTCTGTCCAAGGGGAGAGAGAGGTCCTCTGGGCCCTGTCCAAATGAAGACAGTGCCTCCGTAGGGGGCCGGAAAAAGTCACTTTTGCGCGACTCCATTGAGCTGTGGTCCTGGGGGTACATGGCAGAAAGGCCTCGGTCCAGGTCCAAGCCCGAATCCAGCCTGCAGAACAAAGACACATTTTATATTAAAAAAAAAAAATCTTTAAAGTGGATTTCTGCGGGATGCACAGGTATGGTTGCATGGATAAATGTGGCATGTAGTCCATGGGGTTGGAGATCTTCCTACCTGGACTCCTTGCAGTCTTCCCTTCCTTTAGGAGGTGTGACCGAGGGCAAGGGTTCAGACTGGCCGTAGCCCTCCGAGCCCCACACCATGCGTGGCTCAGAGGGCAGGCCGTGCTCTCGACTGGGCCGGGTCAAGTGGTCGAAGGAGTCTGAGCTGGAGCTGGAGTTGTCCCCTGGCTCCCTGCGCACAATCTGCTTCGGAGCCATTCTCCCTGCCAAGCCAGACACACACACACAAACAAACACGGATGAGGACTACATCGCAACACTGGGACCAGTGCTACTCATCAACCACACAGCCACAGTGACAGATGTTGCTACCCGTGTCGGGCTGTACAATGAAAATTATCTCAAGATAATTGAGTTTTCCCCGATATTGTGATTGTTCAAGGAGATTAACTGAAAAGCGAATCATGTGGCACCTACTGTTGCAATGTGATAACTGTATAACTGCTATGTAACTGGGCGTACAAAATCTGATGTGTGGTGACCTAACGATCTCGACCAGCATGACGTGAGTCGTGCAGCGCTATACCTGGGTGCATGTTGGGCTGCATGTCCATCGGTGGGCGTCCTGACATCATGCGGGGGTCCATGTAAGACTGCATCATGAGCCAGCGGGGGTCAAATCCCATGGTGGCCAGGTGCTGATGGTGAGGACCCATGGGCTGGTACACGGACCGGTGCTGCTGGGAGGCTGAAACCCCCGTTCCAGTGGCTGATGGGGACACGGAGCCACCACTGTGCTGCTGCTGCTGCTGCTGTTGTTGCTGCTGCTGTTGTTGTTGTTGCTGCTGCTGCTGCTGCTGCTGCTGTTGCTGCTGTTGTTGTTGCCATTGTTGCTGTTTCATCTGCTCCTGGAGCAAGGGATCACAACATGGTGACTATTTGGAATGTTGGAAATCAATTGTATTAAATGATCAATTTATTATCAATAATGCCCCCCACCCCATGAAATATTGTCACATTGCTGTCTATTAATTGTACCCTCTTTATACTGAAGGTCAGGTTTAGGGGGGCTCAAAGGTCACGCTAAAGGACATCTGGATATTTACTGCAGGGAGATCCCTCACACACATACCTGCTGCCTGAGGAAGCGAGGAGGCAGAGATTTCTGGAATTGTTTGGAGTAGCCGGAGGTCAGCGGGGGTCGCATGGCGGCCCCGGCCTCCCCCTCCAGCTCTGAGGGAGCAATGGAGACTTCTTCAGAGCTGGGAGGGTCCATACGGGGCAAGGAGAGGTGGGGCTCATCTATAGGGAGCAGGACATACAATCACATGCGGAGCAGGTGAGACAATTTTATGCCAAAAACGCCCCATTTCATCACATTCATAGATAGGCAGTCGGAGGATGCATAAAAAGGAAAATACATTAACATTTATGCCAAATGTATATGAAATCCACGACATTATGGCTAAGAATTTCACACAATTCTAAGTAATCTAATTCTAGGTTGAACTCTTTTAGCTAAACTTCTCGTCTTGTTGGATTGCGGATTGTGGCATCTAAGACCCGATTTGTCAGTCTTCAGCAGGCCTGCCACAAAGCCACAAGTCCTACCCGAACATCCCGGCCGGCTCACCTCGGCTGTCGTCCATGTTGAAATAGTCTCTGATGGGCGTCCGGTCAGGGTGACCCTTCTCCGCCAGGGGGCCCAGGTCTGCCAAGGGGCCGTCGGCGCCACTCGGAGGGTCGGGGGCCACGACGACAGACCTCTGGACCGGAGGACTCGGCTGACGCGCCACAAAGTGAACCTCCTCCTCAACGCTGGCCTCCACCGCCTCCCTCTCCCGCACGTCCCTCTCCTGCTCCACCCGCTCCCTCTCCAGCCTCTCCCGGTCTCTCTCCACCCTCTCCCTCTCCAGCTTCTCCTGCTTCTCCCGGTCTCTCTCCACCCTCTCTCTCTCCGCCCTCTCCCTCTCCACCCTCTCTCTCTCCAGCCGCTCCCGCTCCCTCTCCGCCCGGTCCCGCTCCGCCCGGTCCCTCTCCACCCTCTCCACCCGCTCCTTCTCCAGCCTCTCCTTGTCTGGCGGAGGAGCTTGCGTCGTCAAGGGCGGGGGCTGCGCTATCGACGGCGCCGCGTTCAAAGTGGGCGGGGGCGCCGCCAGCGGAGGCGTTTTGTCCCGCGCGGCGCCCGCGTCCTCGCCGGCGGTCTCGGGCGCGCTCTCCGCCGCGGGCCGATGCTTCTCGTTGAGGCGCTTGAGTTTTTCCGCGCAGGCCGCCAGCCGCTGCTCCTCCATTCGCCGCTCCTCCTCCTCGCGCCGGCGCCTGGCTCGCTCCACGGCCTCCGAGAGATCAGACTGCTTCTTGCGCTTCTGTCGCCAGGCCTCCGAGTCCTCCTCGCCAGCTGCCGCTGCGGCAGTCGGTGGTTTGGCACCGCGAGAGACTCCGGCAGCTGCTGAACGGCCAGCACTCTGGCCCTGGGGAGTTGGCAGATGAAGGGGAGGGGGGGGGCGGCAGCACAATTTATCATTATTACGTTTCCCTCAACTGAAGCATGTTCCACCCAGTAGGGGACAACTTGCAGGGTTTGCCTCACCTGGTAGTCTTGTGGAGCTGTGCTTTTACTGTACTGCCCGTGGCTGCCAGGAGAGGGCGCTCTGGGGTCGACACCATCCGCCCTGGAGCCCTTGTTGCCGCCATGGTCCTCAGAGACCTCCTTCCCTCCAACCCGGCCGTCTGATGGTCGGGGTCTCATCCTCTCCACTTTGCCCATCCACTCCCTTGGAAACAGAATCACAAAAGGATGTTCTTACAGCTGACATCTTGGTCTTATGTAGTACAGTTTATGCCGAATCACCAACATGGAGCCCAAAGCCCTTTTGCATGTATGGAGCCAAATCAGTTCTTTCAGAGTGCATATATTGTATGATGCGATTCAGAAGATTCAGAATTTCCCTGAGTGTCACATGATGTGCTTGATTTCAATGTCCAGCCTATCTGCACTAAAATCACCACGGTGCGTTCTACCTAAACCTTCATTAACCCTTCTTAATCAGGCTTGTAGGAACGAACAAATTCATCACTGCATTGTGAGCTTCGTCTGTGAATGCATCTGCATGGTCAGATGTGTTGGCTATACCGGTTTTTGGACCTTCAGACAGTTCTAATGCAGTTCTAATGCTCTTCCAGCACCACGTACTGAGACGTATATGGTTACCTAGAGCTCTGGTTTCTGTTCACTTTATGTTGTGTCCTTCGTTGTCATCTACATGACATATCCATCCAAGACTCACCAGGCGTCTCCCTTCTCCTTAGCAGCTTGGTTCTCCTCATCGTCACTGAAGTTGAGTTTCTCTGTGTAGTCCACTTCCATCTGAGCCCCTGGAGAACACAGGGGGTTGACGGGAACATGACAGCTCACTCTCTCCCTCCCAACCAGCGTCGCCTCCACAAGCCATTACTCAAACATCGACTTCTACCTTTCTACAAGAAACCTTTTCAAGCCCGCAGAAATGACCCGGTAGAGATGAACCGTACGTACCGGCCCAGCCCTCATCAGCGTCAGTGTCCAGGTTGTCCAGCTCCTTGAGTTCTGTGGCACTGACGATGGACGGCCTGTCTGGATCCTGGAGCCACGCCTGAGGAGGGCCCTGTGGAGGCCGGCCAGGTCTGGGGGCCCTGTGCACACGGGGGGGACAAGGGGGACACAGACACAGCCAGTGACGTGAAAATGGACAGTTGCAAAATTTGCTGTTCAGTGGTTTCAAAACACTTGCAGCATACAAAATGTGTCGCAAGTCTGCCTTAACACGGCTGCATTGACTTGAACCCGTTTTGCGGGACAGGGTACCTGAGGTTCGCCTGGCCGGGGGCAAAGGGCATTCGAGGATACGCATGGAACATCTAAACAGGCAGATAACAACAGAAACATTGAGTCAACAGTCAGTACACACAACACGTATTGCTGCGAATGCGCTCAGGAGCTGAAAGCTTAAAACCACGTACATAAGGGGGCATCATACTCCTGAACGGAGGCTGGAACTGCGGGGGGACCCCCGAGGGAGGCTGCTGGCCCCCGTTGAGCTTGGCCTGAGGGGGACCAGCGGGGGGCAGCCTCTCCCTGCCCTCCCTCTTGTCCCGCGGGCCGTCCGTGGCCAGGGTCCGGCCCGGCTCGGCTTCCCCCGGGGGCGAGGCGGTGCCTGGGGCCGGCACCGCGCCCTCCTCCAGGGGCCTGCCCTCCATCTCAGGGGGGCTGGGCGCAGCGTTCAGATTCCTGCCCCCTCCTTCCCGCCAGCTGCCAACATCTGAGATGACACAAGGAGCAGACTCTGTGAATTGAACAGTATGACCTGGTGCAATGGCCCAGAACGTTGGCACAATAAACACATGATTATCAATAAGCAGTATATATCGGCCACGTGCAGGTAGCCATAGGGAGTGCAAAACAAGAACAAAAGCACAGCATAGAAGATAAATTACATGTCATTTTCCAAGTACTATTTTTCCTATATCGTTACATGAAAAAGGTAATTATCCGAAGATGTGTCAGATGGTACACTGATGTTGAGCACTTGGAATAGGTAGTGAAAAAGCCCTACATCTCTATACACAGAATAGTAACTACTATATCAACCATTCTACATACATTCATTCATGTGCATAATTGTGTATAGGAAATACATATAGAAGTATAGAGGAAGAATAGTATAATGAAATAAGTGTGGGATGTGTACTTTGAGGTCTAAGGCTGGGGCCAGGTCCATAGGGCTCCTCCTCTTGGCCGTCTCCCTTCTCTGCCTCTCCAGCTGCCTGCAGGCTGGGGAACTCCTGGTGGAACTGGCTGCTCACACGTGGTGCTCCTGAACAGGGACAGCAAAGAATTACAGACATTAGCGACAATCTCGGTTTCCCCAAGGTCTCGCATTCTAAAAAGATACCACTGGGACACATTTTGGACGATTCCCATTTACAAATGACACAATCTTCTTTTAAGAGGGGGTAACGTGAAGGTTGACATGAACATTGTGCCGAGTAACAATCTACTCGTCCACATGCAAGGTTCAACAGCAGATTCACACGCTTCAACCAGCGAGGCATCGCTAAGTTTCTACTTGGTTTGATTTGATTTGATTTACCGTCTGGCTGCGTCGGTGGCTTGCTGCTGGCCCAGGACCGGCTGGCCCCTATGGAGAGCTCTGGTGTTGGGGGAGCAGGGGGTTTGGGCTGCGGTGGCGGGGTCTCCTGCTGCCTGCTGACCCCGGGCGTTGTGGGGGGGGGTCAGAGAGAGGACACGAGGCATGAGCTCCATCGTTCGGTTGAACCACGACAACGCGCCAACTAACCGACGACAACCCTCACAAAGCAGCCTCTACGTTGCGTTCACTGATGAAGCCACTAACTAATGGGTCCGTCTCACCTCTCCTCCCCTCCCTCGGGCCTCGACGCCCAGCCGCTGCCGTCCTTGGGGACGATGTTAACGTTGGGGTCGTTGCCCTTGTTCTCCGCCTTCAGGCTGGGCAGGTTGGCTGGAGGGGGCATCCGCCGGCTGACTGCAACTTTGCCCAAACTCTGGAGCCCATGTCTGGCAGCCACTGGAGAGAGGCGCGGGAGAAGCCGTTAAAGCAGGGGAAGCAGTTGAAACAGGCGGCGGACGCCACAATAACGCTGGCATTTTCGGATGCTCCATTATCACGACGTGCTCATTTAGAATCCCAGCGCACAGAAAACCCCGAGACTCAACTTCTGAGATGCTCTAGCCCGACGTCTCGCCAGACTAATTAGCAAATGCTTATTAGTCTGGAAACGTCTCAGTTCATTTTTCGATAGCCAAGGAGCATTTTCAAAGAGCGCAGACCATAATTGCTCTGGACACAATTGGCTAGACATGAAGCCAATCAGAGCCACAAAACGTGACACATCAGTGGCAGCCTTCTGTTTATGAGCAGCCTCAGCGGTGCTCCACAGGGCGGCCCCACTGTACATCCTATCAAACCCCCACTTTAGATAAGAGCTTGTGATGGGCACGACCAGGGGCCAGAGGTGCTGGAAATGGGTCTGAACAGGTGGGGGCCCAGAGGGCTACGCCAGAGCAGATAAAACATGAGCTTGCAGATTCGTCTGGTCGGCAGAAGTGCTCAGTTGGAAGTGCTCAGTTGAATAATCACAAATTCCCCTTTGATCCGTTATTTACCCATTCATTTGTTATTCATTAATTAGCTAAACAAAACTTTGACCAACAAAAACCGGGTCACACAAGCCCAAGTTATTATCCTTATCTGAGCTGCTTAAAAAGACCCGGGGCATTGCAATGGACATTGTGTTTGCACTGGCGAAGATAAGAATGGAAGCTCACCTGCAGTTTTCTGGGTTTCCAGAGATTTGCCCTTGTAGGTGTTGAAGAGGCTAAGGGTTGCATACTTTGTCTTGCCATCCTTTGCCTTGGTGCTCTGCCCTGACTTCTCGGACATGTCGCTGGAAACTCATTGAGTCTGGTCCTCTGGCCTCACCCCCAGAACCAGCCTCCTGGAGATCCAGAGGGAAGGTGAATGAGTCATTTAGTTCTAAACAAGGAAGGCCGACCACAAGCAACACAAGGAGCATCACATCGATGGGTGTCATCTACTGGATGATGATGTCTATTACAGCTACAGATAACATGCAGCATGTTTGGAAAGTGAACCACCAAGTTCACAAAAGTTTTGTCCGGGGCAACACACGCCTTGAGGAAGGCCCGTCACAACAATTGCGTTCGACTTATCGTATGACATATGGACATGAACTCGATCATTTGTTGAAATTGCCCCGTGTGTTTATATGAGTGTTTGTTTGCATAAAAAGGTGCTTTCACATTGAACGAGATTAGCCGTTGTGCTTTTTTTCCCCACGTCAATAAATCATTACAGATCACGGAGGTGATAGGACTTCCCACATACGACGCAATTTCAGTTTTTGCAAAAAAGCAACGTCCATTTTCAGGTCACACCAAGGTTGACTTTGACAACTCTGGTCTGGGAATAAATCAGTTTAACCAATCGATCAGGTCCCTTTGTCATAGTCACCATGGCCACTGTGGGTCGAAGGATACAGCCTTTTACATTTCTCAGCACATGCTCAATTCATTCATAGTGGAAAACCGTTTTTTTTTTACATGGATTATCTTCAATAGAATTCGGCGCTGCAAGCCAACGTTTACTTGCACTTAATAAAAGGCTGCTTATGGCGTGTACCGTTGTAACAGCAGTTTCGTTTTGATACCAACTTTCTCTGACCGTGACACTACTTTTAGTCAAAGAGGGAAACTACCTCAGAAAGGTAAAGAATGCCCCTCTTCTGTGGTTAGTCCCACTATTTTACACTAGGATTCAAAAGAGGCTTCACTAGCTATGAGGTTGAATCCTCAGACAGCCAAAGGTTCAGCCTCTTTCACTGCTGCCATCATGGGAAAATGCTACATATTTGCACGATTCTTTTTCAGTTTTCACACTTTTCCGTGTCACGTATCCTCTACAAGCCTGGTGTGAAAGGACCTTGAATGAATGTCAGCAGCATTTTAGCCAGTGGCGCCGCTTCAGTCCTCTCGCCTGCTCTGGCAGAGGGCTCAGGCAGCTCCTCCACAGGGAAGACAGGACAGGTGAAGATAACGTGGTGATAAACGAGGGAAAGAGGCCTTTTCCCCAGACGACTGCAAAATCCCAAGGAACATTCACCATGAGATGGTCTTCCAATCACACCATCGTTTAGTGCAATTATTTCTGGAACATTATACCGTCCCAGCAAAAGTAGTGGTCATGACAGACCTACCTTAAGGACCCCCTGGCTGTGAAAGACTGAAAGACAACATGTCACATGACTCAGCATGAGTCACGTGACGGTGAGGCTGTGCTTTCTCAGGGCGAGCCAAAAGAAACACTTCACCTCAGCGTCACAAAGGCTTCCCTCTACACATGCGGCACGCTGTGTTGCCATGACTGCACTATGCAAGCCTGGCAGCCGAACCAACCCATGGTCAGAAATGGTGATGCTGGAGCACCAGAGCAAATGGAAACAAAACTTAAAAAAAGAGCGAAAAAAGAAAACAAGAGCAAAAAATATTACGAAAGAAGCAAGAGGCGTGCATGACCAGACGTGTGGTGGAGAGAAGTGAGCCATAGACCTGGGCAGCAGCCTCAAGTCACACAGGGGTCATTCATAATTGATACATTTGTGCTGTCAAACTGCATGCATTCTGAGGAGCTCTACTATGTGTGACCAGGTCTCTGAAGAGGAAAGCTCCACTTTGGCCTGCCTGGTTACAGACCCAGAGGTTGCACACACCACACTGTGGAATTTCAGTAAACACATTGTGTATGAAAGTGTAGTCATTGATCATTAAGTATTCTAAAGCATACATTTGAAACGTTCCCTACATGCTGTGTATTTGGCTGCATTTAATAAAGGAAGCATCTATTTCCCGTCCTTGGCAGTTTGAGGCCAGTTAGAAAACTAGGCAGAAGTACCAATATCTCAACATGGGCATGACAATCAGCAGGTTGTCCGAGTTCAGCAACACTGAGCCTATGAAAAGTAAAAGGTGTCATGCAACCATTAAAGTCAATAACTTGTGTCCCATTTAAATGTCCTTGAACCATACCACCAGCAAGACCCTGCTCTCCTCCTACAGCTGCTTGTTCTTTTGGATAGTCCCGGGAAGACTGATTACTCACAATTCATTAGGCAGGTTTGTAAGTATATCTAACCTTTCTCCTGTGCAGATGTATGAAGGACTGTCCTTTGACGAGTGAAAGCAAATGAGGACAATGGGGTGAAAACAATATTTTTTAACTCTAAAGTATGTTCCTTTTCACCAAATGATTTATGAATAATAGAAAGCAATAAGAAATAAAGCTGAGACTAAATATATTGACATATTAACCACATATATTGATCCTTTAGCCACAAAGGCTGGTGAATTAAAGCATCAGATTTCATGTCTTGTAAGGAAGTACATCTCAGGGAGGAAGGAAGCGCAAACCAGCATCAGAGCTTACAGAGCCACTGGCAACCTAAGCAGACGTCAGACACACTGTCCAAAACCCAGAGTGCACCTCACTCATTCCAATTTACTCTTAAATAACAGACCATCAATGATCTGAAATAAGGCAGACTTGGACAGCACTTGGGGAATACCCCACCTGCAAGCCATAACATTTTTCAGCAATTTAGACAGACTTCCCTCTGGATCTCCAGGAGGCTGGTTAAGTTAGCTTAACCACAGTCGGCACAACGGATGCTCATGTGTTAAGAGAAATGTGAAGAGAAGAGCAGAGTGTGAGGCAAGTCACGACCACATGTAGAGAATACTATACACAAGGCATTTTTCGGCTACTTTGGTAAATTATGAGAGGGGTTTCCTCAATCAAGCGCTCCCCTGCTTCCTGTTTGGGTCCAATGCAGACAGAGCAAGGTGGAAAAGGGATGAATGGCAGGCACTCTGCATCGTTGTGGCTCGATCCTTCCGGGGCCATCAATACCGTTTGGCTGGTCTCCCTTGGGAGAGAACACCAATTTCATTATCTCCCAGTCCACATAGGACTGTGGGTGGCGTCAAATCTGTTCAATTCATTTGGCACTTAAATGCTTAGTTTTATCGCAGTGTGAGAATAGACAAGTCTAGTAGAATGACGATACAAGCACATAAGCACATACAAGGGAGATGAGAGGCCTCTTAAAAGGTTCATAGTTACTTGAATAACCTTAAATCAAAACAAAGGGGTTCATATATTTGTGTTAGTCATCATCTTTGAGAACTCTAATGCATTACCATATTTGTGGTCACAGAGTGAGCAAATAAATACCGATCCAAATGCCTGACCACATGTATGTGCTTCCTCAACGAGTTCCCGAGTCTGCAGATGAAGATGATGAATCCTTTACTCCCTCCCTGCCTAACTCGTGGGCCAGCACATGCCCTCTGCATTACATGAAGTCCCACTTTTGTGCCGAGATTTAGTGAAACATCTAATCAACGTTTCTTCATGAAACATTACTGCAATGAACGTCAGCGGGACTAGCCAGATTCAGACAGTTTCGTGAAAACTGTATCGTCAGTTCTGTAAAACCGGTAGCAGCAGTGTGCAGGCCATCTTCATGTATGATCCTCGTAACTGTTTGGAAGGGTGGCTCACAAAACGAAATCGAAATAGCGGCCTCACCAGCCCAACCTCACCTGACTTGGCCCAAAGGACGCTTTCGCCGCCGCTGTGTCGTATGCAAAATATCACCAGCAAAATGTAGCCGCCAGCACAAGTTTTGATAGAAGATGTGCAACGCAATAGTGTTTTAGAACAGTCAGAATCTTGCCTAATTTAGCAGTTTCGGTTCACATTGGTCGCCATCGCATCCACATTGACTCAGTTCGCTCATTCCACTGTGGCTACGGCACGCTAAAGGGCTAACGAGCCATGGAAACCATCAGTCTTGACCACACATCCCATTACAATAATACACACGTTACTGGCAAGTCGACGCACCTTCCAACGCCGGTGGCTTCTTTGTCCTGGTGTCTCTCGTATGACTTTAGTAGAATGTGGATATTGGCTTGAGTTGTGAACGGGTGGGTGTCTGGCCGGCGGATTACAAAAGCTAGCCAGCTAACCCTGTTCGGCTAAAGATGGTTAGCTAGTCGGCTCGTTGGCAAACACCAAGATGCTCTACACTTTGCACGGGGCCCGTAAATGTCTATATGCCTACTTGCGCTTTTCGTCCATTTAGGATTATTCGGGTGCTAACGGGGTATAATGATGCGTCGTCCCGTGTTTCAATGTCTCCCCGTTATCTCGTGCGAGACAGTTTCTCTCGTAGAGTGAGGGCAGCTCGCGCCGCGGCCTGTAGCACACTCAAAGATGGCAGTCTGTGGTTGCCAGTTAAGAGAATTTCACCCTCTTTCGATGTACATCAAAGCGCTTTTGTGTTCTCCACATCTTTACGAGAACTCCAGAGAACTTTTCAAAATTGCTAATTGAAAGAATGGTCTGCCTCTTCTTCCTGCTCCTCATCATCGCTGGACAACACACCCACCAGCAGGGGGTGACAAAGGTCCACTGGGAGCAAGACCAGAAGAATTCAGATAATAAGCTAAGAATCATTCAGTTTAGTTCATTTAAGATATGTTCACTTAAATTAAGCAAAGCCGGAATGGCGTTGAACACCAACGTCACGCAAAGGCTTTGGAGAGATAAAGCTGCCATTCTCTTTCCTAATCATGCGCTTCTTCTTGATTATGGCGTTTGGCCAACAATGTCATGGTGCATTACCGCCATCAAAGGGCTCATCCAGTTCGACTCCAGAATTGCGCACGGGTGAAACCCCAGACGATGAGGACCATTAGTTCTACCCTGAGTGGAACCGCGTGCGGGTCAACTGCACTGGGAAATGTCCATGGACACTGAGTGCAGACAGTATGTCCAAGCCCAAGGATAAGCTAAGTAAAGTTAAGATACATTAAGTCAAGATGCGTTAGGTTAAGTTAAGATGAGTCAAAATACATTAAGATACCTAGTTAAGCTGTGATAATTTCCTAGTTAGGATAAGTTCGTACTGTGGTGGCAGTAGCTCAGTAGGTAGAGCGGGTCGTCAGGAGGGTTGGCGATTCGATCCCCACCTCCACATGTCAAACCCCAAAAATGTTGTGATTGCAAGTTGCTTGGGACAAAAGTGTCTCCTAAATGTAAATGTAAGGGGGAACTAGCACACCGGCTATAAGAGAGTACGGTTTCAGACGCACACTAGCACGTAGAACGTCGTGGTCTACAACTTCGACTGGGTTTCTGAAAAGAACAAAAACACCGGTATGTTGTTCCAACTTCTTCCGGTTCCGGATTCTTTCTAGAAAAGTAACGTAATGTTCTCGCTCAGTACTCAAGCAGAATGGCTTCCTTCAAAAGGAAGTGTCGCCCTACCTCCCAGGTCCTCCTCCTCCTCCTCCTCCTCCTCTTCCTCCTCTTCCTCTGGGGTGTTCCCGCTCCTCTGTGTGGGCCCGGAGACGGCCTTGCTCTCCAGGGTGGACTGGGTCTTTTCCGGAATCTGGCAGCTCCACTGCAGGGTGGAGTCCTTCTCATCCCAGGGCTCCTCCTGGGGCTGCGAGCAGGAGGCCGGAGGGGTGCAGACCTCCAGGACCGGCGGGGCCTGTGGAGGGGGTTGGCTCGGGGGGAGGTCAAAGCCATTGGTGCTGGCGGCTAGGGAGGTGGAGACAAGGGTTGGTTCCACCTCCAGGTGGTGCTCGTAGCGCAGCCAGTCCTGCCCCAGCTGCTCCCGGAAGCTGTCCATCCTCTCAATGTCCTTCTGGTGGGGGAGCACGATGTCTACTGGGAGGAGAGAGGACTTTTACTTTGATAAGGTAGTATAAGTGTCTACCAGGAAGAGAGAGGTCTTATACTTTTAAATGTATTAATATGCATCTACCAGGAGCAGAGGGGCCTTTTACTTTGAAAGCCAAGTAGACTTTCAGTTTGAAAGGTAAGTGTAGGTTTTTCCGGTGAGGAAGGACCATGTCTACAACAAGAAAGAAGACTTTTATACACACACAAACACACAGATACCTACCTTGAGAGGAGGTCCGTGCACTTGGCTGGTGGTCCGTGTCGCTGGGTTCAGAGATGCCAGCCCTCCTCACCCTCACCTTAGGCTGGGAGAGGAGGGGAGACAGTAAAGGAGTGGGTCACTGCGCGCATTGAGCCTAATGAGACCATCCTGCTCCCAGGGATCACATTCACACGTCTCTGTCTGCAGATCTGGCTAGCCTCCGTCCAATTGAAGAGAAGAAGAGATTACAGGACCTTTCGGTCTTATATATGGGAATGATATTTGTTCTCTGCATTTGACCAATCCTGTGGTACATAGGAGCAGTGGGCTGCTGTGTTCATTTGACCCATCCTATGGTACATAGGAGCAGTGGGCTGCT
>JAOPUI010000016.1:443021-465346 GCA_027123135.1 Urophycis floridana | reverse complement strand
CGCCTCAAATACGAGAAAATGCACACCTAGTTCCCAGACCACCATCTCATCGAGATGTGGACGCGTCAGCCAGGCTAATCTATACTAGCATTTTCAGCATAATTTTTCCTAAGGCCGTACATCCATAAAAGGGAAAAGGCTTTCATTGTTCATGGTCATGCTTTTCCCAGACAGCCTTGGCTGGCTGATGCATGTATGCCTCGACAGTACTCAAACGTTATCCCCTCCCAATCATCAGTCACACGACAACAACAGCTGTAGTGAGGACCCATGTCACCCGGGCGTGGACACGGCCGCGGCCTCTCCCCCCCCCCCCCCCCGTGGTGGCAACGCCGCCCCTACCCGCTCCAGCTCCATGCTCTTGGAGGTGAGCTGGCGGGCCGTCAGCTCCTTGCCAGAGTCCAGCTTCACGCAGAGCTCCCTGACGGAGGCCAGGTCCGAGAGCAGGGAGGCCTTCTCCCCCTGCGCCCCCCTCAGGTCCTCCTCCAGGCGCGCCATGCCCCGGGCCAGCGAGGACACCTGGGCCTCGTAGGCCTGCAGGGCGTGCATGTGCTGGGGGGGGGGGAGAGAGACAAACATCGGGTTCGATCTTCAGGCAGACTATTGTTTGTGTATCCATCTCGTGGTCATAATTGTGTCTGGGGAAAAATGTGTCAGGTCATGGAAACTAGGGACACAAGTCGTTTGAGTTATTCACATATTCTTTCCAATGATGTGTAACACATGGCAATCTGATAATATTTGGAGAAGTTGTGGCCATTTGAAAGTAGCCACATCACAAAAGCTAAAACTGAGAAAAAGCCCCCTAAAGATTTGCAGTTGTCACCGCTCTCTATGGGCACACCCGATTTCAAACACAAAATGTATACTTTTAAAGAAACCAATACTGTTATCTGAAACATGGAGAGGCTTCTCTGTGATCTCAACTAACACTAACAAAAAAATCACTTCTTTGTTCATTTGTGCAAATGTTGTTTTGGCGTCTTGTGTCCTTGGATTCCATAACACACATGTTCTTCATATCTTTAGAAATCAGCATGTGTGGTTGAAGGCTGGTTTAAAGAAGTCAGGCTAATTAGACTGAGTGAGTGAGTGAGTGAGTGAGTGAGAGACTCGACTTGCTCACCTGCTGGATCTCCGTCTCCTGGTGGCTGATGGTCTGGCGGAGGTGTCGGCGCTCCGTGTCGGAGGAGAGCAGCTCCAGCCGGATGGAGCTGGTGAAGCCCTCGGCCTGCTGCAGCTTCTGGTCCCGCTCCTCCAGAGCCGTGTGGGCCAGGCGGAACCTCTCCAGCAGATCCTGGCTCTCCTGCTCCTGCAGCCGCGCAAGAAGGGACCGACACACTGTTGTGGTTGTTGACGATCAATCTTTGTTTTTATAGTGCAGATTTTCTTTCTTTAGATAGCTTTATCATTGTTGATGTATTCTTTAGTTTGTAGTATTAGCATTTTTCTTCTTCTTCATTGTGACGTGTGATAGACATCCCACTCAAGTGGTCTCGTCTCGCATTATAAGTGATTAGCAGAAGGTTGACTGGCCTGATGATAGAATAGAAGGGCCCAACAGATGGAGTACTATTCAGGCATTTAGGTCTAGCTTCACCTCTATTCATAAGTCATTTAGGTCCAGCTACACCTCTATTCATAACTCATTTAGGTCCAGCTACACCTCTATTCATGAGTAACATAGGTCCAGCTACACCTCTATTCATAACTCATTTAGATCCAGCTACACCTCTATTCATGAGTAACATAGGTCCAGCTATACGTCTATTCATAAGTCATTTAGGTCCAGCTACACCTCTATTCATAAGTCATTTAGGTCCAGCTACCTCTAGGTAGCAGTAAAGTTATCCATGGACGAATGTCTACAGCTAGGCTCCAGACATTGGGGATCTGGTCTCAGAACTTTAAGCCGGGAGTCAAAGCCCCCATTGTCACTACACCATCCTGAGCCCCATAGGGCAGCTGGACCGTATCAAGAGTAGGGCCGACAGCGGTTCCTTGCCTTGGCAGTGATCACTTTCTCAATTCTGGCCACCTCCGAGATGTAGGAGTGAACTCTGGACTTGAGCTCGTCTTTCTCGTGCAGGGCCTCCTCCATCTCCGCGTGCACAGTCTGAGGAGAGAGCAGAGCACAGCTCAACACCCTGTGCCCACATGGTACAGGACTCAGGGTTCTGTCTTTTGTTCACTTGCCCGTTTCTGCAGTCACTACCACTACCGTGTGACTGCGTGCAGACAATATGATTCTGTAGAAAAAGGGTTTTTTCGTGCGGCCCCACCAACCGAGCCCATACATCGACGAGAGCACGCAACTTCCAACGCAAGACTAATTCAAAGTAGGCATCTCACACACACACACACACATGACTCAAAGGGTGCCCCCCCCCGTGGTGCACCTGGTTCTCCCGGGTCATGGTGGCCAGGTCGGCCTGCAGCCTGCGGTTCTCCCGGACGGCCACCTCTCTGGCCCGGCCGTGCTCTGCCACCTCCGCCTGCGCAGCGTCCAGCTGCCTCCTCAGGCTGGCTAGCTCCCTGTCCCGAGTGCCCACACAGCCCTTCAGCTGCCTACACAGGCACACACACACACACACAAACACAGGCACACACACACACACACACAGGCACACACACACACACACACACACGCACGCACGCACGCACACGCACACACACACACACACACGCACACACACACACTTTTTTTAGGGTAGCATTTTTTGGTAGGCTGTAGCATTTTCCTGTTTGTGGAGAGTTGTTGTGTAACATAATTCAGGTAAGACTAAAATCAAATGACGTAACAGCTTTAACTTACCCCAATGAGCTGTCCATGTTTGTGACAGTGATTCTTAGATCCTCCAGGGTTTTTTCCTGAGCAATGGGAACAGATGAATACAAAAACCATTAGGGGACGAGACAGGATGAAACAGAATCAAAGTGCACGGTGAAGGATGTGGCTGGACCTAATCAGCTACCTTCCTGGCCAGCTCCCCCTGGAGGTCCACCAGCTTCTCGGTCTTGAGGTCCACCTCGTCCTGCAGGGCGTCCTTCTCCTGGTCCAGGACTGTGATCGACTTGTGGAGAGCAGCCACCTCTTCCTTGTGGCAGGAGCCCACCCCACTCATCTCCCCTGGGAGAGGAGGACACATGTTGAGAAGGTCCACACTAAAGAAAAGGCTCACAGCCAATTCGTTCCTTACTTAATTAAGTCTTGTACATTGAGTTGACACTGCAAGAAAATGACCACTACATTTAGCAAAGAAACCTGGGTAATTAAGTGTGGGTGTGGGAATAAAATAAAGAACTCAATTCACCCGGGGATTGCAATTATCTTCCATCATTGAGTTACAACTTCAAAAATATACTGTATATCAATTTTTTTACATGTTGGGTTTGCCATTGTGTGTTGCCCAGTACTGGACACCCTATGTACTGAATCAAGAATCAATTTTGAATGGACTCATGACCCCAAGAATCTAAATTGAATCAAACCGCGACAAACCGTAAGATGCACACCCCTATAATTAAGTCATGGTTTATGTAGTGTTTGCTCAACCCGTTTCATTACAGTAGCCAGCAAAGCAGTGACCACATTCATTTCCATCATGCCATGGGTGGAAAACAAAGCAGTTTCCCCTCATTGCTCTGTGAGTGAACCTCTTGCAGCCCTTCTCCCCTCATCCGTGCGCAGCAGCTCACCTAGGCGCTCCTCCAGTTGTGCTATGTGCCTCTGGGCCGCCTGGAGCTCATTGGTCTTGACGGACAGTCTGTGTTGGACGTCAGACAGCGAGCGCTCCATCTGCTCCTGCAGCAGCCTGGAGACGCATGAGGGACGCATGACATCGTCAAAACCATACGCCGACTAAAGTGGGCTTTTATTCCGAATGGATGATGCATTTATTGACAATGCACTCACCACAAAATTATGAAATGTTAGTCATCACTACAATGTTGCTGTGGTGACACTGTATTGATGCTACCGTAACTATGGCAACACTGAAGTGGTGCTACTGTAACTGCGGTTGGCATTGTGGCGATGCTACTCTGACTGAAGGAGACAGTGGAGACCGTGCTCTCCTCGCGGGCACCGACCTGAGAGCACTGCTCTCAGCCCTGTGCTGGGCCACCTCCTCGGCACTGTGGACCAGAGCCCTGGAGCGGGTCTGGAGCTCCTCCTCCGCAGCCTCCCTGTTCTCCTTCAGCACCAGCAGCTGAGCACGCAGCTCCCGACGCTCCCGCTCCAACTGGACCGGAGGAAAGGAAAGGTGTTCATAATTAATTAAGACAAGTCCAGATGTTGTCAGAGGTCCACAGACCACAAGTCACACACAGTGAGGAGAGGAGGCGTTCTAGTGCATTGTGTGTCTCCCGGTCCACTGTCAGAGCAGCAGATTGGTGATGAATTGCTCCTCAGACTCACACTCTTGATGTTATTCTCCAGGTCTAGAGTCCTCCCATCCTCCTGCCGCCTGTCTGTCGCAGCTGCACTCTGGGAAACCTGGAAAAACATTAACACGAGCCTCAACCAACAACGCTTTCAAATAAATCTGATTTGACCCACTCATGGGTCAAAATGAATGTGCTACATTTTGTTTACATACCACATATCCATGAGCAATTTCACATTGCTTTAACCTAAACCATGCATTATGTAACACATCCTCCACTCATCTGAGGCGGCCCCATCCTAGTGAGGTACAGCAGACGCATCGAGCCAGAAAGCCTTTGGCATTCAACAAAGAAGGACGAACAAACAGCCAACGTCTAACGTCACCATGGCGACAACCACAACTCTGGTCACGCCGTTGTCATGGCGCTGGGACTATGGGAGTGCGGCTGATATTCGGAGGTTGTAACGGTGGTGTGTGTGTGTGTGCGTGCGTGCGTGCGTGCGTGCGTGCGTGCGGGAGACCTTTAAGCGCTCCATGAGGACGTCTCTCTCCGAGGTGACCATCTGGAGCTCCGCCTCAGCCCGCTGCCTCTCCCTCCTCAGCACGACCGCGTCATCGGAGGCCCCCGCGGCGCTGCGCGCTGAACGCAGCTCCTCCTGCAGCTGTGGACCCAGGATACACACCAAGGAGGACACGTTCATCTCCCAAAGCAAAGGGTCCCGTCACAACAACTCAAAAGAGCCAGCGGCGGTCGTTGGCAAACGCTATGCTCACACGCAAAATAACTTGTACTGAGACTGTCGTGATGTCTTCTATGGGGGAAAAAAGTGACATTAGCCAGAGAGCCCTGCCCCCAGCGACCTGGAGAAAGGTGTATTTGCATGTTAGCCGTTAATGTTTAAAGTGTCCTGCTGACACAATATTCCTCACGGGTGTGTTACAATGAGCGACAATCAGCTGCCAACCAAAATACATTTTTGGGCTCTTAATTGCCGTAATCCAAACATAAATAGCTCCTTCATGCAGACCAGGCCTCTGACGTTTTTCTTAATTATATCATATTATGTCTTTATACCTTGCACTGTATTTATTATTCATTGTTTATTGTCATGCCCCAACCACCAAGTCAAATTCTTTGCATGTGCAACCAAACAAACATTTGTGACTGTAACTGTGAAGCCGTCAGAGTGTGGCGTGCCTGCGTGAGCTGGGCCTTGAGCTGGTCTCTCTCTGCGCTGAGCGCCTGCACGTCGGTCTGGATGTCCTCCATGTGCTGCTCCAGACCCATCAGAATGCCCTTCAGGTCGTCTCGCTCCTTCGCCACGCGCACTAACTCCACCTCCCCGACGATCTGGGAGAAGAAAACGGAGACAAAGGCCTTTAGAGCTTTGGGACTACTAAGGTGCAGATATTTCAGCGTCAGGTATTCATGACAAATGCAATCGTTGGAAATAAGGTAAGATTCACTTTATTAATCCCAGAAGGGAAATTAGGGATTCATGTGGATATGAGAACAGCCTAATAAATTCAGAGGTTACGTGAGAGAAGATTCAGGGGTTAAATGCACGTTTATGAATTCCACATGATATTAAAATCAGTCTCATATAACATCGACCAAATAGCAATATATCACCCCAGGCTCCATCAAAATAAGAGTCTTACACACACACACATACATACACAGATGCACGCACACACAGACGCACGCACACTTACCCTTCCTCTCCTGGCGCTAGGGCTGGTCCCCCGGCCTGGGCTGCGGTTGGGGCTGAAGCCTGGGCTGCGGTTGGGGCTGGTCCCCCGGCCTGGGCTGCGGTTGGGGCTGGTCCCCCGGCCTGGGCTGCGGTTGGGGCTGAGGCCCGGGCCCTCTGGCCGGCGGGCCCTCTTGTAGTGCTCGGCCTCCTGCCGGTAGTGGTCCCTCTCCTCCTCCAGGCTCCGGACGAAGGCGTCCAGGCGGGACGGAGAGCGCTCCTTCCTGCAGACGCCGTGCTTGATGCGCAGGGCCTCCAGCTCCAGCACCAGCTCTCTGTCTGGTGGGGAGAAGGCAGACAGACAGACGTACTTTAAGGCCGGGCAGTGGACAAGCTCATTGGGAAACGCAAACACACGTCTGCCCACAAACATGGCTGCCAAATTAAAACCACTAAAGACTGCGAAAACCCCGAGCGGAGCAGATGTGTGTGTCGGGAGAAGTGCGCTCATACCGTTTGCAGTCATCTTCTCTACTTTCTCCTGAAGCCTGGCCTTCTCCTGCTCCACGAAGTTCCCCAGACCCTCCAGCTGGTCTCTCTGCTGTTGTGCTTCCACCAGCTGGTCCCTCAGACGGTTCCTTTCATAGTCCCCCTCGGACTGATCCTGAGTTCCCATTAAATAAAGAGTGAGGCTCGTAATTAAAGTGATCTCTTTTTTTTTTTTTGTCTGAGAATGACATTTTGGTAGAAGTGGGGCCCTGACACCAACAACACGGCATGAATGCAAAGGAGAGAGACGGAGCGGAAACAGAATGAATAAACACACATACCCTTCTCATTGTCCTGATGAGGTCCTCCAGGTCCTCGATGGTTTTCTCTTGCCTCCGTATTTCCATCTAATGAGAAAACAAAGAGCCCCCGCTGTTTACTTGCTTTCAGCAAGAACGTAGTTTCATTCAAATGTGAAGCGTTGCACCGGGTTAATGCGATTCAGTGTAAAACAATGACCTAAAATAAAAAGTATGTGGCACTTTGTTGATTATGTGCATAACAAAATAGCCACGCTTGATTACAGACCCCTTCCCATTCCCCTTGAGCGCGCCACACTGCTGCTTCCGACATCTGGGTCACATCCAATGAGCACCTCCCCTTTCAGCCTGCTCACCTTGGCCTCCTGCAGCTCCTGGTCGGCCGTCTGCAGCACCAGCTCCTTGTCCATCTCCAGCTGCTTGGCCAAGTGGTCGATGTGGCTGAGCTCCTGGCACAGCTCCTGGTTCTTCACCGACAGGTCGGCCACCTCGCTGGAGGCGTCCTGCTTCCTCTGCTGCGCCGCCTCCACCTTCTGCTCCAGGGTGCCGTTGGCCGCCTGCAGGTACTCGATCTGCAGGAGGGACAGGGACAGGCCACCCAGTGTGTTGGGGGGTGGCAGCGCGCCGTGAGGGGTGAGCAGCAGTGGATGCATGCTGCATGGTTCGGTCGCGCGCGGGGGGACACAGACCTCTGACCGGAGTGATGGGTTACGGATGAGTCCGTTATTCAATCGTGGGTCATGGCATTATGAATTTATTACCGAGATAGTACAAGGGGAATGTCATTATTTTTACATATCATCACAGCTTCTCCTACAAATGGCTTAGTTATTAAACCCAACTGAGGTTGAATATACTGTAATTTGAGATGCAAGACTTTCAGTGGCAAAATATCTCAAATGACATTGTGATTATAAAACATATCATCTCACCCAATTAATTACACATATGGTGGAGGGCCAACACTTAATACTGCAGAGTCACTTTCCCTCCCTTGCTGAAGCCGCAATTA
The DNA here is from genome assembly GCA_027123135.1 of Urophycis floridana. Lineage (NCBI taxonomy): Eukaryota > Metazoa > Chordata > Actinopteri > Gadiformes > Phycidae > Urophycis > Urophycis floridana. The sequence continues at coordinate 457,443 of JAOPUI010000016.1, read as the reverse complement.
TGTGTGCATTGAAAGCCGAGTCCACTGACCTGCAGGTTAAGGTGAGCGATCATTTTCTCATTGCTGACATTCTGGGCCTCCAGGGAGATGACATCGTGGGGGCGCCCCCCACTCAGGGCACGGTTCAGACGCTCAATCTCGTTATCCCGCCCTTGTATCTACGAGAGAGAGCAGGGGTTAGAAAGATGTACACACACACACACACACACACATACATAGACGAGAGCATGCAACTTCAACGCAAGACTAATTCAAAGTAGGCATCGCACAGAAACACACACAGACACAGACACAGACACACACACACACACCTCCAATTAAAAACCCGCCTCACCTGCTGGTTCAGGTGCTCCATACAGTCCTGGGCCTTTTCCAGCTCCAGCTTGATCTTTATGATGTCTTCCTGGAGCTCCTGAATCCTAGAAATAACAGTCAACCCAAAGTTATTTTTTATAATGAATTGCATGAAAGCAGGCTTACATGATGTACACATCTCCCAATGCGTCTTAGTAATTAACCATTTATGATTACTAGTTTTTGATGCTTTTATCCAAAGCGACATACAGTGAATACTTCATTCGTACATACATACATCATACATACAATACATCATTCCTTCATGAGGAGGTATGGGACAGGCATACCCGGCCCCGCAGCTAAGACGGGCAGAACGCGAGGCGTTTGAACCCTCTGTACCTCTCAACGGCCAAGTGAAAAAGACAGTGGAGGGAGTGTACAAGCCCACCTCCCGTCTGCCATGTGCAGCAGGTCAGCGACGTAGGGGTCGTCTGGCTGCGGCACGGGGTATGCAGAGGTGGTGGACGGGGGAGTGAGCTCGTCTATCTGCATTCTCTGGCGTCTGAAAGGGATGCTGCGCTTCTTCCCACCTGTCACACGGAACAAGTGCTTGCTGTCTTTGTGTTTCCATGCAAAGTGCAAAGATGCACGGAAAGCAACAATGGGTTTCCGCAGATGTTCCGGGAATGCCTCATGAGAATTCTGCTCAGAAATAGATACGCAAGGACCTTCTCGTCCATGTCCTGATGAAGATTCAATGCGATCAAAACGTTGATATTGTATTTATTCGTGAAAATAAACACCTTGGGAGCAATATACATTGTGCAGACACTGCTCTTTTATAAGAGGTACTAACAAGCTTTAAGACGGACAAACGTCTGCTTATTTTGTGTATGTGCGTGCCTGCGTGTGTGTGGTTTCAGGTGCATTAAGTAAGAAATCACAACTCAGATTTTTGGATTAGTACATTTCTTTAAGCTGTGTGAACTGCACTGTTGATGACATGCTGTTTACGTGCTGTCCCATGTCCACCATCTGCTTGTGCAACAAACATAATTTGTATAAAAACAGGGCCAGACTCCTGATCTTACCTGGTGTCTGCACCACAGCTTGCATGTTCTTCTCCTGCAGCTGCTGGATGCGTTCGGACTTGGCCTTACTGTCCTTCTCCAGGCAGCGCACCTTGTGCACATACTGGTTGTTTAGGAACTTCAGGTCAGTCGTGTCGTGATCCAGTTTCCGGACATGTGCCTTGAGCTCTACAACAAGATAGGATTACGTTTAGGCTGGGTGTAAGGTATACTTTTGTGAATGTGGCCATTGTTTAACTTTCCATGTGGCTTTTGTGATACAGATGCACACAATTAAAATAGCAGATCATAGTGACCATGTTACACAAATGTAACACCTGCTTAAGGATTTGAGATTTGATATCCACTGATAAATGTCAGCTAGTAGTTGAATAGATCCTTTTCTCAAAGTTCGTAGAAAGTGGATTGGCAGGGCAGTCGAGTACAGAATTAAACAGAATTAGACACTTCATATGTATGTACTACATATGTCTCTGTTGTTATCATGATGGTGTGGCTCAGTAAGAGGAGTTGGTTCCCATACACATGATGGGACGTGCGTACTGCTAAAAATGGGTTGGCATTGCATCTGCATCAAAAAATCAAAAATATGACTCAAGTTCAAACCCTCATTACCTCTACAAACACGGTCCTTGTCCTCTTTCAATGTGAGGAGGGCGAGGTGCAACTCGTTGTTCTCCTTGACCACCCGCGCATTGTCTGTTTTGTATGGTTCCAGGAGAGCGTCAAAGTTTCTGCTTTCTTTTTCCGTTTTCCCAGCTGATAGTTTGGCATTGCGCAAACTCTCGGTTGTGTGCACCAGATCACTGTGGTACCAAAACGTATACAGTATATTCAGCACATCTTCATTTGTACGTCATATCAATAAGCGTGTCAAACTGGCAGGTCGGTTCATTCAGAAATAACAAGTGAAACTCGTATTCTCACCTGAACAGCTTTTCGACAAGTGGTAACGTCTCGATGCCTAATGGCTGTCGGTACCCTAACTGATCCAGACGTTTCCTCAGGCTGAGGAACTTCCTCTCTGCGGTGGTGCTCATATTTGTACTCTAACAAAACAACAGAGGCAGGTAAACAACAAAGAGTGAGATCCTTCTGACATTGTGGTCTGTACGGTGCTGCCGCTTGTTCGCCATGTTCAACAGTTAGCCAGCAGGCTGTGTTGTTAGCACTACAACAACGATAGCGCCGAACTCGCATTATAAGTATGACGTTTAACTTTTATATCGACGTGCTTCTTAAAGCTACTTCAGTGTTAGCTGTCTGTTATGTTTTGATAACACAAAGCACCAATAGCATTGCCATCATTAACACCACCACAACCCCACCTTGATCTGTTCACCAACACTCGTGCACCGCTAGCATCAACTTAGTACAACATTTCAGATGTTCGTATGACGCAGGTAGGATTCACAGGCACCATTAATCCCTAATGTTTGACTCCCGCATCCAGTAAATGGATTGACCTGACACGTAAAACACGAGTACTGCGGACAACTAGTTATCCGCGCTAACTGTTTTGAAAAGAGCGCCGACTGCGCTGCTGGACCCAGAATCACCATGGAGATGACGGGAGTGAAAAGCTGGCGTGTTTTGCATCGTGGCACTGCACAGAGAGGCGGAGTAACAGTGGTTTAATATGTACATTTGGCATTACAGATTAACAACTGGGAAAGAAACATGCTGAAAGCATAATTGAAACATACATGACAGGGGTGAACATTTTCATAAGGAGTTGCTCTTAAAAAAAACTAAACTGAGACGTACAAAATATGTATGGATCTTATTCTGCATGTTTTCAGAATACACAACGAAACAATTTGCAACTTCTTTAAAATCTCAACACGTATTTACACCTACGCACCCAGTTTCATGGACCTCAGTTCATAGATCTCATGGGAATTTAAATGATTTGTGGTGTAGTGTAATTCAGTCATTTTGAAGCAATAGTTAATTAGGGTAGTATACAGTAACGCAGAGCAGCAAAGTTAATGAGACTGTGCAATGCTGGAGAAATACTCCAGCATGTCTTGTATGGTGAATTCCATTGTAATTCCAGATCCCGGATAACAACGGCCGATCAAATCCTCAAAGTGCTTGTACTGGCGGATGAACTCATCTTGCATGGAGTGCCATACCACCTAGTGGAGAAAACAAGAGTTGCAGTCATTCAAGGATAAAAGAAGGCTTCATTTTTCATGCAACAATAAAAGCTGTTAAACCATTTTATCTTGTCCCTCTCACCTGCAGCAGGCTCTCCTCTTCACACAAGTGTTTATCCACCTTTTTGTACAGGTTGTCCAGGCCCTTCTTCACCTCCTTGCCTGGATACTCCTTGATAACTTTACGCAGTTCCTGTTTGTTGAAAGCAAGCTGGTAGCTCACCTCCTCCTCACGCACACCCTGGGCCACACGAGCCTCGACTCCTTCGAAGAAGTGCTGTAAAAAGGACCAGACAGAATGCACTTGGATTGTAGCAGATGCAACTCTTTTGTACCAATAAATCTATCAAAGCCTATGTATTATTCATTTAGCATTAGCTTTTATCCAAAATGACTTGCAGAGAATCCCGTAAGAGCTCATTAAGGAGCATATAGGGATTAGGCCTCTTGCTTAAGGATGCTGACAGGTGGGCTGCGGGTATTGGGGGATCGAACCCTGAACCCACACCCCAGTCACTACACTACACAGTCAGCGTATGTATGGGCTTGATATAAACGTAGTCCCTCCTTACGTTGAGCTTCTCCAGAGGCTGGCCCAGGGAGTTGATGACGTAGGACTGGAGGTGCTCTGTATACTTGTGCTTGGCTTCCCTCCTCTCTGCTTCCAGGCAGGAGATCTTCAAGCGGGAGAGTGTAGAGAAGATGTGGTGGAAGTTCTCCATCATCACAACATCCCGGGGCGTCTTCTGGCTCTCGTTGGCCACCTTCTCCACTGGAGATCGAAAACAAAGCAGAAAGTGGACGTTCACCGTCTCTCCTCTGCGGCCACAGCGGCTAGAGGCAGGCAGTTATGAGCAGGGTGGTCTAGTCTCACCGTTGGTGAAGACGGCCCTGATCAGCTTCACGTAAGCCTTGTCCAGGTCTCCCCGTCGCTCGGCGTTACGAAAGATCGTCTCGGCCAGCTCGGCAAAGTCCTCAAAGTGGATGACGAAAGGAAGGATTCCCACTTTGCTTTTCTTGGAGATCTTCACTTCCTCCATCTGTTTGATCTGGCCGGACTGGGAGAAGAGATTTAGACATTTGAATGATACTCATAGGCCGGTGTTTCGGGCGGGGGGCGGGGGGGGGATGGAAGAGATCACTTGTATTGTAGTGAGAGGAAAACCTCAACAGCAGACATGAAAACAAAGCAGATGCAGAATGAACAACAAGAAATACACACAACAGCTGCACTGCCTGCGGCCAAAGAGTCATGCTAACTTCACAGGCCTTGTGCATCACAATGGATCATGGGATTTTTTTGTTGGCGATATTCCACCATTTTGGGATGAGACAGTTCAGTTAATTCTGTGAAATCCTAAATAAACAGAAAAATACCGTCACCTATGCTAATGAAAGCTTTGTTTTGCATGCAATGTGACGTCACGATGAACAAGCCCTATAGCTGCCGTCCGTGAACTGGCCGTTAACCAAAAACAGGGGGCTGGCATTGAAAATGTCTCATGCGACGTCTCTTAATTACTGCCCCATTATTACACTGTCCATGGCTCCAGTCACTACCAATGATTTGCTATGATTTTTCAGGGTGGTCTAGGTATATTGAAAGTGGATCAAGCAACGCAGACGGCTGACGGTACTTAGTGTATGCCTCGTGTCATACTGTACATACAAAATACAGGAGTTGAGTAACCCTCACAATGCACTTGTCAAAGTTCCTCTTGACGGTGACCAGCACGTTCCCCAGCGTGGTGCTGAGGTAGGAGGCCGGGTCCACGTTCTCCGCGGTCCACACGTGGTGGCTCATCTTCACCAGCATGTACAGCGAGTGGAAGCTGTCGATCTTGTCGCCCAGCGCGATGAGACTGTTGAGCTCCGTCTCGATGCTCTGGAAGATCTTATTCATCATCATCCGCACCAAGTCTTTCCTGGGCGGATGGGAAACAAGTGGTCAGTCAGGAGGGGAGACGGAACGCAAAAAAAGGTCAGCTAATGAGAGTCGGGGAGCCGGGGAATGGGGATGTGTGATAGTGCTGGGTTAGGTAGTATGGGATGTCATTGGGTTAGGGAATGCGGTGTCGTTTACGGTTTGGTACTACTGGGTTACATTGGTTTGGGTCGTGTCGGGCGTTGAGTATCAACTCACTCTGATGATATGGAGTGTCTCGGTTCGGTCGGAGGAGTCACTCTAGATGGCACCACTCCATCGCTTTCTTCTGCTTCTGGCTGTTGAGTCACATGAGAGATCTCAATGAATGCATGAGGCCATCAGAATAGACAAATGACAGAAATATGAACGGCATCAGAGCACATTATTGTGTGTCTCATGTGTGGCTATAAGGTTAAGGGGTCGTGTTGCAGAAACAAGAGAGAAATGTCTAGAATAGCTCTACACAGGCTAGCTCTATAGGCTAGGCACCACTGCAGCAAATGTGTATTTAGCCTCTTGACCTTGCCAATGGACCTTTTCAATGTCATTGTGAAAATTGGATCATTCCTAGGGACAATTAGACCTAGAGACAATTGACACACTGAACCTCATGAAACTCTCGAGAAAAACTCGACAGTAACCTCTGCTGACAACGTCATAGCAGGAACCCTGTGGTCTAGCTGGAAGAGAATGCCCTTTTGATCAGAACGTCATGCAGTCGCATCGCAGCCATCCATACAACAATTAATTAACTAGGCTAAAAATATTTTTAACAAATAATAATTTGTTATAAGATAGAATAAGAATTATAAAGAATAAACTGCTAGGGTAGCAATGAACTTTCCAAGAATAAATGACGAAAATAAATATATGGGAAGTAAGGCAAACTACCAGACACTAATTTGGTAATCTCTCTCTCAGCAATTTCACAGCTGCTTCCCAACTGTTCTTACCGCACATCATCATTCACACAAAGTGTGAATGCTGGAAATCTGTCTGAAAGGTAGGGGGGCCAGACGCATATGTCAAAACATGAGCTTGCAGATACGTCCCGCTCCCAGGCTTATCCAACACTCTAATCCATTGGCATTGCCAAGTGGTTTCACAGCTGTTGTGCAATGTGACATTCCCTTTTTTTAACGCAACTTCGGAAGCTGTCCGATGTACCTGAGCCAGGGGCGGCTGGACTATGGCATGCTGCTGCAGCTTGAAGAACTTGCTGATGAAGTCTTGTTCCGCCAGACACAGCGGCTCCAGCTCACTGAGGACCTGCTCAAAGATCTGAGAACAGACGACGACAGTTGAACGCAACCCTATCCCCGCCATCACCCCCAAAAGGGAGAGGACCGCGGGCTGGGACCCGACACGCTAAATCCACCGAGACGTCACCTTGTCGAACTTGGAGCGGTCGGCCACGTCCAGGTCGGAGGCCGACATGTTGCCCATGTCGAGCAGCGAGGACGACTGCGAGCGCCGGCTGTTGGAGCTCTGCACCGCCAGCTTGTTGAGGCTGGACGTGGAGCCAGTCAGCTTCCCAGAGCTGCCGTGCAGGCCTGGGACAGCACAAGGAAGGTGAGACTCTGCTCCTTGATGGAAACCCCAGTGCTTGGGAGATGCACCAAACACACCACACCACCGAAGAGACCACTGGCACGGCATTAACAACGTCAAACCATCCCACAACAAGTAAATTAATCATCCATTAGTAACTCATTATTTATCAATGATAACAGCTTCATTGGGGAAATAAAAGCACTGCGATAATGGCCTACTAAGTAAATAGTAGGCCATTTTCAGGAGTTATCTGAAGAGGGAAGCAGAAGATAGCTTGGGCAAAATAACACCCGTCGGGGCCACAGCAGTGAGGTAGCAGACAGCATAAAAAGCAGGTGGCACTTCCCTGTGCAGGTGGGATACTTACTCTCCGATTCCTGTTTGAGTGCACTCTCTTTCCGCGGAAGCGTGGCTGGAGGTCGGTTAGAAAGGCAGGCATCAGAGACAAAGACAGGTTAGGGCTGATAACCATGCAGCACAAGGGAAGCGAGCCGCTAGATACAGGTTAGACGTTCGGGGGTCTCCCCGACGTCGACATGCACTGCGGTGGCTTTGCCGAGGCGCCCAGAAAACAAATTCACATTTTGTTTTCACAGGGAAGGTGACATGGAACAGAGAAAGCCGAGTACTTGTGTGGCGCGAAAAAAACAACTGCAAGCTCCTTTACACAATGCAAGCTAACAACCGACAAGTGTTTTCATTAATAGATTTTTACACGGCCTGAAAACAAAAGCACGAAGAACAAAGAGCGCGATAAGGAGGAGGTTTTTGAAATTGGAGCTACATCGCAGGCACCTTTAATACAGAGACTGGACTAAGAGAGGGGAAGAAGTTGGGTTAAGGAATTGTGTGCTTGCGGTTACAGAAAATACTCACAGATATAGATTCATCATCTTTTATGAAACGGGTGTATACCGGCTAATATTACAGAAAACTCATATTTGCGTTCAGGACAAATAGAATAAGTGGCTCAATGTCACAACAAAACAAGTCATGACACAGTGATCTTACCAAACTTGCCCTTCGCCTCCTTGCTTGTGCCAGCCATCTTTACCTTGGCCACCTCAAAGAAATCTTTGATTTCTCGCTCGTACAATCTGGTCATGTAATCCACATAGGTCTGTAAAGATATGGGAGCCCAAAAAAGGTGTTAACTTCTAGCATGTACTGGATGCCACGCTCAAAACATCATATCATATCCTGTTTTTCTTATTGTTGTAATCTAAAATGTTAATCATGTTGAGCTAACTACTGAGAAAAAGACTGAATGGGAAAAAGGAATCCCGATCATTGACAGATCAAGACATCACATCAGCATGCAGGTATTTCTGGAGACAGGCACTGACCCTGGACAGGCCCTCGTACTTCTCCCTCTGCGTGTTCTTCAGCCACTCCATCAGCTTGGCGTAGCGCAGCAGGTCCCTGTGCAGCGGGCTGTGCTTGGGCAGGCTCAGGTCCACCGTGTGCTGGGACAAGGTGGAGCTCTGGTCATGGCCCTGTGACAACAGCAGAACAACACCCTGTTTCATATGGAGGAATGCAGCAGAGTCCAACATCAATACACTCACTTAGAGCGGAGTGTATCCATACATACAAGGCGGCTTTTTGTTTTACCTGCATGTTCATTTTGATATAGGGTGCATAAGTCTGGCAACCGCAAACACATCAGGTCACATGGTAGTGACCATTAGATTTAGACAGCTACACTTCAACCAAAAACACATCCGGACAAGGTGGAGAATGCCACAACGTTCTTCTGCCATGTTGATGTGGTTCCCCATCTGCAGCTGCCAGCAGACATGCAGGCACAACAGACAAGACAGGCAGAGTTTCCATGTCCCCGCGACTTTGCACCGCAAAGGCCTGTTCACGTTTGTTTTTGGCAACCGCAACACAGAAAGCTGCAAGCAATGACCAGTCCTTGGATGAGAAGTGGAGACGGAGAGGTGTGTGACTGGCTTTTACGAGACAGGTGGGTGTGTAAAGCCATTAGGTCGCATATCCCATGCATCCAATGTTGTGCAGCTAGTACTGCAGGAAGAGAGGGTTACTTGAATGGCTAGTCGGGATGCAATGTGAGAGGTCAAATGTTAGGAGGACTGTGGGGGTTACCGTGAGGGTACTCACTGGAAGTGACAGACAGGAAGACCTATAGAACTGAGGGATGGTCATTTTGAAGTGACTGAAGTGGTTGAACTAACATAGAGACAGAGAGCACAGCCACAAAGTCAAGAACAGCACAAACAGGAAGGGGGAATGGATAACACAGGAAGAGCACAGGAAGAGGGTCAGAGCTACCCAGGAAGTTGACGGAGAGAGAGAGAGAGAGAAATCAAGACAGTGAGAGAGCGAAAGAGAGCGAGAGAGCGAAAGAGAGCAAGAGAGCGAGAGCGAGAGCGAGAGAGAGAGAGAGAGCGAGCAAGAGACAGTCTCGTCATTCTCTTGTCATTGTACGGAAAAATGCCCAATTTTCCACAGAACAAAATAGCTACAAATACTTATATCCATTCATGAGAGATACAAGATACAGCTCAGTCACAAAGATATATATCAAGTTCCCTACTAATTCTGTAGCATAATAATATATCGACATGGAGAACTCCAAAGGTTCAGGATTACCTGGTGGACAAACACGTTGTTGAGGTGGTTGGTGAGGCGGCGGGCGAAGGTGTCCCTCAGGTCACTGAACAGGTGCTGCTGCTGCTTCACCGCCAGCAGCTTGTCATGACCTGAGGAAGGAGACAGACCACGATGGTAAACACGACGACCGGACAACCCATTTAGTTGCACTTTTAGGTCCTTGGCTGAACATGGTCTCCATGGTATGTGTACGATGTGAAGCCCCACCTGGTCGGAGAGCCACGCTCATGCATTGGAGCAGAGCCTCCGACGCGTTGATGCAGGCCTCGATCCCTTTCGGGGAGGACAGGTCTCCCTCCTGCAGGGCCCGGATGTGGCCCTTCGACAGGTCCATGTAGTTCTGAACACGGACCAAGACACTACAGTGAAACAAAGCCTCACCGCCAAGCACAACTCACCAACGACCAACTAACAACTAACCAATGACACTTGTGTTGTGTTGTGCAGATATCAAAATTGATGAAAAGGTTGACAATAATTTACACAATTAAAATGCCCACACTCTGCCATTAGACCACACAGTTTGCGTAAAGGGATCTATAACACACTCCCTGGGTCATTTTCCCACCTGTCTGGGCTTTTGTGTGCACCACAGACAGTTGTAGGTTGCTTGCTTCAGTATTTAGATACTGGAGCATCAAACTCAAACTCAACATTTTACACTGTATGAAGAAAAACTTTAAAAAACTGTGGAAAAACTCCACAGAAAAACTGTGGATTTTGGTCGTTGTTTCCAAAGACCAAAGACTTAAAAAGAAATAACTCATCAAAAAATGAAGGGCGAAATATTCATCAAGTCATGAAGGCTGGTTTCTCCACATACCACCAGGAACTGGATCTCATCCAGCAGCTTCCCGTTGTTAGTGTTGCTGATCTGGATCAGACGGTTGCTCTGGGAGATCTGGTCCATCTGCTCCTTGACACTCTGCAGCATCTCCTCGTAGCTGCTCAGCTTGTCCTCAATGTTGTCCACCTCGGACAGCGCCTGGTCCAGCAGCTGCATCAGGATGTTCACCTGCTTCTCGGAGGCCATGATGGACTGGATGTTGGCCTGCCGGTTCATAGGTTAGAGAGGAATGAGCTTAGCATGGCTGGCTGCAGGAGAGACATTGGGGTCACTTTCCCCCCTATTTAAAACATCCTGGTTTGGTCCTGGACCTCTGGACCTATTCCCACTCAAACAGATAATGAACCTATAAATTAGGTGTTAAGGAAGTGATATAGCATAGCAGGCGTCAAGTCAACAGTCCTCTTTACACAGAGATCCCGAAATATTGCCGTAAAGAAGATCCGGCATTATGCTGGCTCCAAAGCCTCGTCGTTTTACTGCCAGCATGCCGGCTCACCCTTTCCCACAAACGCTGAATTGGCCCTGTGGCAACAAGCGCTGCTGGCTGAAGGTGGAACAACAATACCCCTGCATTCAATGTTTGTACACTTTAAGGCAAGCAAAACAATCAAAATATTCCTGGCATGACCAGATGGTGTAATAGGGACTAAGTACGGGGTTTTACTTTTTCTATAGCCAGACAATTACAGAGCACCTGGACATCCATGTTTAACTAGGTTATCAAGGTTTAGCCGCAAAACCTAAACAATGTGGTAAAAAGCAATGGACTTGATTGGAGTTGACTTAGTGGCTTCATGACTTGTAGGGCAGCTTGTGCTAAAACAAACAAACAAATGTATCACAACCCCCTGTTGACTGAGCCCATCTCCGATGCCCACAGTACCAGAGCATAACTTACCCCATCGAGAACCTGAAGCTCCCTGGAGAGTTTTTCTGCAAAGCCTTCGGCATTAGAGATGGCGTATTCGCACACCTCCATCATGCTCTCAATGTCCTGCTCTTCCCGGGCGTTGAGCTCTTGGTAGTCATCCAGGGCGTCCTCATCTCCACCAGCCACACTCTGGGCTTCACCCCTTGGCGCAGACTCTAACCCCACATAAACACACGGGCTGTGAGTCAGACATGAGAAGGAACCATGGTGTACTCATAGGAAACCTAAGAGGACTGGGAGTCATGGACAATGGGACTTCTGTGATGGAATTAGCCAACAATATTAACCATGGTTATTGATTTAGATGGCTAGTAGAAAAATATCACAGTTGGATTAGTTCAACTTTTGAATCTAGGTGTCATTGGTCAAGATAAGTAATGGAGGCATATCGAACTAAATCCCTCTCAGTGCACTTTGCCTGTGAGCATCATTTCTGATTGTATGTTTCTAGCTCTTAGACAAACGATAAACACATTTTTGTGTTGTTTAAAACACATCTGTAAAATAATTCCATATTAATTGCGAAAGAAAACTACAGTATACGGAATAAGGGTGAATGGAAATCAAGGAATTATTCTACAGTTGTCCATCAACAAGCCCCTACATACAACCTACTTAAGCTTCATGAAATGTATGTCAAGCCTCATCCTGGTACATCAGTGCACAAAAGGCAAGTTTATACGGGCAGCAGTGGGTAGCTTTCAGGGATGTTCTGTTGTTTGAGTGGTGATGGCAGTCTGACATGATGGGAATGCAACAGAGTGGAGTGAGGGGGGTAAGTCCTACCAACCTTCCGCTTTAGGAAGTTCTGGCCAGAGAAAGATTTCAAGAGAAGAGTCAGAATAAAGAAGAGTTAAGCCATAGTAAGCTACACCACGCCAGGAAACAAAGAAGAAGCAGAAGGATTTTGTTCTACAGCCTACATATTGCATTAAAAGAGAAACACAGTCAACAAGCACAAGATTCTCATTTCCATTCAAGCAAACAACACAATAAGAATATTTACTGAGGGAAAGAAAGATATTTGAACATGCAGTACTAGTAATGTACAGCCAGTAAACGTTTCAATTTCTGCTAGTAATTAAGAGTGCAATTACCAGTGGCACTTAGACAGGGACCACACGTGGACATGTTAGAAAACGCACAAAGACCAGGAACAGAGGGGAACGTGCGTGCCCTAATTTGAATACAGTCAAACTGCAGATGCCTTATCAGCCAATCCCAGGGTGGGTAAAGGTTTCCATACCTTCTAATAGTTGAGGACTGACATTCACAAACTCCACCTTCTTCCTCAGGTAGCGTTGGTTCAGCTTCCAAATACAGGAGATGAAGGAGTTCTTCTCAGCCACGCTGCTGGCCACCCAGCGGTACACCTTCTCAAAGTGAAGGTCAAACTCTGGATTCTCCTGGAAGGGTTACAGACTGTGTGAATACTGGGTGAAAAGTGGAGGACAAACCGAAGCGAACATGTTTAAACCTTTGACACGTTAGACAAGCACATATGCGGTTTTCCAAACAAGAATTTTGAGGTTATTAGAACAGTTAGTGGTTCATTTTGAGGCATGTTGGTTGGTTAGGTTTATATTTTCTTCTCACCTTGCTTGGATCTTTGGCATCCACCTCTCCCAGATCTCGTAGCTCCCATGTTATCTGCCGCTTGTAAAAGTCCCCCTTGTCAGACTTCTTCACCTTTACAACTTTAACCTGGACGGGCCTCTCAGTCGTAACTTAAGTTGAGGAAGAAACGCAATTTAAAAGCTACTGATGAATACACACAAATCCACCGTTCACACAAAGCACTAACAGGTGTTCTAGTCTAAAGAGCAGCCTCGTCATTTGCACAGGGGAACTAAAAAGCAGTTGTAGCTTTCTCAGACATTTCTTCATATATTGTATTTATATCGTGCGTATACTGTACCCGTTGCACACAAGAAGCAATTTTTCTTTTTCTTTCCCGCTTTGCAGACGTTTACAATACTGAGGAGACGCTCGTCGTTGGGTGTGAATATGTCCCTCTGGAGCGCGTGTTTGATGGCTGTCATTGTGGATGCTGTTTCGGAAGAAAGCGTTAACTGAATATGGGCATAACACCAAACATACGTTATACATAGCGGTGGAGTAGTCGACACGCAGATCGGTAGAAATGTTTACATTTCGGTGGAACAGTTTTGCCAAAATCGACCATCTCGAGGGTGTTGTAATCGCTGTCAACACAAGTCGCGTACAGAGATACTACAAAAGGGTGAAAGCACCTGACACCTTATCATCACAACGGACATAAGAAGTCATCAGGTAGTGCTGATGTTGCTCTCTATTAAAACACGGTGGAATGACACCGGTTAGATTAAAGCGTTTTGCTGTCTATGGCACAACAGAGAGGTGAAAATACCGTCAATGTGTTGCCGACGCGCAGGGCGTTCATATGATATATTGTGCAAATATGATATCACAGTAATACTCGGTTCGACACTGTATATATAATTTTGATTAACAATCACAACAACAGTTTAACTAACCTACTCATTTTAAAAGTGGCTAGCTTTGTGCTAAAATGGCTACTAGCTGCACCCAGCATTGACGTATTTTGGGAAGACGAGCCCGAGAGTTGTGATTTCTTTAGCACAAAGTTGAACGATAATATTTCTTCAAATGATGATGACATGATTTAGAAAATAAAATGTATTGCAATATACCTGGCCTCAGCTACCCTTAGCCCTTGGCAAACCCAGCTCCAGACTACTTCCGGTAAGTCAAGTTGACATGTCACGTGATGCGACTAGCGGGGCCAACCCCATCCAAGTCCCATGTTTCATCATAACATTCTTCTTCTTCTTCCCTAGTGTTTTACGGCAGTTTGCATCCGTTTATTTGTTGCATTACTGCCCCCTTCTGTCTCACTCTCACATCACACCCACACACTATTCACCACACACACACACACACACACACACACACACACACACACACACA
>JAOPUI010000016.1:361877-373512 GCA_027123135.1 Urophycis floridana | reverse complement strand
GAGCGCTATGAAGTGAGTAAGTGCCTCTGTTATTTGTATTGCCCGTGAGTTGTCTTTGGACATTTTCTCTCGCTTTTACAAGACGTCATAAGGTGGGCTGCTTTGGTCTTAAGCCGCTAGCATTAGTGAGCTCTGTGTACTAAGCACCATGTGCGTCCTAAGATGTTTTATCTTAAAATATGCCCAAATCGCCGACATGACTTAGCCTACTGTTACGTCTTTTCGCAGCGAACTTTCACACATACAAGCCTTTGGCAAAATCTCAGAGTTTCTGCTCATTCATTATCTCCCCCGAGTTAGTTAGGTAGGACAACTCATCTCTGCATACGGGTTTGATGTAGGCTACTGGCATAGTGGTATCGGTGTGTGGTATCGGCAATTAAAAAACGAATATGAGTAAGAGTATTTTAATGAAGTATCGGCCAGATACCCGATACTGGTATCGGTATCAGTGCATCCCTAATGATAGTTATTAAAGTTGTTGCAGTCCAGACTCGTTTTTTCAGTGTGGGTCTGACTATTGCAGCTTTTAGTGAGGTGAGGACTGTGCCAGTTGACAAAGATGATTTGATAATGGAGGTTATCAGTGGTGTTAAGGCAGGCAGACAGGTTTTAACAAGGGAAGTGGGGATGGGGTCCAGGTGGCATGTAGATTTGGTGATGAGCTCAGAGATGAAGTCCTCAGTTGGAAGACTGAAGTTACAGAAAACAGCAGGTGGGGGTAGATTTGCTATTTTGCTATATGCTATTCTGCTGGTAGCTCAGCCAGTGTGATGTTCGCCAAGGCCAATTGTTGATGAATATTGGAGATTTATGAATAAAAAAACTTAAGGAAAGCAGTGCAATCTAATCCTCAGAGATGTTGTTGGTGTTGGAGTCTGGTGGTTTCAGAAGCCTTTTCACTGTAGAGAAGAGTCTTCTGGTGTTACCTTCATCCACACTGATGGTATTCGCGAGATAGGTAGTCTTTGCTGTATTCATCATGTTTTTTTTTTAACAGAGTACATGTTCAGTGTACATTTGTTTGTGAACTGTGAGTCCTGTTTTGTTGCTGAGCCTCTCAAGTCGTCGCCATTTTGCCTTGAGCTGATGTAGTTCAGGTGTGTACCATGGAGCAGTATGGGCAAAGGAAACACCCCGGGTTTTCATAGGGGCTAGTCCATCAAGTGCTGCAGATAAGCAGTCATTGTAATAGCCTACTAAGTCTGAGGGCAGAGGAGGTGGCAGGGCTTGCGTAGGTAATTAATGCTATGAAATCTTCCTTCTTTATGTGACCGGCGCTAGTGTTACCTTGTGACAACGCCACTCTCTTTAAGGGGAGAGACCCTAACCCAAATTAACTTCTACAGAATAAGGATTCCCCACCCAGATGGGTGCCTATGATGGCACAGATAAGACAAAGGCTCTTTTAGCTTAGATACAAAAATAACAGTTTATTTAACAGTCGTTCAATATAGCAGTAAAATTACTGAGTTGGTTTGCAACTAGTACCAGGAAGTGTGGAAACACACACAACAGACAGCTGAATGGGACTTTAACAAAAGGGATCAAATACACAGCAAGCTTCAAGGTTCAAAGGCACGCCACACTTCTAGAGTAAACATTTAAAACACCATGGAAAGGTGAGTAATCACAACTATCGAGGTACCAGAATACTAAACCATAAAAACAAAAGCTGAGGCACTAATTACATAAATCGTTTTAGAGGAGAGAACAGTGGCTACCCTGCCGACGTGCGTCGCCAGTTCAGCCTACAAAACAAAATCAATACATTACAAAATGCTGCCGCATTATTAAAACTAATCCAGATAATACTCTCATGCAATCTCATACCTCCTTGAGCTAAGGTGTAGCACATACAGGTAATGTACGGAGCCTTGGCTGGAACCGGTAAAGTGCTGAGTGTCTACGGATATGACAGGAGAAACAGAAGGTTAAATAACCCAGACAAATCTAAAATGCAAAGTAGTAATATAAAACATTTTGTTAAGATTCCTACCGTACTAAATCGCTACGAGGTGGGCTGTTGCTCGATGCGGTTTAATTCCCCTCTTTCCCCACTGGGACCGCAAGGCGGCTGTTCGGTAAAGTGCCAGTGCGGTAAAGTGCTACTTATCTTACTGAACTGCTCTTGGATGATCTGCATTCAGTACATGTCACGGCCGCAATTTACATGGCACCAACAGACCAGCTTTTACTTTTCTTTTCGGACACACAGCACCGGCAACAGGAGTGTGGACGAGAGCGAGCTAACGAGAACAAACGTGGACTTGTAAAGTCCCGCGAGATTTTAATGATGTGGCTGCTGTTACTGGGCTTCCCACCCAGTGACCTGGGTCCTAGTGTCCCCTATGTTACACACACACCCACTTTAAAAGGTCGCCGTCCCGGTGACCTAACTTGCGTTATCCAACAGGAACCTTAGTCCTGAGGCCTGTGTGCTAAGGGGTCTGGGGTCCGCTGGGCTAGGGACTGGGGTAGGTGAAATGGGTTGGAATGCTGCCCAGCTGTGGTTCGGTGGGAGCGCCGTACCACAGGCTCTGGGCCTGGTGACTGGGGGACTGTTTCAGGCCGTACGGGGGGGGGGGGGGTTGTTCTCTCTGAGCTCTGTGGGCTCTTCCGTGGACACAAGGCCAGTCTGGCTGTGGCTGTCTGTGGCTGGCTCCTGTGCAGCAGTAAAGCTGACAATGCTGGGGGAACTGATGAAGCCTGACAGCCGGCTGATGTCGCTATCCTCATCCTCGCTGGCGTCTACTCTGGGAGGGGTTTCTTCCCTCTGTTTGGGGGAGGGGCGCGGCACCAGAGGTTCTGAAACCAGCTCTCCTCTCTCAGTGATTGGCCTTAATTCAGTGCGGTGGACAGTTTTTTTCTGTTCTGGATTAGATCGGGACTGGATGTTGTATACTGTGC
This sequence comes from Urophycis floridana, assembly GCA_027123135.1. NCBI lineage: Eukaryota > Metazoa > Chordata > Actinopteri > Gadiformes > Phycidae > Urophycis > Urophycis floridana. The sequence continues at coordinate 370,602 of JAOPUI010000016.1, read as the reverse complement.
CGACATTATCCAAACATTTTACCACTTGGTAAACTTTTGATTCCCAGGTGTCTTGGATTTTTCTTCGTCCTAGTACATGGTTCTTACGATATACTAGGGTACCAGCTGGGAGGATGGATGTGGTTGTTGGGGGTCTGCGCTGCTCTCTGGTTGTGGCAGCGGTTTCCAATTGCTTTCTTGCTGCCACGTACACAGAGGCAAGGTGATCTTGGTGTTTGCTTACCCAGTCATCTGTTGTAATAACAGCGGGCTCTTCATCAGTTTGTCCCAGTAATAGATTGACAGGTAGCTGAGGCTTCTGGCCAAACATCAATTCATATGGAGAATGGCCTGTTGACTGATGGACAGTTGTATTGTAGGCAAACATTAACTGGGGGAGCATTTGGGGCCACTTACATTTTTTTTCTCCTGGAAGGCAGCGCAAAAGGTAAAAAAGAGTCCGGTTGAACCTCTCGCATTGCCCATTTCCTTCTGGGTGGGGTACGGGGTTGTCCTGCTTTTTTGCCACTCCGTACAGCTGGCAGAGGCGTCTGAGCAATTCACCTTCAAAGTTGCGTCCTTGGTCTGAATGAATTCTTTTAGGCACTCATAGGTGTAAAACCACTTTTCTGTCAGGATTTTCACAACAGTATGGGCCCTCTGATCTGGCGTTGGATATGCTTGGGTGAACTTGGAAAAAACATCAGTCACGACCAGGACATGCTCTCTTCCATCACTGGCTTTTTCCAATGTGGTGAAGTCAATAGCAACAACCTCCAATGGTTTGGAGGCTGTCAGATGCCCCATGAATGTCCGGACTGTGGGCCGTACTGCTTTGGCAATGGTGCAACGCTCACATTCTTTACACCATTGATCAATGTCTGCGTGCATATTTGGCCAGTAGCATCTTTCTCTGACCAGGGCTGTCGTTCTCTCTGCCCCCTGGTGGCCATGATTGTCATGTAAGCTGGTCAGTACCTCAGTCTGTAGTGCTTTTGGTAACAGCAGTTGATGGACTATCTGTTGACTCGGTGGCATCTGTACCTCACGATACAGCACGTTGTCTTTCTCTTTTATTCTTCTCCACTGACGGGCAAGCTCCAAAACCTGGTCAGGTTCGCCAGCACGTTCTGCTCTGTTTGGGGGGCGCCCTCTTCTCCAGTAGGGGGAAAGCTTTGATCACCGGGTCTGTGGCTTGTAGGGCCTGCAATTCAGTTTTTCCTCGCATGGGAGTTGCGTCTACGGCCATAGCATTAGCAGTGGCCTGAAGTTGTCTGGAAAAATGTTTTGTGGGATTTGTCAGTTGAGATGGAACAGTGAAGCCTGGTACCAGAGCAGAGATGGACGGTATTGCTGGTGTGTTCGGCTGGCGGGAAAGGGCATCAGCATTGCGGTTGGCTACTCCAGGGCAGTACTTGATTTCAAAGTTGAAACTGGCCAGTTCAGACGCCCAACGCTGTTCCACCGCTGCTAGCTTGGCCGTCTGGAGGTAGCTCAGGGGGTTGTTGTCTGTGAACACGGTAAAATTCGTTCCCAAAAGGTATTCCCTGAACTTTTCTGTGATGGCCCACTTCAGGGCGAGGAATTCCAATTTCATAGAGCTGTAATTGGACATGTTTCTTTCACTTGGTCGAAGTCCCCGGCTGGCAAATGCGATTGGTCGGCGCACTCCCTCTTGCTCTTGAGATAGTACTGCCCCAAGGCCATGGTGGCTGGCATCAACTTCTAAAACAAAGGGTTTTTTGAAATCAGCATACCCCAGGACAGGGGCAGTGACCAGCTTGTTTTTGAGTGTCTGGAATGCTGTTCCACATGACTCGTTCCACTGTCCCTCTAGCTTGGTACTGACCTTTGACCTTGGCTTCTTCTTGCTTCCCTCCAGCTCTCCAACCAGTCGGTGGAGCGGGGCTGCGTGCTTTGCGAATCCCTCTACAAAACGCCTGTAGAAGGAAGCAAAACCCAAGAAGCCACGTAGCTCAGTGACAGTGGAGGGGCGTTTCCATTCTGCGACCGCTCTGGTCTTCTCTGGGTCGGTTGCTACACCAGCAGGGGAAATGATATGGCCCAGATATCGCACCTCCCGCTGGAAGAAGTGGCATTTAGACATCTTCAATTTCAGGTTGCGCTGCTGGAGCCGACTCAGGACCATCTCCAACCGCTGCAGGTGTTGACTGAAGGATGTGGAAAAAATGATGATGTCGTCCAAATACAGAAGCAATGACTGAAGGCTCTGGTCCCCAAAAATACGTTCCATCAGGCGCTGGAAAGTTCCTGGCGCATTGCAAAGTCCGAATGGCATCCTGTTGAACTCAAAGAGGCCAAATGGGGTGCAGAATGCTGTCTTCTCTTTATCTCTCTCTGACATTGGCACCTGATTGTATCCGCTGGCCAAGTCGAGGGTGGAGAACCATTTGGCACCAGTAAGGGCATCCAATGATTCTTCGATGCGTGGCAGGGGATATGCGTCTTTTCTCGTCTTGGCATTGAGTTGTCGATAATCGACACACAGCCGAATGTCACCACACTTTTTCTGGACAACTACAATGGGGGAGGAGTTGGGCCTGGAAATCACTCTCACAATCCCTTGCTGTAACAGTTATTGTATGTGGGCTTTGACAAGTGAGAATTGAGATGGGGAAAGGCGGCGGTACCGGTGTCGGACAGGGGCGTCGTCCATCAGTGGAATCTCATGATGGATCAAATCAGTGCAACCCAAATCCCCATCATGCAGGCTGAATGCATCTCTGTACTTTGTCAATAATCTTTTGGCTATTCGTACATCCTCAGGGGGAAGATCTGGCCAATTCAGTTCACTCAGGCCGGGGGGAGGCGAGAGGGGAGGGGTAGTCTCTACTGCCGTATACTGGATGAATACCACCTGACGCTCTTCGTCCAGTGTCTGCTCCTCCACCTGCACCGCATGGGAAGGGGAATGCAAATCGGCCAAGTGTAATGTCCCCAACACTGTTTTTGATCTCAGCCACTGGTCTTCTTCTCCGACATTAACAACAGGGACATTGACAGTTCCTCTGGAAACAGTGAGGAGAGCACTGGATATGAGCAGGTTCATGGGTAACCAACCTTTTCCATAGGGCAGAGGCTCCAGTAGTACTGTACCAAGGGCTGGGCCTAGACCCTGGTTACAGGTGGCCTGGACGAACTGTAGGGAGCCCGCTGGTATCCGGATTGCCGGTCCCGGTGGTGTGACGGCCTCCCCTACATGGCCGGTCTGCAAAAGGCGTTCCACCTGTTGGCACTCTGACAATGCACGCCCCCATTCTCTCTCGGCTTGTTTTACTGGGGGAGAAGAAAAGAGGTTGTCACCATGCTCACTGAACAACACAGAGTAGCAGCCATTGATAATGTTCATTCCCAATAGACCAGGTACTACAGTTTTCCTTTGTTGAGAGGCTGGATCAGGAGGGTCTTTTACCACCAGGATGCCCATCTGTGGGAGGACAGCGCCAAGAACTTCAACATCTAGCTCCACGTATCCCAAGTATGGGATATCTAATCCATTAGCTGCTGTTAATTGGAGCCAAGTGCAAGATTTCAACTGCTCATTTGTTTGTGGCATCAGTTACTGTTCAAAGAAAGTCTGTGTTACTGTACTTACCATGGACCCAGTATCAAGCAGGGATGGTACCTCCACCCCCCCTACTTTGATCTTTACAACTGGGCAGCGTCCAATAAGCCGGGATGCCAGGTTTGCTTGTTTTGAACCCACAAAACCCCCTTCTGGTGCCGGGTTCCCAACACCAGAGGGCGCTAGTTTTCCTGCTGCTCCACTGTGTTCACACTTGCCCCCACCCATTGGCCACGCCCCTGTGATCCCACCCCCCCAGGAGGCCCACCCATTTCAACACGGCAAAATCTAGCAATATGACCTGCTTTGTGACACCGCATGCATATTGGTTTGCCATCTGGCTGGAACTGGTACTGTTTTGTCCTATGGTTACTGGGGGGATTTGGAGGGTTTGCGTAGTTCGGGGTAGTGGATGAAGAGCCTAAGCGTTTAAGAATGGCATCTAACTGCACCTGCTGTTTACGTAAACACTCCTTCAGTTCTGCTAGCTCATTGATGGGTGTAGCAGCAATGGCGTTGGTGTCAACGTCAGCTTGACCTAACCCTGAGGCATTGGAGTCACAAGAGTATGCTCGTGCTCTTTGTCCACAAACAGGGGGCCCTCGTTTTTCCCATTTGATAGCTGCATTACGTACATCTTTGAAGGCATGGTTAGGGTGTTGCCGAACCAAATGGGCCAATTAACGCTGTAATTTGGTGTGACGTACATTTTCAATGAATGTGTCACGAACTACCAGGTCTGAATTTGAGACACCCCTTGGATCTTTGCTTTCAAGCAGTTCCATCAAATGCAACAAAGCATGGGAAACCTCACGGATAGACTCATTATCCTGTTGTCGGCGCTGGAAAAATTGTCGTTGTAAGCTCACATATGTTTGATCACACCCAAAATTATCAAGTAGTATCGTGAAAACAGCCTCTGGTGTGGCTCTATCAGTTGGAGAGCTAAATTTCACCTCACGCTTAGCTTCCCCATCTAGCAAATCAACAAGAAATGTTGCCTTTTCAGCAGGTGTGTGCTGAACATACAGTGACTTTTTTGCTTCTTCTACCCAATCTTCTACAGTTGGCCCATCCTGGGCCAAATTCCCTGAGAACCGTGGACATTTCCTTTCTCTTGGGGCACACACATATACCCGTCCTGTCAAACCACTACTGACATTAGCTGCTACACTGCCAGCTGGCCCAGGGGTCTCAACATTTGTTGTTACGTTTCCCCCATCTTTAAGTCTATTATTTTCTGCTCGTAGTTGTGTAACAAGTTCAGTCAAAGCTCTGATTTGTTCCTCTGATTCTGCCGACAACGCCAAATGTGACCGGCGCTAGTGTTACCTCGTGACAACGAGAGATCCTAACCCAAATTAACTTCTACAGAATAAGGATTCCCCACCCAGATGGGTGCCTATGATGGCACAGATAAGACAAAGGCTCTTTTAGCTTAGATACAAAAATAACAGTTTATTTAACAGTCGTTCAATATAGCAGTAAAATTACTGAGTTGGTTTGCAACTAGTACCAGGAAGTGTGGAAACACACACAACAGACAGCTGAATGGGACTTTAACAAAAGGGATCAAATACACAGCAAGCTTCAAGGTTCAAAGGCACGCCACACTTCTAGAGTAAACATTTAAAACACCATGGAAAGGTGAGTAATCACAACTATCGAGGTACCAGAATACTAAACCATAAAAACAAAAGCTGAGGCACTAATTACATAAATCGTTTTAGAGGAGAGAACAGTGGCTACCCTGCCGACGTGCGTCGCCAGTTCAGCCTACAAAACAAAATCAATACATTACAAAATGCTGCCGCATTATTAAAACTAATCCAGATAATACTCTCATGCAATCTCATACCTCCTTGAGCTAAGGTGTAGCACATACAGGTAATGTACGGAGCCTTGGCTGGAACCGGTAAAGTGCTGAGTGTCTACGGATATGACAGGAGAAACAGAAGGTTAAATAACCCAGACAAATCTAAAATGCAAAGTAGTAATATAAAACATTTTGTTAAGATTCCTACCGTACTAAATCGCTACGAGGTGGGCTGTTGCTCGATGCGGTTTAATTCCCCTCTTTCCCCACTGGGACCGCAAGGCGGCTGTTCGGTAAAGTGCCAGTGCGGTAAAGTGCTACTTATCTTACTGAACTGCTCTTGGATGATCTGCATTCAGTACATGTCACGGCCGCAATTTACATGGCACCAACAGACCAGCTTTTACTTTTCTTTTCGGACACACAGCACCGGCAACAGGAGTGTGGACGAGAGCGAGCTAACGAGAACAAACGTGGACTTGTAAAGTCCCGCGAGATTTTAATGATGTGGCTGCTGTTACTGGGCTTCCCACCCAGTGACCTGGGTCCTAGTGTCCCCTATGTTACACATATGTGACAATGTGTTTCCCTTTCGCGCGAGAGAAGGAGAGTGGAGTTTTAAGTGCTGCGCGCGGGTCTTTAGAGATGGCAACTGCGAGAGACTGCCCGAAGTTGCAGGATGCGCCAGCCTCTTACAGGTCTAGTGTGTGGGAACATTTTGGATTTGAGGTTACCTTTGATGACAGAGTTAAAATGACAGAAAAGACTGTGACTGTGTGCAAACATTGTGCAACACGTGTTCAATATGCTCTTGGCAACACTTCGAACATGCTAGATCATCTGAAAAGACGTCACCCCAATGTGTCGGTAGACAGTTTAAGGAAGAGAGAGCCGCAGGCTACGCAACAACTTCTCTCCTCAGCATTTAAGCAGCCTCTCACTGATAACTCGGCCAGGGCAATGGCCATAACGAAAGCAATCGGGATGTTTATTGCTAAAGATATGATGCCATATAGTGTGATTGAGGGAGAAGGATTTCGTCAGTTGATGAGAATACTCGAGCCCCGTTACAACATTCCCTCCCGCCGACACTTCGGCACCTCTGTAGTTCCAAAACAATACGACGAGACACGAGAAAAACTGGTCAAAGAATTGTCCGACACAGCCGTAGCTCTCACCACCGATGGATGGACCTCCAGGGCCACTGAAAGTTACCTCACAGTGACTGCTCATTATATTACTCCGGAGTGGGAAATGAGAAGCTGCGTTATGCAAACCCGCCCCGTTTATGAAAGTCATACGGGTGAGCATCTCTCTGAAATACTGACCGACGCTGTGGCGGAATGGAAACTGGAGAGGGCCAACAGCACAATTCCTGTCACAACAGATAATGCTAAAAATATAGTGAATGCTATCAATTTAGCAGCGGGACTTGGGCCACAGATCGGGTGCTTCGCCCACACAGTAAATCTTGCAGCCAAGAGCGCAATCTCGCTCAACCGCATATCCCGACTCCTAGGGAAGGTTAGGAAGGTGGTTAGCTTCTTTCACCGAAGCACGACAGCTGCCCATGTCCTAAAAACCAAGCAGGATATGCTGGAATTGCCTGTTCACAATTTAATACATGACGTAGCAACTCGTTGGAACTCCACATATGACATGTTAGAGCGTTATGTGGAGCAACAGGCTGCAATCTATTCTACCCTGATGGACAAAGACGTGAAGAAAAAAGTTACGGATACGCCTGTGTTAGATGACAGTGAGACCAGACTGGCAGAGGGTCTCATTAACATAACCGTGACCCTAAACCGTGATACGAACCGAACCGTAGATTTTGTGAACCGTGCCACCCCTAGTTAAGACCGTTGATTTTTTTACTCTTCAAACAACTAATGCAACTACAATAAAACCCTGTTAATTATATTTTAGAAAGTATCACAAATATAAATTGCCTACATACACACTTAAGCTACGTTCCTTCTTTTATATTTGCTTCATTTCATCAATGGTTCACGCTTGTCTCTTATGATGGCTGCTGCTGCAGTAAAGTAAATGTTTGCGGTCACTGTTCAAAGTTATAGAAGGCTATATTCATAACTTTGGGTTCAGGCACTGTAGCAATAGTCCTACATAAAAAAATGCCTTGAAATATCTTGACACCGCTATAACGTGATGTGTCGACTGATGTCAAGAAGACCACTACACTTTTACGGGTTGGAAACACAGTCAGTGACGTCACAATATGCAAATTTGTTTAAATTCATACCGACGTGTTCACCATGACCAAAATTTTACTCTTTTCTTATTTATTATCGCAAGTCATATCGTCATCGCAATATTGAACAGTATGATCGCACATCGCACATTTTGCTGATATCGTGCAGGCCTACCCTAGAGTGGAAATAGAAAAGTTACATAATTTAAAGTCACCAGTACAGGGACTTTAAATGTACCAATTACACTATCTACTCCACCCTCCCTTCTCCAAGCTACCATGCGACTATGGCTACTCCGTAGTCGTTCCAATTGACATTACTGTTTTACGGAAAATGTATGGCCTGTATTTTTTTCTCTCATAACAGATAGGACTGAATAGGATCATCACTAGATCTTAGATTTGACAAAAACAGTTAGATTTTAAAGGAATTAAAAAAAAGGTGAGGCTATTTGCACCCCTGGTACAGTTATCTATATATGCTATTCATACCCCGGTGTTTACCCTAACCCTACACTGCATGTAGCCTACAATGTAAATACATTAGAGAAGTTGATACACTTGCAAAATGGCATGCAAATACAGTCCAAAATGAAAGAAAAAAGCTTGCATCACCAGGGGATCAAACCCCCAATCTAAGCGTCAAAGAGCTATCCTCTAACCACTACACCAGCAATTCTTAGTAAATGTAATGCAAGAGTTGCAAGACCAGTTGGTAATCAGTGATCAGTCTGTAAACTTCGGTTGCTTGGTAACAGTAAACAAAGAGATCGTATTTTTTTTAACTGCTAACTAACAAACGGGTTTATGTGTTCACTGAACAAAGATTATGGAAATAAAAGACAGAACCGTGATTACCAACCCATAGACAGTAAAAGCCAAAACCTTTCAGATTTGCCATGTTCTCCCAACAAAAGCCTGCACAATTCCAGTGCACGTGCATCGAAAATGGTGTTAATAGCCTTAAGGCCAATTTACACCGGATCCGCTTTAGAAGCGTTTTCTAGTCGGCCGTCAGACGGCCGTCTGCCGCTGGGATAGAATTCCATTCTAACCAGTGCACTGATTTACACCGGCAGCGTTTTACGCCCGTCTCACGGCCGACCAAAGCTTAACTTTACGCTTCACT
>JAOPUI010000016.1:351563-361777 GCA_027123135.1 Urophycis floridana | reverse complement strand
ACACACACACACGCAAACACACACACACACACACACACACACACACACACACACACACACACACACACACACACACAGAAGAGTAATTGCATTTCAAAGTGAGACGTTGGTGTTCATGCTGGGCCATGTCCAATATGTATTTATTCTAGGCTTTGCTTGGAGGATTTCAGGTTCAACAAGCCAACACGTACAGTATGACTTGATTTGTGTCAGCAGTTCTATTTGGGGCAGACACAGATAGGGAGAAACAATGTTTGAATAGTTGTTAAGCTTCTAGGTTTAAAACAAGCAGTAAAAGCAGACCTTCACAGTTTGAGCCTCACATTAAATATTAAATAAATAAACATTAAATAAAGAAGATGTCCATATACACTCTTGTTTGGTTTCTCTGACCTACCACTATTGTATATGATCTATTTGACATATGATAATAAATGTTAAGCCTTCAGGTCACATGGCCCCTCATTAAGCAGGAGAACTGGAGCTCCTAGCTGGTTTTAATATGACCTGCTGACCTAGCTGGTTTTAATAGGACCTGGGGGGTGATTGGCCAACACCTGATGCCTGAATGACAGCAAATCCTATCAGCCGATTCCTTATGAAAGCTCCCCTCTGATACAGCCTATGTGAGACAAGACATAAATGACCTGTCAGCTGTCAGTGGGGATTTACGCAGAGCGAGAGAGCGAGAGAGCAGGCGAGATAGAGAGAGAGAAAGAGAGAGAGCGAGGCACAAACATACTTGTGGATTGATGGGGTCAGAGAAGCTCCAGAAGAGAATGAGGGGGGGCTTTAGGAGCAGCTTAGTGGAGTTGTCGATGCGTTGCTCCAGGGAGGCCCTCTCCACCATGGCCACTGCCACGATGCCTGTCACACACACAGCCCTCAGTCCCCAGTCTCTGGACTGAACAGGAGCACTGCCTCTTTACGGCCTTCAATCAACATTAGGAAAGGATCCTATGTCTTATGCACCCTTTGCTTTTTTTTTTAACAGATTTCATACTGGGCTGCTTGTCTATATGTCTATTCACCCTGGGAGACTGTCACCATATCTAGAAAGTTGACAACTGACCGTCTTTAGCCATTTCACTGGGGGATTCAGATAGATCATTTCCTCACCGTTGATGCTGGGGTGCCAGTTGATGTGGCTGATGGTCTTGTCCTTGCTGTAGTTGAGGTCAGTGAAGGACTGGTATTCCTTGAGGTGGGTGTCCACCTTCCCACCCTCATCCTCATAAAGACTCCAGTCGTCCATGAAAATGTTCATTATGTGGTTCTGCTGGAGGGCCTCCAAAACCCTGGCATTTGCAGAAATGTATAATCATTTATCATTTATTTATATTTCCATACGTGTTTATTTCAGTTTGTGTGTATGTCCTGTACATTCAGGAAAATTGACAATAAAGTTGACTTGACTTGATATATATGAGTGACCATTCATTGTCTTACCTGGGGGCCACTGAGTTCATAAACTTTCTCAGCTTCTCAGAGTGGAGATATTTTTCTTTTTCTTCCATGCTGAACACTCTTGACTCGTACTGTGTGCACATATTCTTTGGATATTTCCTATGAAAGCATCAAGACCATAATGTGAATTTAATTTGAATATTTCTCAGACTGATTTTATTATGTCAATAAACCAAACCACAAAGTGAAATGTGGTCCAACCTAATGCAACGTTCTCTTCACTAGCGCGTGTATGACTGAGCTGTAGGTACCAGAGTGTCTGGGTGCTGCTGCTCCTCACACAGGGGCCGGCCTGCACCCCAGACTCCCTCTCAGCCCGCTGCAGGCCAGACGGCTGCTCCCTCAGGGACACACACTTGGGGCTGTCCTCGTTCCCCGCAAGGTCAGAGAAACTCACAGGAGCTTGGAATTCCCTCCGCGCCCTGGAGACCTTGTATCTCAGCTGAAGATGTAGAATGTGATCTTATATTCAGTCATGTATTTAGCTGTATAGTAATTATAACAAATCATAATTGATCAATCCTTAATTGATCCATCCTTGTATTTCCCGTGTGTGTGTGTGTGGTGGGGTTGGAGAGGATCACCCCTGGTACACTACAAGTATGTCGAGGTATCAGTCAGTGAGGGGGAAGGACGCATTGACTAGCTGATGGACTTAATTTTTGACCTTCGATCAGGGATGCGGATGACCACCAAACCAATCTAGCAATCACTGTTATTTTCTGGCACCTTGTCTCGAGACTGTTTGGTGGAAGCTTCTTCTATGTCCAGTGCAGATCCCAGAGGGATCCAGGCCTGAGGCTCTGGACTCTTCACCACCAACTGTTCTTCCTCTTGAACCTCTCCCAGCTGCTCCTCCTCAGCCTGCGGTGGCTGTCAGCAGTATACATTATAGCAGGAACATCACAGCTTGTGAGCAGTTGTATTGTTTTTGGCTTTTGGCTTACATTGAGGATTCTTTCTTTGGCCTCGGGAGTGAGAGCCAGGTAGAAGCTCTGCCCGTATGTGAACTCCCTGTCAAACACCAGCAGGATCTCATCTTCTGGGTAGTCCTGCAGGTGGTTTTTGGCATACTTAAAAATTAGGACTTTCATTCCAAACAGCAATAATTCAGACATGTCAATATATTTGAGTAAATTACAGTTTCAGTTTCAAATAACATTCCATGGGCTCAATAGAAACCTGACACTGTCTGTAGTAGTTTGCATGCAAATGGTAAAGGAATTGAGGCCTGGATAATTACATCACAATGCATTCATTTTGCCAAGGGATGACAGGTAAACAAGCCACCCAGGCACGACCTGCATTCAGCAGCAGTCATGCTGGCATCAAACATCTCTGTGTACGCACAAAGGCCCTCACATGCGCTCGCAAACACACACACTGTTTGCATTCGTAATCTGTATGGAGACAATGAGGCAGATCCTCACCAGCACAAGCTGCTTGGCGGGACTGAAATCAGACACTCCCCCTCTGGTCTTCATGTCCTGCACCATGTCCTCTTTATTCAGAAGCTTGTGAGGGCTGTCCTCCGTGAGGTCCTCATCGGCACGGCACCCAAACAGCTCCTGGGTGGCCGAGGTAAGCACCAGGGGGAAGATGTCCTCAGGGTGCACTGGGGAGAGACGAAGGCTTCATATCACAGGAGTATAGATATAGAAATGAAACAGAAATAGAAACAGAAATAGAAATAGAAATAGAAATAGAAATAGAAATAGAAATAGAAACAGAAATAGAAATAGAAATAGTAATAGAAACAGAAATAGAAATAGAAATAGAAACAGAAACAGAAATAGAAATAGAAATAGAAACAGAAACAGAAATAGAAATAGAAACAGAAATAGAAATAGAAATAGAAATAGAAACAGAAATAGAAATAGGGATAGAGCTGTTTGCAGAGTTTTGCAAGCTCTCCTAGATATTGTTTGGTCGTTTGATGTGAAATCAGCTCCAGTACATTGGAAAGCCTCACTATTTCCCTGGTTTTTTTATGTGTTGACCAAATAAAGCAAGCACAAATCTGTAGCTACTGTGTCTCATTAAAAGTTGGATTTATCTTCATCCTTAAATTTTAACAGAAAATGAAATGAGAAAATGACCAGAAAGCAGTTACTTGTTATACATGAAAGTCTTGAAAGGTTGAATTATTACCCTTGTTTGAGCGAAGCCATCAATAACATACACTGGGAATGATATGGAAGCTGTATTTATTTAGCAGGATGTGGATTTAAACCTTCTCCACTGAAGGCTTACAGTTGACATTTTAAAATGTATTCCCTGTAGACAGATCTACACATACTTGATGGGTAAAAATGAGGCAATATAGTGATCACCAAAACCAACAAATAATACGTGCACTGCAGTGTAACAAGTCAAGAGTATTTGCCACTCAATGACTGCAGCCAATCTTTGGCAAATGAATGGTATTATAAATAAATAAAAATAAATCAAATTGTTTCGGGGCCTATCACTATTACAGTAATATAAACAATATCGGCAGTATGCCATTTCAAACTGCAAAAAGTAAATAAAGGAACATCGTGAGTGGGTTAATGCCTTCTCTGAACTCAGTTTGAACTATATATTTATATATAGTACATATTATATAGTTAAGTATAAGTATATCTGTCAAGTTATTATTTCAGCAATTTCAACAAACTAGCACCATATCCACAAAACGCCTAATCTAGAGAAGAAAAAAGATCTAACTTAACTAAAACTATAAATGATTGTGTTTGTGAATCTTAGAACACTCATTCCTTACCACCATTCATCAGCTCAAGCCGATGACCTCATCTGTGATGAACAATATGCTATAGGTGTAGGGTCTATAGGACCTGTTGTACTTGGCCAACAGTGTACTTTCACTGGGAGGGGGCTGGTATCTGCTGTATGTGTGTGTGTATGAATCAGCTTGGACAATGATGGTTAAGTGAGTGATGGTATAGTTTACCTTTAGTCTTTTTACATGGCCTAAGGGGAATGCAACAGTACACCTATGTCTATGCTCACATCAGAGAGTGCAATTCAATTCAGATAATTTAATTTAATTCCCGCCTCTAAAGACAACATTTGTGTTGCTCTAAGTCTACAGTATGCCCCTAAATCAGAGTTGATCTCTACATTAAATTCATCATTATATATCATCTGAGGGTGCCATTAATGAATTAGTAACTAACTAACCTTATTTAGAAGCATACTGGCCTGCTCACACAAATAATACTTGTCAGGAGTCTCAAAGTAGTTATATCTGCTCTGCAAATGCTTTTAGTACACATTATCATGGCAAATATTTCATATACCCAAAAAAGAGACATTATATATCCTAAGACATACAAAATAGAAAGACAAAATGTTTGTGTGTTCAGAGTAGCAGAGCAAAGTTCAGCTGTCTTTTTTTCGTGGCATTGTTGAACTCTCAGTACACATTGATGGAAGCAGCAGTGTTACTGATGGCTGTTGGATGTTGTGCTAATCAGCAGTGAACAAGCTCCCTGGCCCTGGTGCACTGAGTCACAGGGATCACACAGCCTGTGTCATTGCACAGCAAAGTATTTTCTTTCTTCTTTTTCTCCCCCAAACATAGGAAAGGAATGCACCCTGGGCACTGAAACCTGAAGTCTTGCTCTCATCTTATGTCATATGGCACACTCCCCACCCTCCCATTTCAGTCTGGGCGATGTACACTATTCAATACTTGTAACAATTGTTATAATTAATCATGGTTCCCTAATGAGTCTACTTTTGTTTATTTATTTAATTGTACCTTTGCTGAACATACATTTTAAATTAAGATAGTTAAGGTTGTTTTTTTATAGGTAGTTCATATTCACTTAATGACAGTTATCACATGTATTCCAAGTTTTATTTATAAAGAATGTATGAATCCATTGGAGGAATTCATCATTAGGCATCTTTCTGATTAAATCAATTATGTAAGGAAATGTTTTGACTTACATGCCTCCGAAGCACTTTCCCCACGTGTTGGTGAATCGGAGCTTTTGCCTTAAATGGAAGTGTAATAAATGTGTCATTATAGAGTTAATACAACAGCCCTGTGTGCAGCAACACCTTCATCAAGTTCATGCACCATGAGGGGTAAACGTGTTTCTCCCACCTTCAACTCCTCGGCCTCTATTGGTCGTCCTCTTGATGACCATCTCAAATCTGAGAGGAATGGTGAATTAAACATAGCAGCATTTCAGTCCTGGTGAGAATTCATCTTCAATTGGGGCACAAACGATTGGGGTACGAAAATATCTCTGCATTGGTTCACTGGCGTACACTCACAAATATGATCAATTCATGCTGCGACATCTTGTGGTCAATTCGGTAGTTCACCACATTTATTTTAAACTCCTACCAGTGTGATTTGGTTGTAATTTGTCGCTCGTATCTCAGTTACATCAAGAATAATTCTTATATAGTATTTGAACATATTTAATCTAATGGCATAACGTTGAGCGAAAACACAGAACAGCCGGCTGGCTGAGAAAATAATTTCGAGGGAAAGTGAACAAACAACATGATCTACACTCATTCGGGAACAGTGTCACTTACTTTAACTCCGGGAAACAGCTTCAAAGCTTAGTTTTTTCTTCAACAAACTCGAGATCACATTCAGTTTAATGACAAAACCATCGGCCAGTCAGTCAACAGTTACGTTGCTAATAGTAACTGTCGGGTGAAGCCCGTTGACTGACATGTTGGACAGCCAATCTTGTTTGGCAGTTAAGTTTGCGTACCGCCTCTGACGGATTCTTTAGCCAATCACGCGATCGTGGCTAACTTCCACGAAGCCTATTTGACTAGTGGTGCAAACGTGTGACCCAGTAGTCATTTAGAACTACGACAACAAAACGTGATTTTCTATAGAAAGGAAGAAAGGCAGGCGTGGGGGACAGATAAACTTAACATTTTCATGTATGACCTGGCTACGTAACAATGCATCATGCTATGGTGAGTTGTCTGGATTTATTAGTAGGTTTATCTTATGCCCACTCTACTTTACCGTATTAACATACAACATATGTGTTTCTCTGTCTTGGTCGATATAGGAGATTGGAATGACCTTCAGAGAATGGTAAGAACACTTTAGGTTCTGAAAACGGAGATGTTATGTATTTATTATTCTGGAGAAAATATCACCGGATAAGGGCACCTGAGCAGGTCGTCCGCGTCACGTGGTTTGATGTACGCGAAAGGTGGAACCTTTGGCAGACCAGACCCTATGACTACACCTGCTGTTGACCCTATGACTACACCTGATAGAAAATAGCATGTGGGCTTTTATTTCTGAAACAAAAGTAAATAAAGAGAATCTGAAATGCTTGACCTCCCATAAATCAAGTATTAGTCCATGCTATTGGCTATAGTATATAGATGTTTTTATTTTGCTTCCATTAAGAGGGGGTCGTCTTTGCTGATGCATTTAATACCCTGAAAAGCATGCTTTTCATGGTTTTAAACTCAATGTACAAATCCATAGGCTATGTTGACAATAATACTAGACATGCCTTTTTTTCAGATAGAACTTTGCTTATTTACTCTTGTGTCACTCAATTAGAAAACAGATGCATGGGAACTGTTCTCAAAGTTTCTGGCCTTGGACACCATTTGTCTCCAGACATGGAGGAGCCCAGCGATGCCATGGTGCAGGAAGGCCACGGCCTCTCTTCCACTCCCCAACACCTTCGTGGTCTTCAGGCGGAGGTCAAGGAGGAAATGCTCAGGCGCAAGATCAAGTACTACTTCATGAACCCGTGTGAGAAGTATCAGGCCCGCGGCAGGAAACCCTGGAAACTCATGCTGCAGATTATCAAGATAGCCATCATAACCGCTCAGGTAATGAGGCCTTTTTTATCTATGGATGTATGTGTGTGTGTATGTATCTATATATATATATATATATATAGGACATGGGCATTTGTCATAAGGGTATTATGTTTTTATAGAGAAGCTAATGACTAAGACAAAATGATCTCATCCCAGTTGGTGTCTTTTGGACTGAGCAATCAAATGGTGGTCACCTTCAAGGAGGAGAACCTGATGACGTTCAAGCACCTTTTCTTAAAAGGTTACGTTGACGGTGGAATGACGAGCTATGCACTGTATCAGCAGGAAGACGTCTATGACCACATCGAGTACGTCCTACAACAGGTGAATGTGCTGTAGCTGTAAGGTTTTGAGAATATTTGATAATATACAAGCTTGTATGGTCATGTTGTTTTGTAACTCATTGACATCAATGTATTGTTTTCTGCGGTATGTCCCTGATGGCTTATAAAGATTTCCAATGCATTGGACTTTGTCCTGGACACTCACTCACTCAATCACTTACTATTGTGGAATGCATCTCTATAATATTTTTTACTTACAGCTTACTTCCATGTATAACATGTAGTAACTATCATGGGCAAATAGGTGGGCATATGGTATTATATAAATAACAATGTCAAAGTGACCATGCATATTTCTGTGATTTCTCATCTGTAGTATGGGCGTCTACGTAACATCACAGTAGGGAACCATGCGTATGACAAAGACGGAGTTCTTTACTCCCCCTTGAGTCTGTGCCAAGAGTACTACAGGAACGCTTCCATTTACCCAGGGAATGAGACCTTTGAAATTGATGCTCAGATTGACACATGTAGGTGGAATTTATATTATTATTGTACAGGTGAACTCTAAGTCAATTTACAGCCAAGTCATTAGTTGAATGCCTTTCCACAGATTGCCTCAAGATCTATCCCATGTACCCGCTGACACTGAGGGATGCTCTTCCTGGTTTCCTAATACCTTTCCAAAGGTTTGTTGTTATATATATATACATAGTTTCTATATATGCTATAGAAACTATGTGTATGTGTGTGTGTGTGAGTTCTAACTACATCTCCCTTCTGTGTTTGCCAGGCTAGTGTCCATAAAGATCACGTTTGTCCTCAAGGCTATCAATCTTGAGACGGTGAGACACAGGGAGTTACCGGACTGCTATGACTTCAATATCATGGTATGTCTTTATTCTTCACAAACTGGGACACATCACTACCACAGGACTCAATCTGGCACTCTGGTTGATTAATTATGACATGGTCTGATGTACAGCCTGTAACTGGTTTGTTTGTCATCGTCGTCAGCCTTGTATTTTTTTAATATTGTAGTTATTTTAAGTACCACTAATACTGCTGTCCATAACCCACCAAAAACAATGGAGAAATACAACGAAGCAACGTTTATCTGTGACTTTGACACATGCGATTTACCCATCACATTGTTTTTAATGTTTAGCTGTGGGGCTGACATTGAAGGTGAGTTATTCTCTATTTAGTTTCTGAATGATGTGCTTTCTGGTACCCTTCCTGGTCCACAGATCCTCTTCAACAACAAGGCCCACAGCGGCAGGATCAAGGTAGACCTAGACAATGACGTGGACATCAATGAATGCCGGGACTGGAAAGTCACTGGAGCGAGTATGTTATGCTGCAAGTGAATTTGCATGCAAAAACATGCTTTTTGGATTCATCTAAATCCACTCCTTCCACATTCTTCTCCAGGTGCTAGAAACCCTGTGTTCCCCATGTTGTTTGACATCCTCATCATTGTGACCTGCGTCACGTCACTGGCACTCTGCACACGCTCAGTGCTAAATGGAGTCCAGCTGCAGTTCGTAAGTCAACTCATTTGTTCCATCATCCAGTCCATGCCTAAATATTTTTGGGAGACTATACGTTATTAATAATAACAAAACAATGACACCATTATATATTTTGAGATCTCTCCCAAGTGAAGCTGCAGTACATGTATATGTGTCCCCCGTTAAACAGGAGTACACAGTGTTCTGCAAGGACCGCCATGGTGAACATGTTCCCTGGTCAGACCGCTTTGAGTTTGTCAACGGCTGGTACATCCTGATTATAATTAGTGACACATTGACCATCATCGGCTCTATTCTAAAGACGGCAATACAGGCCAAGGTAATGGACCATTTATAGAGGAACATGAATCCATTCTCACACTGCATCAATAAATGTAGACCACGGAACGGTGGTCATCTATTGACATCCATTATACTAATGTAGTGCATGTCTTGCATATTCTGCTAACTTGATCCATGACAGTACAATAGTTTGCCAAGAAACTTGCTCTTCTCCCCCAGGTTCTCACCAGCTATGACGTATGCAGCATTTTCCTGGGCTTGGGCACCATGTTTGTGTGGATCGGAGTCATCCGCTACATGGGATACTTCAAGAAGTACAATGCAAGTTATCATCATTTATTCTCTTCCTGTTTGTCAACCGAATCACATCAAAATGTACATGCCCTATGTGGTGACTATAAGTAATGTATATACAGTGTGTATATGTATATTACCTATATAGGTAATGTATATTAAGCATAAGACTATGATTGTATGATTAAGGACTTGGGTGTCAAGAATTCCGGCATAAAATAGTATTCTAATAGGTGACCATTAGCAAAGAAATCTCAGAGCCTGACTTTTCATCTGTCAGGTCATGGAAACTAGGGACAGAAGTCATCCCCGGGGCATTTAGAGTTATTCATAGATTCTGAAAGTGTAGTTTCTAAACTTTCCAATGATGATTCCAATGATGATGTAACACATGGAGATCTGATAATATTTGGAGAAGTTGTGGCCATTTGAAAGTAGGCACATCGCAAGCTAAAACTGAGAAAAAGCCTCCTAAAGATTTGCAGTTGTCACCTCTCTCTATGGGCACACCCGATTT
>JAOPUI010000016.1:310292-322373 GCA_027123135.1 Urophycis floridana | reverse complement strand
CTGGAGGGGCGGCGGCTCCACAGCTAACTGGAGGGGCGGCGGCTCCACAGCTAACTGGAGGGGCGGCGGCTCCACAGCTAACTGGAGGGGCGGCGGCTCCACAGATGGACTGACTGTTAGTTGTTTAGGGCAAAAGCGTCTGCTAAATTCCCTCTTTCTTCTTCATGTAGATAATAGGCTCAAACTAAGGTAACAAAAACACAACTATTATTATTTTCATAGGATTATACACGAATTAAAACATACTTCGGAATCTTATATTCCATTTCTGCCAAGTCTGTTCGGCTAGATGCCGTTAAATTCTACACACTTGACCTTGAATTGATTTCATTAAATATTGCAACACAGGTCACTCAGACGTCAGTCACTGAGGCGTGAGTTCACTGCCATCACAAATAAGGCACAGTGGAAGTACAAAAGTACGGATCTTTGCGGATTGATGTTATTGTGATAAATGACAAGAAATAAATAATCATATAGTCTAATTTTAATACAAATCATAGCATAGCAGCAATATAATAACATTTACATAAATGCATTTTAAAGGGTGTACAACATCATCCTTTCTTCAGGTAATTTTGTGAGCATTAGCCATTACCAGCAATTTCAAAATATGATCTTTCAGGAAACATTCAAAACCTGCAGTATGCTATGTTCCATTCAACATTAAGTAGGTCAAAAGCATCAGAGTATGATCAGTCTTTAAAATCCATTTACAAATATGTTCAGATAGTGCAAATCAACGTCAAAGATCCCTGAAATAATAATAATAATAACGAAGAACTAATTATATTTACATATACTCTCTGGTTAAAATATGTCAACATCCCTGTAAATTACACTCATGTGAACAGCCTACCAGAGACTGACATGAAAGGTGTGATCCAAATCTGATAAAATATCAATATCTGGATAGACATCCATACATTTCAGTATTTCGTCAACCAGAAATCCCAATGGGACCAAGGGTCGCAACAAACAGCAACTTGACGAAAGCTACTTTACTGAGGTGAAGCTGCTGTGAAAGTGACTCATGTCAATGTATGTTACAGCTACAGCCCAGTGTCTGCGTGCACTTCCGTCCTAGCTCTGTCAATCTCTCTCCATGTCACTGGAGCCAGACAGCCAAAGCAGAGGGAAGCCCTCTTGTGTTTGCAGCAAAAAAAACATGACAACCCTATCCTATATTGCTAATTACAGACAATAAGATGTTTGATTTAAATGAATAAACTTTTCTCTTCGTCAATAGTTATAAGCCACAGAATACAGTGAATGCTGAATTGTAATGCTTAGTTGTACTTTTGAGTCATGTTGCCCTTCGCAAAAGGGATATTGACTGGATGAGAGAATGACTCCATATGAACCACACAAATGTGTCCCAAGTAAAAAGAGCAAAACAACCTCGGGTCGATGTATTGATTGACTTAACTGTAAAACTCTGACCTACAATGTTAGGTTATCTACGATCATAGCATCTGCGTTAGCACAGCACAATTAAAAACCCCATTCAGTTCCAATAAACACCTTCAATAAACACGGTTGAAGCTCCCCTTCAACCGTGTTTAGGACTATGTTTAAGCGCATGTTTTAATATCCTGGAGTATATGAGTATCTACTATAAGAGTATAGTATATAGTGTAAAGGTAACCAGCATGTCCATCCAACTGGTGACAACTGAGACATGTTTGTCCTATTAAACCAAAATACAAATCAGAACAGTCTGATCGATTGACAGGACGTATTGCTGCACCTCAAAAGCTGACGGCGAGCAGTCCGAGCGCCGTTTATTACGACATAGGAGTGAAAAAGTAAAAAACAGGTTAGAGAAACCCCAACTGAAAAACCGTCGGAGTTGTCGGGTGACAACATGTTGTCACATGCTTGAGGCAGAAAGTGGAAACAGTTGGAGCAAAGAAAGGCGGACGTTAACCTCCATCAATTGGTGCGTCCTAAACTCAACTCAACGGCTTTAGACTTTGCATGCTACATGTTTTTTAGATGGGAAAACAACCAAGATAGTCGACGTAAACGGGCAAGTTTATCGCCACACTACAACCCTAGCCATTAAAAAGCAAGACAAACTAACCTCATAAGTTGCCTGCCTTCTTGTTTCAGTGCATTTGAAGTTTTTGTTCAGCCTATCAATAGTTTCTTCCTCCAGAAGTATGAAGTCTCGTACCGGCAAAAAAACAACTGAGAAGCTGAAAGGAGCGGCTGGAGAGACCACGCCCCGCGGGAGAGGCCACGCCCCGCGGGACCGTCTGGGACCAATTAGGATCGAGCTGTAAAGTTTGGGAAAGTTTGGGCTATGACTAGCAATGAGTCAAAATGGCAGTGAAAAAAGTCACAGTTTACCACATAGTAAACTGTTCTTTTACGTCTGGGTGTAAGTGAATCATACATGTATTTATGATTCACTTACAGAAAAACTTTCTTCCAAGTACATTTTATTTAGTTGACTGCCAAATATATCTGCTGTGCTATGCTCAAATTGTGGGGTTAGGGTAGGTGGAGCCTGCACTCTGCGGGCCTTACGGCGCATTGCATGGGTTGTGCCATTGGGATATTGACACCATGGACTGCCAGGTTTATCAGTTCAGTCAGTATGGGGGCCGAATTTCGTAATCAATGTGTAGTTCTATTCATTACGACAGGCGTGTTATATTTTACTATTATGAATTTATGTCGTGATGGTTGAAGTTGCAATTAGTCAGCACACGGGCGCATGTGCAAACTGATGAATAGTCGCGCCAGTAAATAAACGATTATTTGTTCACATAGACAAAATGGCAAGGTCTTGACCAACATTAACTGCGACATCGGGCTACTATCGGCACAATTGTCATCTATCTCTGCTGTCTAAATAGGACAAGGACACAAAGATTAGATATAGATTGGCTGACTGCAATGCTCCTTGCAATGAACTGAAACTCGCTCCTTGAGCTCTGAGACAAAACGAACACCTGTCGTTGATGGGCAAGAAGGATTCCCTGAACCTATCAGGGAAGCAGAGATGCCCTGATTGGTCAGAAATAAGTTGGGAGCAGCCCAAAATCTAGCTGGCTCAGGCTCGGTCAACTCCAAACAGTTATTCTCACAGTGCATTTTCACTTAGTTTATGACAAATTACAATCCAATTATAGATCCTAAATCAAATCTACAACCTCCTTGATGGGGAAAACATGAACAATTGTGTGGTGGAATTGATTCCCAGGTTAAAAACGGGAACCCATTCCGACGACAAATATTTGATAAAATTCAGCATATGTATGTATAAATAGACCATTTATTACATAAAGTACAAAGTTTTATTCGCTCATGTTTTTTTTCAACTCATAGGAAAATACATATATTTCCATTACCTACATATTGGGTATGATATCTGCTGATGTCTACTGATAATAGTTTCTAATATGTCATAATTTTAAGATGTCAAATTATAAATATAGAAATAGTAATATAGAACAGGATATGTGGGTGGAATACCAACAACCTATTATGAAGCCATTTTTAGTTTCTAATATGTCATAATTTTAAGATGTCAAATTATAACAATAGGGACCTCGGTCCTGTTTCACAGGCTCGGTCCCTAAATATAGAAATAGTAATATAGAACAGGATATGTGGGTGGAATACCAACAATCTATTATGAAGCCATTTTTGTAGTAGCGGTGAACATTGTTACAGAAACATTTGACCAAAAAGGAGAAAAAACTAACAATATGTAGTCCCCGAGTGCTGGCTAGAATGATAACAAATGAACAGTTACTGTTAAAAGGGACAATACAATGAAGCTGTTATTCTCTTTATGAGATCAATTTTCCAGTAAAAACAGGGAGATGGGAAGGATAAAAATGGGAAGGATATCAATGGTTTATTTCCCTGACACCCACCTAAAGGAAAAGATTATGCTAGCACTTGCCTGCAGTTAAGCAGTGGTATATCGTGCTGGGCCAGGACAGGAGCGGAACGGAGAAACCCCACTGGGGAAATCAGAGAGGAAGATGGGTGTATGAGTGGGTTTGGATTGGGTCTCCACCTCCTCCAAGGCCTGCCTTTTTCTGCGGTTGCTCTTATTGTAGCGGAAGTTGTGTGGAGGGCGTCGTGCCAGAGGGCCCCCTGTCTCCTCCTCCTCCGAGGAGGAGTCATATTGGTGTTGGGTTTGATGTCGAACCGGTGCCATTGCTTCCGAGGACTCGCTGGAAGACGAGGTGAGGGAATCCGAGGGGACATCCACAATGGAAGGGTCAAAGGTCACAGGGTCTGAGGCTGCCGGGTCAGTAGGCACCCCCGTAGAGGCTGGTGGGGGGGTAGTGGGGTCCGAGATGACTTCGGGTTCAGTTTCCTCCACAGGGAAGGACGTGGGTGGCCACGTAGGTTCTGGAAGTATGTCATGAGATTGGGGCCGCACTGGTCTGGAGGTGTCAGTGTTCTACAGATATGAGGAGATGATGAGACAAGATTGAATTGGAAGTTAGGAACAAGGATGTCATGCTACATGTCAAGCACTAATCAGAGGAATAAAAGAGAGCATGAGATGAATGTGTTGTTGCAAATAATGGCTTCAGGGAAAGCTCTGATATGTTGTCCTCACTATTCACTTCAGCCAAGTCAGTTTCCAGAGGGTTTTGTGCCTGTTCTGACTTGGAAAAGTGTTACTTCCACCTTCCTTTGTGCGAACATGAGATCGGCCTACAAACCTAGGGAGTCATTCAAATTCAATTCAATACTATAATGATCAAAACGTAAGGCATGTCTTTTTACCAGAGTCATATTAAGTGGGCTTTGTGTTGTTGGTGCTTAGTTAAAAGAGTAGCTTAAATGCTCACACCAGAGTCTTAGTGGTGTAAAACACTGGTCTGGCGTTTGTAACGTTAATTATGACTCTGTTCCATGTAGGCATGCCAGAGCCTGTGGCTGTCTACACTGGAGCACTGTTATAACCAACAGACCTATCATTATTGCTAGCTAGATGTGTGATTTCCGTGCTATAACATATTTTCTGAAAGGAACTCCTACACCTCTCCTTTTTCATACATTATTTCTATGTTTCTCTGTTGTTTTCTCTTTCTTTCAACATTCTTCAAATGGTTTGGTTCTTTGGATTGGGAAGTAGGAAGCTCTTCTTCCTAGGTGTTGAAATAGTTACTTGAAAATTATTGCTTTGCGGCCATTTTGGTTCACCATTTTGTGTGTGCATGTCTCCGTTTTTTTATTTGTCTGAGACAGAAAATTGCAAGCTATTTTCACGTACCTGTAATTTGAACATCTCACAGGATATTTGAACTTCAGGGTTTATGTCCAAATCCCCATACACTGATCCTGCACAGAAACCTGCGGTCTAAGAGCAGACATAAGTAATTAAAATGTCTGTGAGGGTTTCTTTCATTTTATTTATATCAGCACTGAGTAAACATTACTAGTGGTTTGGAGAAAATGCGGGATGCATACATTTTTTCTTGAGAAGTGAACCATTGACAGTATTTTTACCTGCCCAAAAATGTCACCATCATCCTATGGTGAATCCTGCATGTGTAACTTGTCTGTTATTAAGTATTGGGCAATGCATCCAGTGTGTTGACCACTGCCTTCTACCTGTGTGTCAGATTCAACGGCCTGTCTCTGGCATGTCCCACTCTCAGTTAGTCCCTCTGGACACTGTTGAACCGTGTACTCCACAAAGCTGGCCTCCACTGGTCTGACCTGACCCACACACACACACACACACACACACACACACACACACACAAACAAAGATAGGTGCAGACTTCAAGGCAGTCATTTTATGTTTATGCAGATAGGGACCCTGGTCACATTTTAGTGTCTAGAGCAGAGTAAACTGTAGACAATTTCCCTCAGGGATTAATAAAGTATGTCTGTCTGTCTGTCTGTCTGTCTGTAAACACAGGTGTACCTCATAACATTAGTCAAGGTTCCATTCTACTGTGCAATGCCTTAGAAATAGAGACTAAGCTATACCCAAGTCACCAATGAATGACTGGTCGAGAATGGATAATCCAGTGGTGGAGTCAA
Organism: Urophycis floridana; assembly: GCA_027123135.1. NCBI lineage: Eukaryota > Metazoa > Chordata > Actinopteri > Gadiformes > Phycidae > Urophycis > Urophycis floridana. The sequence continues at coordinate 316,340 of JAOPUI010000016.1, read as the reverse complement.
TGGTGGTCTGATGGCTGAATACCTAGAAGATTCATTTACCAAAGCTCACCTGGGCAGAGGCTCTGGTGATCTTCTTCACGCCAAGTTGAGCAGCCATTGTGGACTTCCTCTTGTAGGCGAACAGCGTGGTCTTGGCTGCATCCAGGGCCAGCGGGCTGTCAGCTGGCAGGAGGAGGGGACAAGTTGGACAGGTCTGCTGCAACTTCTCTGGGGAATCTGTGGGTTTAGACGTCACAAAGAGACAATGTAATAGATGTGTTGTAGATGTGTAACTGTGACAACTGCAGTTAAACAAATGGGTTTGGGGATCCTGAATGATTATAACCTCCATATCTTTGTCATTATGGGCTTAACTATATTTAACCATTACCCATACCCTTATGCCCTATGAATGCTACCTTTGTGCTACAATACTGGTAGTAGTTTTTTGTCTGTACGTTTACCAGCCTGAATGAGCAACTAAAGGTTGTTACATGACATGATACATCCATTTTGACTATGCTACTATTATCGGATTGACATGTTGAGGTAGAGGAAAAGGGCAAGACGGACAGAGAAATATTCAGCATGTCAGTGCATCACTGTAAACCCTACAGTATGAATTGTAGGTTCATACATTATGATGAGAATGCAGAGAGGTATTACCTGGGATTAGGGTGCAGTCATAGCTGTACAGGTAAGAGAAGCCCTCTGTTGTGTGGAGAATGGTGGTGTTGCAGTTGCCAGAGATTTGCTGAAAAAAAGCAACAATTGTTTGGTTGAGGAAGCCGATTTTTCAAATGGTCCATTTTTCAACCTATAGCTAACTACATATTTTCCTACATATTTCAACAAAATGTTGAGTTTAGGAAATGGTGAGCACACTATTCTGAAAAGGACCACAGACAAGCAATACTGACATCCAAATAATAATCCAATTACACGCACACTTGCTCTAAAGATAAAAGTGGTAATGATTGTATGTGTGTGTGTGTGTGTGTGTGTGTGTGTGTCATACTGTTTCCATGAATGGTCTGATGTCACAGCGTTTCCATGGTTTCGGACTGCCCACATGACACTTTGTCTCAAGTACGTCTAGGTCCAGGTAATACACATTCCCTGCTGGGCCCTGATGCAAACACACCACACACACACACACACACACACACATACACACACGCACGCACACACACCACACACACACACACACACACACACACACACACACACACACACACACACACACACACACGATTGTCGCATAAATAGCTGAACACATTTTTATGTTTTTTTCTCTCCAAAATATATAGTGGTCAGTTAGGTGGTAGACTTTAGCAATGTTTAAAGATGTCCAAATGCCAACAAGTTATGCTTGTTAAATGATGGCATTTGAATGTAAGATTCTTGAAGTCTTGAATCAAATCATTGTGTAGGAGAGAAAAAGTAAAGAGGGCCTGGCGATGGCTGTGTGCACGTTGTTTATGGAGCCTTCTTGTCTGGGGTGGCTTATTCAGGACAGAAATAACCGCTCTGGACAACAGCCAATTCTAACGAACTGACTGGACAGCAAGATATCCATGAAACATGTCAATTAAGACACACGGGTTGCTGTTTTTTTCACTTTACACCAATACGACATACATGGTTCATAATTTGTGAAACATCAATGAAGTACCAACTAACTAAGTCACAAACTAGGCCAAAACAATACTAACGAAATCAGTGATTATAACAATATATAATATCAGCAAGAGAGACGTTTCCACCGACACCATTGACGGATTGACGCTTTGCGGATGACTCCCGCAGGCTATTCTGTGATCAATGTGTTCTACTGACCTGAGCGTGCAGGTGGACGTTCGCGATATGGTTGAGCGCGAACTTGTAGCCTTCGGTCCGGTCCTCGTTGATGTAGGTGACGGCCAAGCGTGAGAGCTTCTCCACTGCCTTGTCGTTACAGGGAATAGGAGCCAGCTCAATGGGAGCGGAGCCTATGTCCTGGCCACGCAGACACAGCGCCAGGACACACAGCAGGTAACAGAGCGGTAAGAAGGAGGTGGATGTGTCCATGGCAGCGACAGACAGGAGAGACCGAGTGAGAAGCGGCAGCAGGCAGCGTAGCAAGGCGTCGTTCTGTGCGCTTTGTTTGGCCAAAGCAGGAAAGGACTTTTGGAATGAATACAGAACAGGGCTTTTGAAATGGAGCCAAGGACAACGTTTATTTGCACTTGCAGCATTGTGGTCTAGAATGCGTCAATTATAGTAATTATATATTTTTTTTTTCTTTTTGTTTTTGTTTTTATGGATTTCCTCTAAGATACGCCTATTTTATGAAAAACATAACATTAAACGCTGTTTCTTTTAATTTCTAAAATATAGACTGTTCTGCTACGACAAATACATGCTTTAACCATTTTGAAATACGATATTGTGCATTTTTGTGTGCATGTTTGAGTGCTTTCTTGCTTGGGTGTGCTTGTGTACACACTGTTTACTAGAGCCCACTATGACACTCAGGCCAAATGGCCACAAAACGACCGACCTATTTGTAGAAGCGTGTGTTGTTAAAGGGAACGCCGTCCTCCGTCATCACCTGCATGCAAGTTAAACATGTAATAAGTGGCGCCTTAATGTAATTTAATAATGATAATAATTTGTGTGTGTGTGTGTGTGGGGGGGGTATCCTGAAGAAAGTGTCCATGACACATCGGTCGTTTTAGTGAACCTGAGGTTTGTTTTTGATCATGTTTGCCAACGAGACGCGATCTGCAATTATATAACAAGTGGCGTATGAATATATAATAGCCTATTGTTTACGCAAGGAAGCAAAAAGTTTTTGTTCTCTCAAATTCCTGGAAATTTGGGAACATATTTGTTCGACAGTCTGTTGACATCGCAAATTCCGCAGAATCCGGCTCAGATGTGACCTGGTAGGATAGAAAGCACACAACAAGGTCCAAGTGACAACGGTTTGCATTTTTGCAATAAGATTTTAGGTAAAATCTACATGCCGCTATCCTTGTGTCATTGACAAATTTTATGCGTAATACCATCTGGTTAAACTGTCTACTTCCATATATGAAAGGCCAATTTGAAAAGGCCTAATGGGGAAAAGGGTGGTTTATGGACAATGTTGAACAACGTTGGGATAATATAGTCATTGCTCTTCCCTTCAACAAATAACTGCTTCATGAATATTGGGGATATTACAAGTATTACAAATATAAATATATAAATATTACAAAACAACTGTACCATTTGTGTGTGTATGAAGTCCATACAATTAAAAATGGGAACCAAATAATGTATGTCTTGTATTTGTTTAACGAGGAGTTATTGGATGATTCTGGCAGCATTGTCACACTTACATTCATCAAACAGATGGTGGTAGAATATAATAGGAGGCAGCTTTTGCTAATTTAGATTTGCCACTGGAGTCACAGCTTTTGAGAATGTGCCATAAACGTGTACCAGACTATGTGGAAGTTTAGATACTGTAACCAAAGCCTAAATGACGAAATGATCTCTACCATAATCCTAAATTTACAAATGCTCGCATGTTGTTCCTTATTCTGTGAAGTTTGCTGCAGCTGCAATTTGACTGCAGTACAGTATTTGTATTGTGCACCAGGAAGAAATAACATTTAAAGTGTGGAAATGTTCAGGAAGAGAAACAATGCACTTTTATCAAATGAATTCATACATTAATCCATTCGCAAGAACAAAATATTGCCATTTGTATGTTTCTGCAAACAACTGGTTCGTTGAATCTCAACATTTCTGAACTAAAGGGGTATATCAGGACCCACCTATAATTTGTGATCATGACAGTTGTACTGGCTTTCACCATGGGCCAAGGTACCAAGGCCTAGGGGAACATAAACTCATCAGGGGAAGATAGATACATACACAAACCCAACTCATTACTTTACAGCTGAATGAGATCCATTGAAAAGACAGCCAAGACAAGCACAGGGCAGTGAGAAGGAACTTGACCCAAGTGGAGAGATTGGGAAAATGTGGAAAAGATAGTTGAAAGCAACATGGTAGTTACTTCACTTGGCATAAGAGAGTTGTACTACAGTACAATCAGTACAATGCAGTATAATCCTAAATGAACATACAATATATCATAACCCGGCTAAAGAAAACTTTGTTTTGAAATGTCTCACACAAGAGATTCTGTAGCAGTTACACAACAATGTATTCCCATAGTGACACATAATTTCACGGTTAATTACTAATCAATGATATAAAACATCAACACCATCACTAACATTTCAAGGTGATGAAACGGTGCAATGTACAGGTCCTACATGATATCGACATATACAATGTGGCCCAATTTGTTCTGCAAGACACTTGAAAAAGTTCCTCATCATGTTCAAATGTTATATAGGAGCTAAGGTGTTTCGTTTCAAAAATGAATTTTGTAGACTGAGAAGACAGAAATGTCTGAGCCCTTTGATTAAAAAGAAAGTGATGGTAGTGCAGTAGATAACCTTTTGTTCTAGTTGCTATTGTGTGTAAATGAAAGATAGAGGAATGCACATTGAATTTGAAATATTTATCTTTATTTGGGGGCCAAGCACAGTTTGTGAGGCACCCTATTGTAATTGTTCATTTGATTATTCTGCCAAAACCACCCAGACTGAAGATGGCCACAGAAACAAATCTGCAATCATCTGAAAAGGCTAAAATATTTTGGTACATACCATCAATGGACCAAAATATTCAATCTAACAGAAGGGAAGGAAAAGAAGGCTGTAACCGCCCCCAGAAGCTGCAGAAATGGGTGTGGCGTGAGCCGGAAGGACCCCCGCTGGGCTGCAAAGTGACCATCAGGGGCTAAAGCTGAGGGGGGCACACCTGGGACGGCAGGTGTCGCCGTTGAGCCTGTGGAGATGTTGTGGGCTTATCAAGGAAACATCAGTGAAGCAGGGTGCCCACCTGAAGACCCCAGTGAAGCAACTACCCCTAGCCCACTCATCACCAAGTGCTGATCAAATGAGGGATTGTAATATCAAGTCATAGAAGCTCAACTCAACGCTTATATCGACATCAAGATGTACTCCTAAGATCTTCAGACCAACACAAACATTGTTCAGGAGAAAAATCCGAACAAGTTGGAAGCGAGTTGTTGTCACTATGACGTGGCATCAAAATGGGCATGGCTTTTGACTGAAATTACCATAATTCCTAGACGGAATGTTTGATTTGACCGTTGGGTTCGAAAGTTCTAACTCAAGCTCAAGGAAGATGAAGGTTACACATATTACTATGTTCACAATGTTATAATACATATCTACCATGTATGAAAAATATTTTGGTATCGCTCTTTAAAGTATAAACACGAAAATACTGGGGTCTAAAAATGCGAAATACTGGCAGCCTTGCAGGAACATAATACAGTATGAAATAGGGCTCTGCGAAGTGGATGACGTGTTACGTAGTGGGCGTGTCCTGTAGTGCTGTGTACCCGCAGATAGACCTACTTGGCTGATTTTGCATTCATATGTAGATATCTGTTTATAGAGTTTACCCATCTTTTGAATAAATGTGTCTATCAACACACACACACACACACACACACGCACACACACACGCGCACACACACGCGCACACACACACACGCACACACGCACGCACGCACGCACGCACACGCACACGCATACACACGTGTAACCAAGTCGCAGTTCCGCATTGGGCTTTACTTACAAATCGGCAACGTAAATCAACAATTCTAGGGTTTTCCGCTTTTTGTAGCCAATTTTGTAGCCACTGATGCAATACACGCGCCTCACCGCGAGATGTCACTGTGTAGTTAACTTGATGGCTCTGTGAGGCTACCTGCGGAGAGCAGGTGGAGTTGTAGTTAGCAGAACTGGGTCATTTATTTTATGGCATCTATTAACTGCCCTTAGTTACAACTTGAGAATACTTCTATTGTTCACCTAATGATATACAATCTTTTTGAATAAACGCACACACACACACACACGCACACACACACACACACACCAAACACACACACACACACACACACACACACACACACACACACACACA
>JAOPUI010000016.1:300095-310192 GCA_027123135.1 Urophycis floridana | reverse complement strand
TAATCTATCCCCTGTACTGCTGGTCACTGTGAATTTCTCCTAAGGGGGATTAATAAAGGAATATCTTATCTTATCTTGATAACCTTACCTTGGATCTAGAGAGATGAAGCATTTGGCTCCATGCAGTGACGCCAGTATCTCCAGGCTTTTTTTTAAGGCAGAATCTTACTGAACCATCATGCTTGTTAGCAAGGACAGGTGCTATCAAGGACACAAGGACAGAACAGGTTCTCAGGTTATCCTGCAGCATCCTCTCCACATCATTTCAGATGATCTTGTTTTTCACAGGAGAGACCGTGGAGGCTCTGGAGCACACTGGGATCTGGGATGCTGCTTGACGACGCTGATCTCTCCAGCTTCTTCCGTACTCACTGAATTCCATCTTCTTATGAGGCGTTGTACCTCATCAGCAAATCAGAGTGGGTAGAGGATGGAGTCTGGTGTAGGGGCAGGGCAACGTGAAGGTGAACCTAAGCAGAATCCCCTGGCCTACCTTGGGTCCATGTGTACTGCCCTGAACCACTGTGCAAGAAAGGGAAGTGGCACCACCTTCCCTTGATCCTAAGCCCGTAATGTTGTTCTGCCACATTGGCCTGTGCTCCAGTGTTTCTCAGGACTCAGGGGCATTTGGCAGACGCTTTTGTCCAAAGGGACTTACAATCAGTACATTTGTGGGGTTCGACATGTGGGCAGTTGGAGGATGGGGTTCAAGGGGATTGAACCGCCGACCCTAAGGTTAGAAGACGACCTACTCTGTTCACCCGCTCTACCTACTGAGCTACTGCCGTAGTCACCTGGAAAAGCCACTGTGACTGTGTCTGCCAATGCATGTGTATCCACTGTCCAGGCTGTTCCATACCTCACAGCTCCTTCAGCCACTTGGACCTTGCCGTCATCAAACGCAAAAGTGCGTTGGTCTCTAGCAAACTGCTCGCCTGGTGAAGGATAATAAAGGTTGAACATCAATAAAACCAACACATAAGACATGATAACAGTGGTGGCACGGTTTGTGTCCAGTTTATTGGTGAATTAGATGCAATTGTGTAAGGTAGGCCAACAACAACATTTTAAATTGTCCATTTACAAACCACATTAAAAAGCAAATAGCAACTCAATGCTAATCCTTAATTTTCGTATACATTTCTTACTTTATTCTCCGCAAGCCACCTGTAGTTTTCTGTCTGTGAATACAGGTCCTCCTGTTCTTTCAGTGGTTTGCAGCATGCATTATGGTGAGTGTGAAGATTAGGCACCACACACACACACACACACACACACACACGGGTAACAAACCCTGGCAGAGGGACACAAGACACAGGAGAGTCCTCAGCCTCCCCTCTCAGACAAGGCATCCAGAAGCAGGGACGTGACGATGAGAGAGATGCATAATGAGTCTGGTCCTGGGGTCCCGTCACAGCAGGAGGTCGGTGACCGAGGGCAACAGCTCGGCGATGTCCGACGGAAAGTTGGCCAGCTGCGTGACGGGGTTGCCACGGAGATCCAGGCGCCTGAGCTTAGGACAGGAGGCAAGCGGCGCCAGGTCCTCCATCTTAGAGATGTCTGCGCATTCAGGGATGAGGAACACAATAACCACATCCATGTCCGTGCATCTGTGGAAGTGCTGTCGAAGGTTGACCTTGGAGAGAAGCGAGCGTCTTGAGACGTCACAGTAGCTGGTGATGGCAGCTGAATTACTGAAGCCTCATATAAACAAGACTTTGAATATGCTTAATCTGTGAACTCTAATCTTTTCTCTGGCATATGCCTCTGGTCCCCCTCCTCAGAGGGCCTTCAGGCAGACCTGGCCTGGGTCGGGCCTTCACAACCACATGGACCACCCGGCCAACAGAAACAAAGGCCCAAAACCAAGCAGAGATACTTTTACTTTTAAAAACGATTTAAGGATAAAATTTAAGGATACTGTTATTCTTCATGGAAATCTCCTCCAATTTGGGAAGCTGATAAAGCCCTTCTAAATCTCCTATGGAATTGTTATCAGCTTCCAAGACCTGGAAAAGAGAACATTTGAGACTGAAATTAAGATACAGAGGATTTTATGTATCACTTATGAGTGTGTGAGTTTTGTAACTACATAATGATTGGTGATTATGGATGTGGAAGTGTTTTATGTTAATTTTGCCTGTATGAGCCCATATATTTGTAGGTGGTGTTCATCTGGTGTCGTTTTCTATGTTTGCCATCACAGCTTTCCTACCTCCAGACACTGCAGCATGGAGAACTGAGGAGGCAGCCTCCGCAGCTCATTGGACGAAAGGTTAATGTGAGTCACCAATAAGAGCTGGTCCAGGTGGCAAAGAGTGCTCAGCTTCTGTTTTAACAGACAACAGAGAGACCCCCTTTGTATTCAGAGCTTTGCCTTCCAGCTGGCCATTATGTAACCATTGAATAACAAAACAAGAAAAGACACACTCACAGCCATAACAAACGCGATACAATAACTCACCTTGTCTGAGATACTGAAGACGCGTACCTCTGCGTACTCCATTTTCAGAATTGTGTTTTCAATCATGAATTTACTGCACAGGTCACTGTAGTAGGCGGACCGCATGGAGTCCACTTCCTGGGGGGGGGGACAATCACATCACACTCGTGTTTCCCAGCTCCTCTGTGCTCATTAGATGGAACAGTGGAGTACTTACTAACATTACCAACACGTACAGCACTAAAGTGTACAGCCCAGTGTAGCCGGTAAAGGTCTTTTCTGGAATCGCCCCCAGACATATAGTGTACCCTACGGGACACTTCTGACAGGAGGAAGAGGTATAGGAGAGGTATAGGAGAGGTATAGGAGAGGTATAGGAGAGGTATAGGAGAGGTATACAGCCCAGACAGGCCGGGTCTTCGTAGATCCCATTAAACAGAACATTTAAAAAAGTGCTAGTTTTATTCACATTTGTGAAGCGAATAAGTGTCTTCCCAGAGTCGTCAGAGACACCAAACAGCCTTCAAAGGAGGTGCTGCAGGGTAAGATTTAAGGGCTTTGCTGTTTGGGTTTGGTAAGTTACAAACAAATGGCCATCAGCCAGCTGTTTGGCGAGTGAACCGCTGTGCGAGATGTCTGTTCTCGTAGACTGGGTGACGACATCTGTACTGGGTCGCCCACAGGGTGACGGGCCCCTCTGGTGTCCTATCGATCACACGGCGACACACACACAGCGTCGTCTCCTCCATCCAGGAGCAATGTAGCCATGAAGCAAATGTAGAGAAGGAGGGAGCAGAGGATTGACTTGGGATGTCTCTTGTCAGAATCCCGCGGTCTCTCTAACCTCATCTACAGCACCAACAGCACAATCCCGGTGTCGGCTTCACTACAACATCTGTGACCAATATCGTTTGTCAAAATGACTTCCCCGCACCCCATTCTGCCCATGAACATTTAGTGCGCCCTGTCAAGACCCCACCGGGACGCGACGCAATCCGGAACCCCAACCCGATTGGGTCGGACTTTGGTGGCGGCGGTGCACAGGCGGACCCGTGGAGGTGACAGCAGCAAAACAACTCACTTTGAGGGTTTGGAAGTGAGCGAGCGTCTCCTTCTCATAGCCCAGGGGGTCGAGCGCCCTCATCAGGAGGATGATGGTCAGCAGGCACCCTGCCAGAGGGACGGAGGACACGGTGAGCCTCAGGATGGCAAACACAACCGGGCCTGAGCCGCCCGGGGGAAATCTACAGCCGTGGAACGCAGGCGGACCTACATTTGTTCAGGGGCTCCAGTTCTTGGAGCTGATTGCAAGATTGGAGCTCAGACTGCAGAACTGATGTCTTCTCCACCGACAGCTCACTCCTAAGCACGGGGCGGACAGACACACACACAGACACAGACACAGACACACACACACACACACACACACACACACACCTGAGCTGAACCTAGTTTTCTTGAATGAACCATTCCCTTTATTTTGAAGGGATGGACAACATAAATCCCTAATTCACGTTATGTTGGGTTCTTCCCTATTTTAATTAGGGTTACCAAGGTGTGCATTTAAGATGAACTACGGCCTCAAAAAAGATCTACTTAATTGAGACATTTTTGCCGGGCCAGCAGCCTCGTAAAAACCCAGAATGCACTTGGGCACGGTCCGTACAGCGCCCAAGGGATGGCTTGAAGAGGAAGCGGCTGGTAGTCACCGTTAACCCGGCCGATGTGTCCGTTCTGGCAGCACTGGGTCCAGATGGGACGGAGATATAACTGGGTTTAGACATGCAATGTCTGAACTGGCTTCCTCCAAGCTGAGCCACCAGCTCTCCATCCCCATGGCCTCCTCTTGAAGGGACGAAATTTGATGGCCCTTGAGGCATATTGTTTCATAGCATACTGCCTAACCTCTCGCTAGCCTTCATAATTAACAATAAAGCTTGTTATATCATATAATCATCAAGTGACACATTTGATTCATTTAAAAGTTGCCCCTGATGTTGAGAGAGGGTAGTGGTGGCAGACTGGAGATCATGGACACCTGCACGACAGCCAGTGACCAATCGCAGATAACATAAGTAGAATATTACACACAGTGGGAAAATAAACTCACGTATCTATAGGAATCAATGTTAATACGTTTCATAATAATGTCAACATGTTTTAGCCTGCAATATTCATTTAAGCATCAGAACATTATCAGATCCATTGCAATCTCATGCAACTTGAGCCAATCAAATTCCAGTTATGTTATGTTTTCAGGTCCCGTTGTCCACCACTTTAAATATGAACATACCTGAAAAGCTCCTGGTCAGTGGCAGAATCTCGGCACCAGCTTTCAGTGCGCCCTATGGAGGAAAAAGGGAAAATAAAAATAAAAATAAACTGAAGATGGTGACATGGTGAGTGTGCAGCTGAAAAGAACACTAAACATAAGAAAGAGCCAACAGCCATGTCCCACCAGTGTAGAGAGCGCAGTCCCTGTGGGTATGCTTCTCTGTCCAGTGCACGGTCAGGTTGTGCTCATTACCGATGTCACTTATGGTGGCTGGGGGGAGATCACAGACCTAAACCCAGGTTAAGGTTCTGACAACTGTGATCAACAGATTATCTGTTCAATCTACCAACCTGGCTACCATGTCCCATGTCATGTACTGAGCAGTAGTGATTCCTCAGGCCACACTAGGACACAAGAATGTATTGCTCTGAACACCACTAACTTCAGGACCTTTATACGCCTTCAGATTTCAGAGCGAGACTTCTCCTTGTGGGAGACTTGATTGGACACCGTAACAGACAGATCAAGCCTGAAACAAAGACAAAATGTGTACTCCTCTGAAGGACCCTTTCTTCTTTCTAAGAAACTCAGACATTTTTTTTTTCTGATTGGCTATTGATTTTTACAGCCATGGAACGCTGGGCACATTTCACATTTAAAAAAGTTTGTTTTCATCCTACAAAAAACCTTTTGGCTGTGCTGGATCAATGAAGAGGTCCAAACTAGTATTGGTAGGGCCGAAGGAAAACTGGCACATTCAGTTATAATTGTGTACTCTCTGTTATGAGCACTGGAGTCACAAAAAGACTGTGACAGCAAGCATCCACCAGAGTATTCACTCTGCTTCGTCTTTACTGGGCGTCTTTTGGCATCCCCCTCGCTTGGACAATGGTACATTCTGATCTGGTTTCAATTAGAGCAATCTTACATGGACATAACATCAAACATCCAAATTGGAAATAATTACATATCAGTGGCTATTTTTCAAAAGAAGCTCGAAAATTAAATACTACCTGCGCATCTTCGGCAAATCAGTTATTTTGTCGTCAAACGCATATTAAAAGTGATATTTTGAAGACTTTTGCAAATAATCTGTTTACCCGCCTGGACTACTTTGGATTCTAACAATCACAACAACCGCGGTCATATCGGCGAGAGGTGGACATTTATTTGTTCACCTCTATACTTGATGCATGAGCCTCCAAAAGGATACCCAGACGGGGCTGTGTCTCAAGCGTGGGTGAACGCTCCTCCACTCCACTCTCTGGGGCTGGCCGTCCAGCACCAGCATCAGGCCGCCAGCCTGCGCCTGAGACAGGGGAACACACGGGTCACCCTCCTTCACTGCCCCAGACACTGTGGGCCACGGAGGGCCTGTGTGTTCAGAGAGAGTCAACCGTCCGCTAAACTCCAACGCTCCAGGACAGAGTCGCCATACAAAGAGTTGGGGGCGGGGCACTGAAACCCCAAATACTTAAATGTTTCAGAGGTCGGTGTGTGACAATATTAATTGGTTAATAAATCAGAAAAGTGTGATCAATAAGAACAAAACCAATCCACCATGGATTTTCTTTGGTGTTCTAGATTTATGGTAAATGGTCGTTGTTTATGTAGTGCTTTTCTGACCACTGGCCCCTCAAAGCGCTTCACAATGTGTGCCTCATGTTCACCCATTCATGTTGGGGTTAATTGTCTTACAATTGTGTGTGTTGTCTTACAATTAACCCCAACAATGCCCCGCCCTTTTTACGGCCCTTTTTACCCATTCTACTGCAGACTGTACCAAAATAGTACATTCAGTGAAATTCAATTAAACACAAACTAACCGTGGTTTTATGTCATTCATAATTTCCTTAATCACGTATTAATTGTTCTACATTAGGAAAGTTGAAACTCCATTTCAATACATGAATGTCAAATTGAAGGTCATCGGTTTATGAACCTGAAGCCATACTTTATGTACAGTATGCTCTGCTGCAACACTTGCCAATAACCTGGGTTTGGCATTCTTTTTCAGTGTTTCCTTGAATATCTTGTAACACCATAGAGGGGTATGGTAAACGACGGAAGTGGTGTGTTTTTGGTGGTTGGTACATTTTCTTTGAGCTGGTGCACGGTTTCTAGGAGGACATCATATGAACGTTCTCACATGAACTGGCTTGGAGAAACACACAGCCACCCTCTGCTCTTCTCGACTGACGTACACACAGCTGATCATGTCCTCCCGCTCCGCTGTGGGACCGCGCGCGCACGCACACGCACACGCACACACACACACACACACACACACACACACACACACACCGCTTGAGAACATAGGACTTAGCCCTGCAGAAACCTCAATGCACAGTTCATTTGGATAGCGAAAGCTGTGTGCTGAAAGGCGTGTAATCGGGCACTCTATGCGTGTTGACACTCACCTCTGCCCAACAGCCAGCGATAATAAAACCAAGCACTCTGGTCATTGGGATCAGTGAAGAAGGCATTCTGCACAAGCTCATATTCTAGGCAAACACACACACACACACACACACACACATTTAAAAGCATATAAACGGCGGTGCCACATAGTTAACAGTTCAACAGTGGCCCCCCCCCCGTCTGTGTGACACTCCAGCTGCATGGCGACGTCTGCCGGGGGACCGGGCCGCGCCGTACCTTTGAGCAGCTGCTCCTCGCAGACGCGATGGGCGTGGGTCTGCGGGGAGGGCGGGGGGGAGGCCTTGGCGGGCTGCGGGGTGGGCTCGGCGGGCTCGGCGGGCTCGGCGGACTCCGGGGACTCCGGGTGCAACAGGGGCAGCAGCGTGCTGCGGTAGTGCCAGCTGGAGTAGTTGGAGAAGTTGGAGCCAATGAGGCGGTCGGTGAAGCGGAGCTCCTGGTCCACGGCCACCCCCGACCTCCGCACCACCACCCGCCTGTAGTCCCAGCAGTGGACTGGGGGGCAGAAGAAGAAGACGGTGAGACCAAACCTATGCAGCACTTGACTGCTTCCTCATAGAGCCTCGGAGAAACCCTCTACCTGATGCTACTCTCCTTCTACCTTTTCTGAACCCTCCATCGGCCAGCTCCCGACGACGGTCAGTTTATGCCGCGCTCATACTCACAGTTGCGCTCGTCCAAGCTGAGGCAGCGATCGCACAGACTCAGTTCTGTGGCCCAGTCGGGCCGGGGCAGGCGGGCCGACACCCAGCCCCGGTGGTGCCAGCTGCCGTAAGACTTGGGGTTCTGCCTCAGGCAGCGCTCCACAAAGGACAGCTCAGACTCGTAGACCTTCTGCACATCGTCCTCCTCTCTGCGGACGGGGGGAGAGGACGCATCGTAGGAGCAGGGAAACTGAATTATTGAAGAGTTAAAGCTGTAGAGAACGGATGGCTGGACATGTGGATGTATGATTACAGTCATTTGTGGTTAGCTGACCTCAGAGTCTCCAGATGCATCAGAATCTCCCTCCTGTAGTTCCAGAGGGTTGAGAAATCAGGGTTGGACGACAACAGCTGCTGGGTTAACTGGAGGGCCTCCTCGTCCAAAACACCCTCCTTCCTCTGGAATACAACACGTGTGTGTGTGTGTGTGTGTGTGTGTGTGTGTGTGTATGTTCATGTGTGTGAGAGAAAAGCCATGAATGTACTGAGGCAACAGACATGTAGGTACTAACATATATCCTGTTGTGAAAGTAGGTCAGAAGACCTTTCACATCACAGACATCAAGCTGTCATACTATCCTAACATCCTAACTTGCCAATGGTGTGTGTCAGATATGCCTGACAATAGGTGACAATACATTCAATTATGAATGCATGCATTTTTATATGATTTTGTAACTCTACCTCGACCCATTTTTTCTATTTCGGGAAAAAACAATGAATTGAACTTTCAATACAAAAGTAACACAAAATGCATTTATCAGCATGGTTTTACCTGCTGGGTAGACTTCATTCAACCTGACGCAGTTTTGTCTGGGAAATCTTAGCTTTCCAAAGAAGTATGGCATGACTATATTCACCCAATGGTTGTTGGGTGAAGTATTAAACTCTTCACATCAACTTTTGATATTCATTTGAAATAGGCCTATTCCATTTTCTCATCACACGTGACCGTAAAGACTAGACATACCTTAGAGAAACAGACATCTCTTGCGGTTACATACAGCTTTAGTTTCTTCTCTCGTTCCTTTCTTTTCTCCTCTTCCTGCTGCGCTGTAGACTTCACCTTTAATCGACCGTGCTGCCATAGACATACAATGGGAACCTATCATGCATTTACTGTGATTTTAATTTAGGTTGGCTATGCATTTGCGTTAAACAAATGAATGAAATATAATGAACAATCGGTCTCTTACCATTCTTTTTATCTGCAAAAGATATATATATAAATAGGGGAGAAAGAAGAGAAGTAGGCTATATGAATAAAGATGCATCTCATTACGTTAAATGTTACTGATCAATCTGAAACGTCTACAGCGGCAGTTACGACGGATAATCTGACAATCAACTAATAATTATGTGTATGTGGCGGCCATGCTATATGTTCAAAGCGAGATGATCAATTTGAAATGAATCCATCTCATTTTATGTTGTCAATCAATAACACTGTAGGTAAAATAGTACATACTGGCCATTCATAACATCATATAGTTGGGCGCGATTGGATGAAAAAAATAACACGGTACTTCAACGTTTGGATGACAATGTACTTACCTCAACTATGAAGCTGTTATCTTGGTTTAATAAATATATTGCCGAATATCGTTTGATTTGCCTATGTCACTGTACGATAGAAAACTGCATGTTTTACTTCCGTCTATTGAAAATGACGTCACGAAGGATGTTGAACGCGTCGCTAGAAGTATGTTACTCGCTGACATCTAGTGGACAAAACAAAAACCTTTACATTCTGAAACAAAAACTCAAAACACCAGTCTCTAGAAAATGTGGCTAATTGGTAATATGTTGTGCTGCTCCTAGTTATGCGTCTAGTGGTTCATGTCAAACATACGGCCCAAAGGGTCCACTCTGGCCCGCGGGTTGACTTTCCTAAGTGTAAAAATTACATGAAGACTTGAAATGCAACATTAAGTCAAATGCTGCTCTCTGCCTTTGTAGATATATAGAATAAAATAAAGAGTTCACGTATATCGCTTTAAGCCACATTATGAAATTATCTGTTCAGACAATGCAAAGCTCATAGAAAAGCTGTGAGCTCAGAATGCTTTGCTTCTCTTGCTATCTAACACTGTTAGTTAGATCTAACAATGTTAGATCATAGCACTAGGGCAAACTTTTGGGCACACTTTTTGGCTCAAGGGCCACATTCACCTTCATTTTTAATTCAACAACACCTGAAACTGGCCTTATTCCACACACTCCCTCATCAACAAAA
>JAOPUI010000016.1:205212-219835 GCA_027123135.1 Urophycis floridana | reverse complement strand
CCTCCCCCCTCTTCCCTCTCCCCTTGGAGGGCATAAGAGAATATTCCATCTGTGGAACATAGTTCTTGCCACGCTAATCAATCAAGTGGTTAAAAATATTACTATGTATGCTTTTGTCTGAATTGTGAACCCTGGATGGATATGTCTCAGTGAACACAGATATTAAACCACAGTAAGACTGTATACTTAATTTCTTGTTCTATGTCCAATATTACAGCATAACTCTTGATTGACAAAACAATGGACAATGCTTTTAAGTGAGTGCTCAACCTCATCCTGTTGCATTAATGGTTAAAACATCACTAAATCCGACGCACAATGTTAGTTTGTGTTTTCAGAATTGGTTACTTAATATTATTAAGGTTTATTACGCCTTTTCAATTAAAAAACAATATTGTTTTGTTAACATGCAAAAGACCTACACTGTATATGTGAATATAGCCGACAAAAACACATGCATTTCACATACCATCATTACAAACAATATCTGTTTAATTATACCGGTAGGTTAATTACATCGAAATGACTAATTTCAAACATTTCCTAATTTAATTGTTTGACAGTAATTTAATCCAATCTGTTTGAGTCTCTTACCAATAGCAACGTTAATCTCCAAAATGATGCCAAGGAATGAGATAATGGAGAGCGTCCCAGCCATCATCCGAAAAAGTAAGAAGATCATCGCCGTACAAATGCGTCAATAACTTCACGGCTATGGTAACTTTACGCGTCCATCATTTGTAAACAACGAATCGGTGCCGCATTGACCTCAATGAAAAGTCCATGAATGTAAGCTTTGTTGAAAAATCATGGGTGCATCATCGAGATAAATTTTCGCAAGCTCAACAGCGACGATACGGTCCTGCCTTTCCACTGCGGTCCCCATGGATCTAACTGGAGGTGCTGCTGATTACAGGGAGGGGACGCGCGGCGCAGTGGAAACGCGCGGCGGACAATACGCGGAACCGCAAAGGGAGGAGCGTCACGACTGCAAACGCGCACTAAAGTCTTTCGTCTCTGTCGATTGTTCCATAATAGCCTCCTTGGACCACTGAGTAATTTGTGTACTTTGAGTATTAAAAAAAAGAGGGTATGCGTGTTAATTAGAATGAAGCAATCTAAATTGTAACCAACGTTATTATTACCATTACCATTATAATTGCAATAGTGTACTCAAGTGAAGCAAATGGTAGTAAAAAGTACACTAATGAAAAACACTAATTACATGGATATAGTTTTTATTGTACCTCTCATTCTCTTGGCTTCTGGCTCAGGTTTAATGTAGGCTAATGTATGAAGTATATCTGCACAACTACAAGTATATCTGCACAACTACAAGGGTTATAATATGTATTCATCTCACAGGTGTTGTCTTTCTTTTGGTACGAAAAGAAAGACAACACCTGTGAGATGTTGTGATGTCGCAAGTGAAAGAGTCAATGTGAATGCTACTGGGTCAGGGTGAATAAAGCTTGAACAGTGCATTGATGGGCGATTTAATTTCCACCTGAAATAAATGTAATGTTTTATAGTCAGAGGCGGACAGAGTACACAGGTTGGTTACTCAAGTAAAAGTATGCTACAGATACGGCTTATTAAATTTTACTCAAGTAAAAGTAAAAGTAGGCTACTACAGTCAGATGTGTAGGACCTACTTAAGTAAAAGTACTGAAGTACTTGTTTTTAAAAGTACTTGAGTATCAAGAGTACAAGAGTATATTTCTGGCAAACAAAGTTAACACTTGAAACGAAAACTGTCATTAACTTGCTCAGAAAACTTAAAAAATCGGGCAAGGTCGGGCCATGGGTTGGCCCATTCCCGACTGCGGCATCACGTGGTGTACGGGTTAAGGACAGGTTTGAATCTCACTCGTCACGCTGATGAGGTGCCATTGAGTAAAGCACCTGGAATACGCCCCATGGCTCCATTCGTGCCCTCCTGTGTGTGACAGCGCACTGCACTACTTCTTTTTTAGAAAAAGTACTTGGGTACTCATGGTTATGGATAGAAATGTAGTGGAGTTAAAAGTATGATATTTGCCATTCAAATGTACTTGAGTAAAAGTCATAAGTACTTCCCCAACAAGATACTCAAGTAAAGTAGGCCTACAGATCCCTCAAAACTGTACTTAAGTACAGTACTCAAGTAAATGTACTCAAGTACTGTCCGCCTCTGTTTATAGTGTATACCACATAGTGCAATATCAGTTGGCAACCCTATAGTAGGCTCACTGTAGGGCCATGCTTGTTGAATTACAGCCACGACAGGCAGGTTTTACTCTAGGTAGGCTTTGGCAGTCTTCAAAATAAGAACAATAAATTCAATACAAACCAAAAATGACAATCGTGATGAAGCACAAACAGGTGGCTATCTCGAGAACCCATTGTTTCACGTTGACAGTTGACCCCTCCCCCTTCTCAAAGGGCGAATAGAATTCAACCATCGCAATTTCACTTTACGGCCACCAGATGGCAATACAGATATTGGATTATAGATATTGAATGGAGTCAATTTGCCTATTACCTGTGAACCCCTCTGTTAGCTACTACATACTGATTGTAAACACCACGTGACGAGGTTAGAGGTTGATCAATGAGAGCTGGGACATCAATCAAAAACAAAGTCACGGTGGTCTTGTGTGGTACCCACGACCGTAACATGACCAATGATCATTTTTGTTTAATCTAAAAGACTGTAAGGGACCAACCTATTTTTTTCTTCCTTCGCTGATAACTGCAGGTATGTGATTCTGTGTAACACAGGGGTACTGTAAGTGGTGTTGGTTCTTCCTGCTATGGGCAAGGGGCCTAATTGGGGGTCCGACTCTTGGCACAATAACAGGGAGAGGATCAGCGTAGGCGGGGAGGGGAAAGGAAGCAGTGCACACACACTTCCTCACACAGGATACCGGGCTTCTCTGAGGGGCGTCCTGGGATCCGCCGTCTCAAAGACATCACAGCGTCTAACTTCCAAACACCCTTTATTACAGTTTCAACACGTTGTCGTTTTGCAAGAACACACGCTACGAAGGGCTTCCATACACGGGTTCCCTGTGCTGGTGGACCATGTAGATCTCATGCTGTGGAGAAGAGCCTGCTCAGCTCTACTGGTAGAACCCCTGCCAGGGTTAGGGGTTTGATTCTCACTGTGGCTACCGTTGTTAATATGCCCTTGACATACTGTGAGACTATGAACATGTATACACAACACACGCAATCAATTCCACCACAATGTTCTAACCAGAATCAGTGTAGCACTAGACCCTTTAGACATGTAGGCTGAGACAATAAGTGTTAAGTGGTGAGACTGTGCACAAGACCATTCAACAGTAGAGAGCAGAAACTGACCACTACTTTTTATCTTACCAAAACCACCATAAGTCTGTTACATTGTAAATGTAAAACAGGAGATTTCTCATTCAATCAAATGCTTTACATAATTGTGTGCTATTAAAACCTTGTTATTCCCTTATTGTCCATGCAGCTGGGTCAACCTATTGGCCGACACTGCCCAAACTCTGCTGCCAATAGACAGTTGATTAGAGGTTTTAGTGTGTTTGAGTGTGTTGCATGACAGTGTCTGGATGTCTGAACAATCCTGACAGCTATACCAGCCTGCTCACTGGCCAGCACCCAATCTCCATGGACAATACATTTGCCTACATAATTTTTTTTAAATTCCTATTTTTTTTAAAAGTCTCCTTGCATGTCGTTTATGTCACCTATTGCACTCTTTAGAATCCCTGGAAGAAGGGACCCCCACTCTATATTCCTTCTAAAAACGTGTATTCCTTGTTAATTAAGGGTGTTTTTTCTTAGGGTTAGGGGGCTGTCAAATGACATGGCCTGTAAAGCCCTTTGAGACTGTAACTCTGATGAAGTGCTATACTAATATAATTGACTTCACTTTGGTTGATTCTAGTTTGATGGGTTGGACCATACATCCTTGGTTAGATCAAGGACGCCAAATATCCTAAAGTAGGCCTACTGGATGGAGATGAGAGTCTCTCCAGAAGTATATCTATCATGTCTGCACAAGGAGCAATCAGCTCAATGAAAGTGTTTCTTAGATTAGATAGAACAAGTAAACTCCTGGGGGTGTTCTGAGGTAGCATTTAGAAGAGTTCATGCAGATAATAATGAGCTCTAAACTGTGGGGCAGACAGACATTCAAACATTGAAAAACGAAACTGTGATAAAGTGCATTGTCAACATATTTACCCATGCTTCATTAGGTTTAATTCTCTTTTCATAAAATGAGCATGCATAACTAATTGCTAACATAAACATAAACAATAATGTAGTGAGACCTAAAAATGTAGAAAACGCCTAAGCACGAAAACTGAGCAGATACTGCCCCCTACTGTAAATATAACCAAAAGTAATGTATTATAACTAGTAACTGTATATATTACGTTAAATCAAAAAGCGATCAAACTAATGCTTTGCATAATTGCATGCTATCAAATTATGATGACTAATTGGTCTGTTATTTTGTCATAATTGTCTTTGTTTTCAGTTTTGTATTTAGGGGGTCTTCTACGCCGGAATTGTACAGCTTCTGCGCCATGATTCTCCACGGACTATTTCGTGATGCACAAAACATTGTGACGCGCATACGGCTCCTAGCTTGAATCTGGGCACCAATGGGTTGTACGCCAAATGGGCTGCTTTGTGATTGTTGTGTTGTGGTCATGTCTAGCATTGGGGTTTCTTTTAGCTTTTTTGATTCATAAGATATCACCTCATTTGCAGACAAAACATGAGCAATCTCCGCTGTTTATGTTTTTCCAGGATCTTATCCGATACGGCAAAACAAAGCACAGTAAACGTGACTATTGGCTGCATATCTTTGATGTTCCCAAAAGGTGACTGTTTGCTAGTTATTTAGCACAACTGACATGGAGGCGTTTTGGAGTTGGGTTGACAAATTAAAAGTTAGCGAAAATAATATATATTTTCCCCATTCCAGATGGTTCTGGCACTTCTATGCGGTATCTGTTTTCTGGAACGGCCTTCTTCTCGCCCTGTCCCTTAATCTGAAGCTTCAGAACCAAACATATCCACAATGGCTGACGCACCTCCTGAGCTTTTTGTGTGGAATGCAAGGACATGAGAGTCAAGGTACATCTCAACGCATTGTGCTAGTCAACATTATAGCATGATGTGACACTAATCTGACTCATTTTCATGCCTTGTTTCTGTCTTCTAGCACCACAATTATCTACTTTGCTGGTGCAATTATTTCTCTGGAGTCATTCTCTCAGAAGACTGCTTGAGTGCCTATTTGTGAGTGTTTACTCAGAGGGGGTCATACATATGGCCCAATATATGTTTGGCATTGGATACTACATAATTCTTGGACTGACAGTCCTTTGTTCCAATAATTTCCTTGATGCAAAAGGTAAGAATTGTATATTTTTTGTTATCTATGTAAATTATGACAAATTATTGATATTATTTATTACACTCAGAGCGTTAACCAAGCATCTTCATTGAGACACTGGGTGTACATGATTCTTATCAGGAAACTTTCACATTGTGGGCAGTGACAACAAAAGAAACAAAGATGAGGGATGTGACCATTGTTGAGAGTTAAGGATTGGCTTTGGCGGGAGAGGCCATGGCCAATCAGCCCTAGGCCAAGTTCATTTTCAATACACTCGATGGAAGTAGACTGCAAGGATGCAAGACAACTAAAGGAATCGACACAAAATATAAGTCAGGAGATTGGCACGGTTCTCAGTATCAGACATTGTAGCTACACTGGCAATGCAAATACTAACTAACTTAACGCCTTTTAATTGGATGGGGGCTATGTCTAGGTGCGAGGATGATTTATCCAAGTGCATTTTAAATTAAATGGTAACATTTTAAACAAGGTTATATAATTTGTATATCATTTAATAATGTTCTTAGGATACATTATGACAGTAAATATATGTTGTGCATCTTGTCTGTGACTTTGTATTTGGGATCTAAAGATAACTCTCGCTCTTGCCAGGTGTTGACTCTCTGTTCCACCAGCTGGATTTCGGCCACTTGTCAGGAACGGCTCTCTTCATAAGTGCTTCAGTGCTCCAACACACCTCATTGGTGACGTTGGCCAGGCTCCGTACTGGGAATTCAGGTAAGTGGAAGTCTGTGATTAAGTAAGTCGTTGAACGAGTTGAGCTGCATCTATGTGACAATGAACTTGTAAGAACTAGCATTTAAGTCTACTGCGTGTGTATTTGTACATTCCAGGAGCAGTGAAGACACTTGATCATGGCATTCCCTGTGGAGGCTGGTTCGAGCTTGTGTCCTGTCCGCATTACTTTGCAGAGCTGCTGATCTACGTGTCCCTTGGCTTGGTGTTCGGAGGCCTCTCGCTCACCTGGTGGACGGTTGTCTGCTATGTTCTGTTCAACCAGGCTCTGGCCGCTCAGCTCTGCCAGGAGTTTTACATCAGGAAGTTTGAAGGCTACCCAAGGCATCGCTGTGCTTTCATACCGTTTGTCTTTTGACAACACATCTTTTTTTATTTTTCCTGTTAGTTGTCTTTTATTTTAACACAATAAAGACAGAAGTTGTGCACTCAATGTATCAGTATCACAATTGTATATCATAGAACAATCTATGGGGACAGATTTGTTTGATAATTATTAGTACTAATAGGAGTCAATGTGTCAAAAATATGGGACCTACATTTTTTTTTCCAATGGCCATTTGCATTAGATGCAATGAGAGAACAGTTCAAAATTGGCTCAAACTGTTGAATCTGAATTTGTGGATCAAGTGGTCAAATGAAAATTTAACAGTTCACAAGTCATTTTTAGATTGCTAATTGCAACTAATACGTATGGATATAGGACAAATGTTTGAGGTATTTCTGCAAAATATAAAACTTGGAATCAAAAATATTCATACAAATCTTTATTTGTAAAATTATTAAATTGTCAATATACAGGACCCATGTTGACTTTTACTGCCATGACTGCTATTAGTGTTAAACATATAATGGAATATTCGAAGCGTGACCACATTTTTTACTCCATCGCTAATGTTAGTGAAAGCCACATGAACCAATAACTTTAAGATACGTAACCCAGACAATGGGCGTGACTTTTATTCTATCCTCCAATCAGGACTGGCTCATCCTTGCGTTTGAAGCAGCAAGTTTTCCACTTCCAAGTTTCCCTTAGTGGTAACCGGGGTATTTCGCTGTAAATGTTTAGGTAGCTAATATGAAGTTAACCAATTTGCTGCTAAGTATATCGTGTTACTCATGATAAACAACTCTTAATTGACTTAGTAGCTGCCTTTCTGTAGCACATCGGCCAATAGCTTTTTTGCTTTGTGGAAATGTCTGTTACGGTCGGCGGAAGAGGTGGCTCGGCTGAGAGAAGTGTGGTCCTCGTCCAGTTCGCTGCTGTCGTGTTGTTGTTGTCTGTCGGAGTCCACGGCACTGCAGAGGAGCCACAACCGGCACAACAGGCTCAGCAAGAGGTGCACACTTTACTTCAAATCGTCACGGTACCCCAAGTGGTTTAAAATCGAGGGTCCTAGTCTCATTAGCGCTAGACAGCTAACGAAGTGCTAAGTTAGCTGATATGCCGAGAAGAGTTCCGGGTTCATGCCATTTCACGGTGTATGGTATTTTTGGAAATGTAAACACTTGACGATTTCATAGAAATGAAGCCGACTTGGTGACTGTACAAAGATACCACATGCAGTCTGTTCTGGGCGATGTTGACATCCTGCGGACATAGTTGTACCCCATGGCATTTTCCAATAACCCTTTCACGTCGTCGAAGATATTCGTAAGAATTAATATAAATGCTACTCTTTAACAACACGTTGTCGTTTTCTAGGCCTATATTAGCATTTTAACCTTCAAAAACAAAGTTCTGTGTTTTCATTGTGTTCTTCTTTCATTCTGCAGAAAGTACAAAGTACCCATCCCTTAGTTGCAGTCATCAAAGAAGATGATCCTACCAAGGGAAACCTGGGATTCATTCATGCCTTTGTGGCCTCCTTCTCCGTCATCATCGTGTCTGAACTGGGAGACAAGACGTTCTTCATCGCAGCCATCATGGCCATGCGTTACAACCGGCTGACTGTGCTAGTGGGAGCCATGCTGGCATTGGGCATCATGACCTGCCTCTCTGGTACAAAGAGTTATAGGCAAAATAGCATTATATGATTTCAGTGTTGTCTGACCGTTTTCATTAACCGTTTACTTATGGTGCTTTTCACAGTGCTGTTTGGCTATGCTACCACCGTCATCCCCAGGATCTACACATACTACGTCTCCACGGCTCTGTTTGCCATATTTGGCATACGGATGCTCCGCGAGGGGCTGAAGATGAGTCCAGATGAAGGCCAGGAGGAGCTGGAGGAGGTGCAGGCAGAGATCAAGAAGAAGGACGAAGAGGTACACAATCCTAACCTTATTTATTTAATCCACCTCAAGAGAGGGCTGGGGCCCACATATTCGCCTCAAAACGCTTGCAGGAACAAAATGAACCACGCCATTAATGCAACAAGTACATGCAGGCGAAATGCATCTCTTTCAGCAAGCAAGTAACCTAGATAGCACCGTTATGTGAAGATCCCCTTTCAGTTCACTCAAAGGAGAATGTGGAGCAGTGACGGGTGGGGCCAGGTCTACGTTGTTCTATTATTTAATAAGCCAATGGCTTCCACCCGAGGCACCCTCTTGGGGCTAATGCACAAACGTGACCCTGCTGGTTTGCCCTGTGCAGCTGCAGCGGGCCAAACTGGTCAACGGTGCGGCGGACGTGGAGGCCGGCTCCGGGAGTGCCCTGCCCCAGAGGAAGTGGCACAGCTTCATCTCGCCCATCTTCCTCCAGGCGCTCACCCTCACCTTCGTCGCCGAGTGGGGGGACAGGTCCCAGCTGACCACCATCATCCTGGCTGCCCGGGAGGTCTGTCTGCGCCCCGTCAAGCTGCTGTTTGTTTGTTTGTTATTTGTTGGGTTAGAGGGGGTTATTATTATTATGTGATTATGTACTTTGTTCTAAAGCTCCTTGAAGCTGTGACATGCACCTCTTGTTAACAGTGGCCAAACAAAAGCTTTAAAATAAATTGGAATTCAGAATTTATAAAAATGCCAGGATATTTAACGTGGGATGAATCTAATAGTCCTTTTTTTTTTAAATAAAGGATCCATTTGGAGTGGCAGTAGGAGGGACAATTGGACACTGTCTCTGCACAGGATTAGCTGTCATCGGAGGGAGAATGATTGCCCAGAAGATATCTGTCAGAACAGGTAAGTGTTCTGTCTCTAGTAGTGGATTCTCTTGCAACTCTGTTGCCTGTGGTTGTCTAGTGTCTTTGGCCTAAAGCGGACATAGTGTGAAAAAGTTGTATTCTCCCACATCATCATGGGTTAAATTGTGTTTTCTGTGGGTTTTCTTTTCACGCAGTAACCATCATTGGAGGAATAGTTTTCCTGGCCTTTGCTTTCTCTGCCCTTTTCATCAAGCCGGATGCCGTTTGATTCAAAGCAGGATTACCACACTCATTTGTACATACTTGTAAAGCTCAGCCCAGTCTGCAAAGCGAAGCTGTATCTTTGCCTATGTATATGTGTAAATGAAGCTGTGACTTGGATGGAACTGCATTTCTTTGTGTGTGTCAAACAAGACTTTCTGAAAACAGTCCACGATCTCTCTTCCTCTCTCTTTGGTAGTTTCCTCTCTCAAGTTTTATATACTTCTGTCCCACGGTCTGAGCTGTGTATAGTTCGCCTGGTCACCTTCGCTTTTTATTTACCATTGACGTATTCATTTTACCTGCGCCATGTCGGTGACTCTTTGGTCCTTTTCATGTTTTGGTCGAAGGTGAATCACTGCTAAAACCATCAGCCAGTAGACATTTTTTTAGGATACAATCATCATTTTATCCATGTTACACTTTATGAATGCCTGTTGGATCATGTCTGAGATTAATGACTCTAATAAGTTCAACATATATGATGTGGCGGTAAAAGTGTCCCGTGTTTGAAGCCATGTCTTCCAGTACTTTGGTCGTGTCACTCTGACATAAAACTCCACCAATGAAATGCCATCTCGTTCGGTACTACAACTTAGGCAGTTTAACAGGTAGAGCTGGACACATTCTTTTTTTCTTCTAGTTTTTGTATTTATGTTCTTTGAATGGTAAAACACTTTTTTATTTTTTCCTTTTTAAATGTATGTACTGTAGTTCAGGAAAAGGCAACAGTAATGACATAATAAATGATTGTCACCATTGTCAGCAATTCTCCTTTTGTCAATATTTGACAGGTTGCTTCCAGTTGTAAAATGCGTCTTCATCCTTCTAGTGACACCGATGTACAGTTGTTGTTGTACAGTACACTTTACTGAATAAAATATTTGGGGTTGTAACACCCACCCTCCACTGAGACCCTTTGACAATTTCAGACTTTGTTTTTGTGTGCATTAAAAAAAACAGACTGAAAACGTTTCCTTTTGACTTTCATTTCAGGGACCAAAGCAATATTTGTATAAGCAATGATTCATGAATGGTTTAGTTCTAGAAAATAACATGTCTTTGTAGGGTGACTTAATATTAAACTCTTGAAGAGGGTATCTTTATTCTATTTCAATGTTTACACCAGTTTTTCCTGGTTGGATCTCTTTGGGCTAAGCAGCAGGTGGCAATACTGATTACTGATGAGTATTTGCTGAGCTGAGGATGGAACGGTGAACATATTTGACAATGCTGCCTGAGGCTACATTTACAATTAAGAGGATTTGCATCAATTATTCAGACTAAAGCCACTTATGTCAACATTGACGGTGTTGAAAATAATTTTATACACATCTTGCCTTGCCATCATTTAGAACATATCTGCAAATGAAGAACAGATTCAGTTTAACATGAAAACACGGGTAACAGGATAAAAATATCACTATAAATATGAATATATTGGTGCATAGCCACAGCGTCACCGCTTCACAAGGAATTCAGAGGAAACAACGGTAATGAGTGGAGGATAAACACCAGGCTTGAATGTCACAGTTCGTTTATGTCCTTTTAAAAAGAAAATCTGGGCTTGGTTTCGATACAATTTATACCACCAGTGTAGAAGTACATATACACAGCTGTATGAGGTCTACTTTGGCAACAGAAAAAAATATTATTCTTGGATAATTTACTCATAATACAATCAATGCACAGTCCACCACATCCCGTCAAAAAAGTATTGACACTTTCGTAATACTTTATTACATTCATTTATGAATTGCACAATCAAGTCCCTTTCGACAAAAACAATATCAAATCAAGTACTCTGCTCCACTATAATGACACAATGGGTTAAAAACCGAATCGTCTTATTTCTGAATGGGTCGAGTTTTGCCTTAGCTAGCTGACCAGCAGGAGGAGCAATTTCTCTTGGACAGACTACGAACCCCCTGGATAGGAACATCACGGAGAACGCGCTGCTGTACAACAGCATTTTGCAACCTGTGGTAAACCAGGGTACTGCAGGTGCTGCGTGGGATTTTATTCTTGAAATACACTCATTTCAAAGAATAGAAATATAGGTAATTCAAAATAAATATATTACAAATATATTTTTAGGTAAATATAGTAATTTGGCTCATAATTATTAAAAAAATAGTTTTGCATTGTGCTTATGTGTTTTCCATTCATTGGGAAACACTGGGAAGCATCAGCAGTATCGCTGACTGTTCCTTCCCACTGGCCTTGGCCAAACGTGTTTATAAAGGGGGCGCCAGCCCCTGCATGTGCATTTATTCATTTTCTACTATTTGTATGAGGAGGTCCGCCAAAGGTCTTGATAAAAATGCAGTGGTACATCGAAAGTCAAAGGTTGACATCTGATTAAAGTGAAATGATACCCCTGTAACCCATACTGCTAGCTATAGCAAATAGCTATCTCAACTACATATGCCACACAGTCCTAAAGCAACAAACAAAAAGTGGATGTATATTTTTAAAAAGGCGACAAAAATTATACATATATATAATCTAACATGGATAGTCCAGCCTCCATGTTAAATTATCTGATGCTGTGATTATGTACTAGCCATAAGGATTGTGAAATATTTATTTATTTCTCATGTTCCTGAAGTGAACAATGTGTAGCTGTATGTTGTGGCGGATGATGCCAGTCATTCTAGAAAAACAAGTTTCTCTTTTGCTCTCTCTCAGGAGACCCAGAAGGAGCCCCTGGCACCTGTCAGATGCCACTGAGAGAGAGAACTTCCTAATGGTCCTACATCACCAATCAGCAGAGCCATCAGCAGGCAGTGGGCGTTATATATAGCAGTGCTGGCTGAGGCCAGAAATGATGACTTTTGTGGTTTCTGTTGCCTAGTTAGTTATCCTGGCAGTGTATGCAACAAAACTTTAAAATAAGACTGATTGATTGATTGATGGAAGATTGATTTACTCAATTGTGATGAACGTCCTGTGATGGTAAGAGTCTTAATCTAATGCCTCTTCACCAGACAAGCCTGTCCACACGTGACAGAGTTCTAAGCAGGCTCAGTGGTGAGAAGAGCAGCTGCAGCTGATTACAGTGGAGGGCTGGGAGTAGATTACAGCAATTCATTCAGAGTTGTCCATCACAGTGGCCTTCCTGAAGAGTTTCGTTTTCTCACATCGTTGTCATGGCAAAGGATGTGATACACAGTTGATTGACCAAAACAACTCTTACCTTTCAAGTCTGTTACTACATACAGGCAACCTCTAAAAAAACAACGGGCATGGCTTCAGCTCACTGCTCATCTGGACACAAAGAGATTGAATTCTGCCATCACTGTGGGTTTTCCTTCTTTAAGCCCAGTATAACAACATTACAATATAGATACCCTCAAGCTGTTGCCTCATGCTCAGCATGAACACTGGGCTGTTCTCTCGCTATGTCTTTCAAAAATAAATAAAGGTTTTTTGCCCTGAAGGAGATATATCAAACAGGCTTAAGATGTAACTAACTGTAAGCACGGTGCAGATATAATGTCTGCAGTCTAACACGTCAGTCTCATTGGGAGGTCAATTCATTTAGAAACGTTTAAAATCTAGCTTTCTCTGGCTGGTTCCTCCCCTAGCTTTAAAGGACAAGACTAAAAAACAAACTGTGACATTCACTGGGCCCAGCAGCACAGGCACAGTCTGCTATGCAGACACGCACACACACACGCAAATGAACAAACAAACAAATAAACAAACATGTCCCCCTCGAGAGAGAGGAAGTCCATGGAAATGTCATCCTTCAAGGAGCTTCTTCCAAACACTAGAAAAAACAAAACCAATGTTCAAAGCTACAAACAACAGACTTCACGCGTTTCATGCATCATATAAAATATTAGTTTCTCTCTCTCTCTTTTTCGCCATTTATCTACATGTTATATTACACGTTACATTCTGTTCATGAAAAGTCGACTACATGACATTCCTAAAAATATCTTCTGACTCATAGGAATAGTTTGCCCCGCATGAGACAGCACAGCCAGCGGCCTCTGGAGCCAGGGCCAAGCTCAGCCCACGGTTCATTCTGAGAGCCTCACTGGAGCACGCACACACACACACACACACACACACACACACGCACGCCCACACACACGCCCACGCACACACGCACCAAGGAAAGATGGTGTCATTGGCGGTGGGGTTTGTCCATCAGTCTAGGAGTCTTGCCCACCTGTGACCGTGGAAACAAGACCCCACGGAGGAGAGTACCGGGTCATAGTCACGCGCCCTCTCTCAGACGCCCTGCGGCGCTCACGCAGTCGGCTGCCGCCCAGGGATG
Source organism: Urophycis floridana (assembly GCA_027123135.1). Taxonomy (NCBI): domain Eukaryota; kingdom Metazoa; phylum Chordata; class Actinopteri; order Gadiformes; family Phycidae; genus Urophycis; species Urophycis floridana. The sequence continues at coordinate 206,046 of JAOPUI010000016.1, read as the reverse complement.
TCTGGAGTGAGGCTCACACAGCAAAGCATCCTGGTTAAAAAAAACAAATAAGGGCGCCGCCAATGCGAGTCCCTTCTGTTTCTGCCTCCCCAGAGCACTCACCTGCAACAACCTGGGGCGTTGTTGGCCCCGTGGGCCCGTCCCCAGGTCACCGCGGGGCGGGTCGCCCTGACAGACCGTCAGCCCCGCAGGGGGACCCGCTGCTACTGATGTTGATGCTGCTGCTGCTGCTGCTGTTGCTGCTGCTGCTGCTGCTGCAACTGTTGCTGTTGTTGGAGCTGCTGCTGTTGCAACTGCTGCTGCTGGAGCTGCTGCTGCTGCTGGAGCTGCTGCTGCTGCTGCTGATGCTGCTGCTGCTGCTGATGCTGCTGCTGCTGTTGCTGCTGCTGCTGCTGCTGCTGCTGCGGCGTGGCAGTGAAGGCGCCCTGCTGCTGCAGCGGGAAGGCCGCCTGCAGGATGAACTGCGTGGACTGGTTGCCGTGGAGCAGCCGCGGCGCCTGGAGGAGGGGGAAAACAACGACGAGGCAGGTCAATAGTTAGGACTGTGACCCCGGACGCTATTTGGGGGGGCGAGCAGGCTGGCTTGATGTTCTGAACACATGAGCACACCACGGTTGGTGTGACCATGCCACCGCCTGCAGCTGAACATGACAAGAGACAATCGGTACGTTTACATGCAGCAAGAAATTCGAATGTCTAATCGTATAAGACATCGTTCGGACTTTTAAAGTGCATGTAAGCACCTTAATCCGACCTGCTTCGGACATCTCAAAATCGGATAACAACACCTAGATAATTCGTTCATAGTCGGACTTTTAACGGCATGTATACTCT
>JAOPUI010000016.1:186778-199402 GCA_027123135.1 Urophycis floridana | reverse complement strand
GACACACACACACACACGCACACACACACACACACACACACACACACACACACACACACACACACACACACGGTGTGTGGTCGGCGGAGCTGGGAACACGGAGTGTTTAGGGGTCGTCATGACGACACAGTGTGGGTGTGTCTGTGTTACCAGGCCGCAGAGCGGATGCTTGTTTGTTGTGTCTCTATGGCGACAGGCTACAGCACCCTGTGCTCTTATGTCAAACACAGAAAGAGTGAGAAATGTAACATTTAAATGAAAATGTATATTTGTCCTATATTTTCCTAGGCCAGCATGCATTGTTATTGTATATGTATATTGTTATCCCCAGGTTCCAAATTGTTTTGATGGGCAATTTACATCTCAATTAAGTTATTCGGGAGAGAAGAAGAGACTCAGCCTGCTGGGCATCGGCCTGGTGGAGCTGGATTCACTGATCCATGTCTGGACTCTGCTCAGCTTCCTCTTTACTCCACGTCACGTTAACAGCGTTCCCACCAATGCATGTACATGAACCAACGAGCAAATCCGGAACGGAATCTCAAAAACGGCGCTGAAAGACCAGGAAAGTCTAGGAAAACCAGCCCAGTCAGCCGCTAGACAGGATGCAGGCGGCAGAGGGGCTGTGGGCAGAGGGGCTGTGGTGTTACTACAGACCCCCAGCCCATGGGACCTGATCTGGGAGAAAATATACGAGTCAACCGTTTGAAATGTGCCATGAATAACCGTTTGTTGAAGGCGCAGTTGGTATAAAAACCTTTTAGACTGACAAACATTTGTAGGTCGTGGCACACTTGATGTAGCAGTAAAACCGACAGACAAGGTGAAGCCCCCTTGTGGCGCATTATAGAACATGCTCTTTAACGTTAATATGGGAATTTAGACACATTTGAAATGAACTACCTGTATGAAAATGTGACTTTAATATAAAGAGACTAATTCTACTTAAAACAGCTGCAAATTACTTCATCCTCCTTGTGATTCTTAGTTAAAATGAATGTTAATCCACTGTTCACTTCACATCACCAACGTGCTGCAGAAGGTTCAGGCCTAACACAGGAGTTAACTTCGCCCCTAAATTAGGTCTCTCAGTGGCACCAAAAATGGCAGTGGATGTGTTGAAGTAAAGAAAAAAAAAAAACGGCCCTGTGGCCCCTTCAAACAGTGTATTAAGTCTGTGTTCCGGACATAATTTAGCTTTGTGTTACCATGGAGACAATGCAGGAGACAACCGGTTAATCTGGGGAGAGATGTTTCCCATGTTCACATGACAGATCGTATTGACTTAGACACACCAAGAGATGGTAGGACAGGACTTCAGTCAAAACTGTTTATTTGGATGTTGGGGGGAGGGGGGAGGACACATCTCTGGGTGGACAACGCAAGTTCTAAAGGAGAATGAAGCAACACCCAGACCCCAGACGAGACATTGTGGAACCACAACTATTTCAGCTCCATTCTTTAAACAAGTAGAAAGGGGCTATCGTGAATAAAAGCAAAGAGAAGGCGAGAAAACCTCTAAAACTTAACTCAAACATCAGGCGTCTGTACAGAGCATGTCAAACCAGAACAGAGGAACCGGGACAGAAACGGCCAGAGGGGAGACAGAGGACCTAAGGGAAGTAGCCAACCCTTCCTATGAACGTGGGCAACAGTTCCAGAGCAGCGGCTCTACTTGGTGTGGCCCTTGCTGGTCTTGAAGGACACCTGCAGGGTCTTGTCCCCCATGCGGTAGCCGTCCAGGCTGCTGACGGCCATCGCCGCCTCCTCGTAGTTGAGCATGGTGACGAAGCCGAAGCCTTTGCACTTGTTGGTGTTGAAATCTCGGATCACCTTCACGTTGGTCACGGCGCCAAACGGCCCGAACAGCTGCCACAGGATGCCCTCGTCGGCGTCCTGCCCCAGGTTGTAGATGAAGATGCACCAGCCGCCCGGGCAGTTCCCCGCCACACCGCCGACGCCCCCCACGCCAGCCATGTGGTCCACGCCCATCGGCGAGAATCTGCAACAAAACAGAGCGTCAGAGCTGGAGGCCACGCCAGCCCCAGATCAGATGTGCGGGGAAGTGGTGGGACGTACCGAAACCTCTGCGCCTGGTGGTGGACCGGCCCCCCGAAGCGGCGTGACTGGTTCTGGTAGAGCTGAGACAGAAGCTGGCACTTCTTGATCTGGTTGGGATTGGCAGCGAACTTCACCGTGATTGGCTCAGAGGAGCCTGGGGGGACGTGGCCGTTGAGGTCTTTGATGGCGTCCTCTGCCTCCGAGCGCTTGTCAAATCGGATGAAAGCCACGCCCCTGGACAGGCCTACAGCACAGGGGGGGGGGGTCATCAACCACCATGCACCATGAGACATCATTCCAGTACAAGGCATTAATGTACTGCATGCTGTGGTGAATAATAGACCACGGACACAATAGAATATTATAGTGCTCTGGTGAACAATAGACCATGGCTACAATAGAACGTTATGGTGCTCTAGTGAATAATGTAACATGGGTATAATAGTGATCTGGTGATAATGTAACATGGCTATTATAGTGCTCAAGGGAACAATGCAACATTGGGGTTATAATACCAAAAATACAACATAGTCTTTCTTTAAGCTGTGGACCAATTGCATTGACAAAGAGCCAGTAAATATATTTCAGGTGTTATTTGGATTCATAAATATGCATTTGTACAAATGTCAATTTACAAGTGAACCATACAAGACACAAGTTGACTTCCATTAGTCTTAATATTTATGAGACTAATGTGTGTCAGGAAGCATGCATACAGCGTCAACTATGAAGCGCCTGTGGGGTGTGAGGGAATATCTACAGGTGCATGTACAGGTAGAAACAGTTGTGTACAGATATAAACAGGTGTGTACAGGTAGAAACAGGTGTGTGTACAGATGGAAACAGGCGTGTGTATTGGTGAATAGAGGGGCTTGTACATGCAGGTAGGGTGTGTACAGGTAGAAACAGGTGTGTGTACAGGTGTATACAGGTGCGTGGCGAGGCTTGTACATACAGGTAGGGTGTGTACCTGAGGCCTGGTCCACCAGGACCCGGGAGTTGATGATGCGTCCGTAGCGTGTGAACATGTCTTCCAGCTCCGGCTGGCTGAGCGTCTTGGGCAGCCCACTTATGTACAAGTTAGCATCTTTAATGCTGTCAGAGCTGGGCCGCGCAAAGGACACCTGCAGGGGAAAGGAGACCATTAGTTCATCCTCACAGAAAACCTTCACCCACCAACATAAATGTATATTATATAGCAATAAAACATTTGGAAATAAATAAAAATACAGTCAAAAAAGATGATGACAGATTGCATAAAAAAATGATATGCGCAGTTTACCTACATTAAATAATTCAGATATATTTTACAAATAAACAAATATTTCCATTGAATAAAATCAAACCGGTGAACAGGCAGTTCCGGGGGAAAAAAAAGTTGAATTTAAAGAAACATACGATCGTAGAAAAATAATCTAAAAACCAAGCAGTGAACTGTGGGGTCGTCGCGGCCCCTGGCTGCCGGAGGGCTGGTGAGGGTCCACTGCTTCACAACCTCAAGCATTAAAAACATGTCCACGGCCAGGAAGACAAGTAAAAGACAGACGTTACCTTGATAGTTTTAGACTGAAGCCTCAGGCCATTCAGGGTACTGATAGCCCTCTCTGCATCACTAGGGTTAACAAAGTTAACAAAGCCGTAGCCTAAACTGTGGCCTAGAGGAAAACAAAAAAAAACAAAAACAACAAACAGCTGGAGCACCTCTCAGTGACACTACATGCACACACCATTGGTCCATGTCACAGGAGGCGGGCTCTACACTAAACCTCCTCCTGTGATTGGTTGATGACTGTTACAATAAAACATAAATAAAATACAGTGGAGAAAAACAAAATGACAGTTTCTGGCTGTATGTTGGTTTAAAAATACACCGAAATAAATAAACAAAATGAAAGCTGAAGACATCTGGAACAGTAAAAAACAAAACTAATTCTCCCAATTGTTCCAAATGAAAATAAAACACATTCTCTTTTGACAACGGAGCGACAAGACAAAATATTGTTAGAAATAATACTGCCAGTACTACTAACATCTGGGTAGCAGCACTGCTACAAGCCACACAGCTTTGTGGCAACAGGTGACATTGCATCAGTACAAATGACATTTGTTTTATTCAGTAAACTGGTTGGCACCACACTAAGCAATGCTAACATTTAAAGTGCTCAAAATTGCTATTTATACCATATAAATTACTTCTATCAGGGATAAATAATTATACCTGGGTAGTAGTAGTAGTAGTAGTAGTAGTAGTAGTAGTAGTAGTAGTAGTAGTACGAGCAGCATAGTACAAGTAATTGCAGACGATAGTAGTACAAGCAGTATGGTAGCACTATCCGGTCGTAGTACTCAGGTTGGGTGATATGGGGTAATAGCACCATTCACAGGGAATGTGTTATTCTTCTGAGACTATGAAGACATGAAAACTATCAAAGTACCAAGAATATAGTCCTGCAACAAAACAAACTGCTCATTTGAAAATTTGGGTGCATTTATCTGGTTTGGTTTTGGTTGAATGAGGGCATTGAACATAAATAGCCCTCACAGCTTCTACAAGCTGGACGCCCCACCAGCTCAGAACCCTGGGTGGAGGGTGGCCGTAGCATTCACGTCCTATGAGACAAGAGCCACCCAGAGCTATCTAGAGCTTACAATGCTAACCATCTAGTCAACAACAATATAGCTACGTCTAGTTTACAGAGCTAACCCCTCTAGCCAACAGACACAGCTACCTAGAGATAAACCTCCAGCAAACAACCACTGAGCTACCCCTTGATAACCCTCTGGCCAACCACTTCAGCGCTACCTCTTGGTAACTGTTTACCATCGAGCAATCAATCTTATAGCATTAGCTAACCTACAGACCCAACAAATCTCTGCCTAGCGTACCTAGGGCTACAGTACAAAACAGCTCACCCTAGCTAACTTAGATCTACAGTACCAACATAGAGCTAGCCCTAGCTAATCTACAATTACAGTACGAAAACATACCTAGCCCTAACTAACCTAGAGCTACCGTCCCAACAGAGCTATTCCTAGCCAGCCTAGAGCAACAGCCAACAGTGAGCTAGTGCTCTCCGTTGTAGTGTGCAGCATGTCAGTCGTCTGGCGGTTACCTGCCACTTTGTCCTTGATGAGCTTGGCCGACTCCACATCTCCTATGCTGCTGAACAGACTGTGCAGCTCCTCCTGGCTCATGTTCTGGGGCAGGTAGTTCACGATCAGGTTGGTCTTGGCGTCCTTCGCCTCGTCTGCCATGAGCTCCTCGTAGCCGTTATCATAGGCCTCCGGCTGTTGAGAGACGCATACATATACTTAGATTGGCATAGATGTATCCCGGAGACCATTTTTAGACATTAAAAAAGTGATCAACCATACCTTCATGCTTGCTCCTTTGTTGTGTTGGCTGTCGCTCTGTGAAGACTGCACCTCACAAACCTGAAACAGACTTGTCGTCACACTGCTGCCACCAAACAACCTCTGAACAACTCCAGTTATGAGGTGCTGGTCTCAAAGTCACAGCCCACAAAATGCTTTGGTTGGCTGAAGGGCAATGAGGAGCTGCTACATTGTTGGGAGTCTTCTACTGCTGCTGCACCAGAATGGACTTCACAACAGGCGCGGAGTAACAGAAGACATCAAACATAGCATAGTCTGCAGAAGGGAGAACCCCAACTGCTGTTGTATTTTGCACTACTTACTGTACAAATTGGTGGCATTATCCCACCCCATTATTTAATACCATATTGTATGCACTGTACTATGCATACACTCATCTATGCTGCTCTATACTGTACTGTATGTAGATTGTACATCTCTTACGTACTCTTACTACCTACTTGCACTGCTCTGTTTATTGTTTACTTTACAGGGCCAATGGCCACAACTTTACTACAGTTTACTTTACTACTAATATTGCACTATTCATGTAGTTACTGCACCTTAATCACTTCTTTGCACGTGTAGTTAAAAGGCCAACCTCTCTGCACAACGACAATAAAAAATAATCTAATCTAAAAGCGGAACCTTTCCCACCCAACCAACCACTAACCGAGCAGGAAACGTTGATATCCTGTAGTTTGGTGTTGGTGGCGCCAGACCTAAATACGACTAATGATCCCGACAGAGAGAACGTGTTACCTTAAGATATCTGATGTGTCCTCGTCTGACAGCCATGAAGATGGTGAAGGTAATCCGTTTTAGTCTGGAGGAACAAAAACACGTATTATATACACACACAACATACCAATGGAAAAAATGACACATATAGATCAATATATTTCTACAAATATCTGTATATGTTGTGTGTATATGCATTTACAATCATTCAGTGGTGCTTAGTGCTTTTAAATGTTGCGAAGATAATTACATTTTTGACCAGACGCGGCAATTTAGAATACACGCTAGCCTCACTAGCCTAGCCTCGCTGGGCCTAGCCTAGCCTCACTGGGCCTAGACCAGCGTCACTAGCATACAATGGCCACCAAGCGCAGTGGTTTGATTGTAATTCCTGACATATTTATGATAAAGCTCGCCCGTAGCAGCCGGGTATAAACACATCAAACACTGCAATACCGTAACATCGTCAGAATAACGAAACATCGCCAGAATAACCAACTCGTTCACAACAACAAAAGCTCAATAACGCTAAAGCGCAATTGGCGTCTGCACTGCGGACCGCATGTGGCTAGGCTACAACACTGCTACTGTTAGTTTGCCTATCAAAGCTTCAGCGTCCCCTTTATGGGCCTAAAAAGCCTAGTTCTAACGTTGTTCTTTGGTATAGTGAGGATACTAACCAGATATTACACACGAGAGACCGGAGGAAACAGGAGAAATCGGGCTTACCTTTCGTTCGAACACAAAGCGTCGCTAGCGGCGTTAGCGGCTTCCGGTCCCTGCACTTCACCTTCCGACCCCTCCCCTTTTCCGTCTTTCGATTGTAATTGGTACATTTCAAACCAACTGAAACCTAAACCTCGCCCACTATTGTCTCAGAATACGATATTTTATACTGATTTAGTATACCATGTTCGCACAGGAAAGTGACTTGTGATCATGGTAATCGCAATCAACATGTTGGTGTGTTACACACCAATGGGTGACCCAGCCCTGAGTCACCTTTGACAGACAAAGTATGTGGTGGGTGCACTGTCTGTGTAATTCAGAAAATAAATCGAAGAGAAAATAGGGGTATGTTTATTCCCGACTCATGCAAGTGCATCAGTTTTCTACTCCGTATTTTTATTATATTTTCACTATCTTGAGCAGTGTAGCTGTAAATATCATCTGTAGGCCAAGCAGTAGGTACCAGCTGAAGGCCCAGCGGATGTCGCCTTCAATTTGGAGCGATTTGGAGATGTCCGACTTCGAGATCACTGCGTGTCCACATGGTGTCGCTGAAGGTCCTGACACACGGACCGCCCGTCGGGCCCAAAGTGGCCTCACGAGATGAGGTTATGGTTGAGCACCTATCCTTCTTTTGTTGATGATTATGCTCTTCTTGTATAAATATATTACATAAGCCTACTACTTCCGTTTTTATCACTTCTTTTATATTTCACTCTATAAACATGACATTTTAAACCTAAACTGAATTCATTCATTCATCCATCCATCCATTCATTCATTCATTCTGACAGGTCTATCTTACTTCAGTCCACCTCGAACCAAAAACACCTCAGTTGATTGACTATGAATCTGCTATGAATTATTATATAGGCCTATTCTACATACAAGTACAGTGTTCTGCAATACTGAGGGGTTTAATAGCACCCCAGTGTCTTCTCTATTACAAGCATAACCTTGAGTTTTGAAACTTCACCTTGACTTGGTTTCTTCATAAACATTGTAGTGGAAAACAGTTGGGCCCAGAAAAAGATGGCTGTCCTACCTGACGCTGTGTCTCTAAAGTAGGACAGCAGTCAGCTGTATCAACTGACACAAGCTCATTTCCTCAGATGTCTTCATTCATTATTTATATTGTTGCTACACGATATCCAGTCCCTCCAGTCAACAGCAGCTGTCTTCTTGATGTGTGTGTGTGTGTGTGTGTGTGTGTGTGTGTGTGTGTGTGTGTGTGCGTGCGTGCGTGCGTGCGTGTATCTATCTATCTATAAATATATACAGTATAATTGCCAATCTACAAACTACAAATATACCCAGACACACCCACCCACATGCACACCACCATCTCTAAGTATAACACCGTGTGTGTAAGTATAACCCAAAGATGACGTAATAACATTCAGTAGGTAAAATTTCATTGCATGTATTCAAACAACATGAATTAGTTTGTTGGATTTATATGTATCATACCGTGTATTATATTTTATATGTGTATTAAATACACATATAAAAGTCCACATCGGTATGCGGACCTAAATGGAATGAAATGGAGGGACACTGCATGGTACATTAGTCTGTCGCTCTATTGCTTTAGTGTCGACCAATCAACGCGGAGAACAGGAGCGCACCGCCCACCTGTACCTACGTGTACCTCCCTCCTCCAGTGGGAACACTCCGCCAGCTCGCATCCATTTTGTGCGCTCGTGATAAGAGACGCTGGTTGGCGCTGAGTGGCGCAGAGCTGTCGCGAGAGGACGGCCTACCCTGGGTAAGACGAGCTGTCGCGAGACCACGGCCTGGACTGGGAAAGACGAGCTGTCGCGAGACCACGGCCTGGCTTTCGTCAGGCGAGCCGTCGCGAGAGCACTGCCTGGCCAGGGTAGGACGAGCTGTCGCGAGAGCACGGCCTGGTAAGAGCAGCTGGTCGGACCTGTTGCTCACCAGTTCCGTGTTGTGCAATGGACGGGTGAGTGCAGCGACACAGAGCAGTGTTATAAGACATATTTCTCTAAATGTATCTGCGCAGGGACATTCAACTGGACCGAGTGGATAGTTGTAGAGCAGCCCCGATGGTGTTTATGTGGGCAGAGTAGTAATAACAGTGGTAATAAGAGTAGTAATAGTAGCTGTAGTAAGAGTTGATCAGACGGACCTGTCTCCCTGTCTCTTCCTCTTCCTGCTGGACTGTCTCTCTGGATGTGAGTGTTCCTGTCTCTCCCTCTTCCTGCTGCTGGACTGTCTCTCTGGATGTGAGTGTTCTTTAGACAGAAAGCCGTCTCTCTGACCTACTACACGTCCTGGTCTTGGTTCACCGTCCAGTGTTTGACCAGCCTGTGTCCGGGGACATTTGACACATGACACACACTGTCTTAATCAGTCAGAATGGAGTGTCTCATGGTTAGTGTACTGGTATAATGTTGTCTGCAGAGTGTTGTGGGTCTGGAGGGCTGTAGTCTGTCCACACCGTGCCTGAACCACACCCTGCTGACTGGATTCCACTGTTTAATCCCAGCTCACATCGGAGGTTATTATGAGGATCTACATTCCAACTCTGCTTTTCTTCCATCTAAACTGCACTCCATCTGCACTTGTGTTTAGTCCATGCAGTGTACAGCTTGTGATTGTGTGTTCCTGATGGTTAGAACCTATGGTGACCCTGGTTAGTGCTTCAGGTAACTTCTCGTGGAGGTCTGAAGTTCTCACTGGTTCACTGGTTGGCTTGTGGATATTCTACGGGTCTGTTGGCTTCTGTCTGCTCAAACATGTCGTTTGTTTGCTTCAGGGACCAGGATTTACTTTACTTTTAGGAGTGTGTTTCTTCAGATGAAGGACTGAATATAAAACCATCTGCTTTGATGGCTCTTCTAACCTGTACACTTCTAGATAATGTTCTTCATTCATCCTGTGGTGGCTTTGACTGTGTTGACTTGCTGCTTCTAACACCCTTCTGTCTCTGCAGCGGCCTTCCCCTCGATATTACAGCTGGTACCAAGGTAGGCTCTACTTTACTATATACTATATACTCTATCACTGTACTATATATAATACTACACTGTACACAATATTACAGCTGGTATCATGGTAGGCTCTACTTTACTATATACTATATACTCTATCACTGTACTATATATATAATACTACACTGTACACAATATTACAGCTGGTATCAAGGTAGGCTCCTACTTTACTATACTATACTATATTATACACTATACTATGTACACTATTACTATACTATACATCATATCATAGTCAGTACCAAGGCAGGCTCCTATACTATAACAATACTATCATACGGAATTACTGTTGGAACCAAGGTAGGATCCTACTCAACTATACCATACATATACCATATATATACACCATACTATAACTAGAACTATACTATATATGTACAGGGTATTGGTTTTTACTAAGGTAGCCTCATGTTATACTGTACACTATCCTACTCGCTGTACTGCATACACTAAGCTATATTCTATACTACACTATACATTAATACGTAGCCTATTATACTCAAATACGCTACAATACATTATATTCTTTTTGTCCAATTTACTAAACATTGCTTTGGATAAAAGCATCTGTTAAATGACAATAAAATCTGTTAAATAATCAAAAAAACAAAAATCAAACACTGATCAAGACTACAGTAGTGGAGAACCACTGATCAAGACCATGTTCTGAAGATGAACTACTAAAAGAGCTTCTTAGATACTTTACCCCCTTTGGTCTAATCGTGCTGTTTCACGCAGGCTGCATAAATGTGAACATTCCGGTGAAAAATTCAACTTTATTTCTAAAGTTGGAATTGAAATAAAAAACATAAAGACTCACTCCCAGTCCCAGAAGTGAAATGAAATAGTTGTCACATTGATAACGGTTGCTCACCAACACTCCTGGCCCCTCATCTTTATGGACATAGATCCCAACCGACTGGAGGATAATGGGAAGGATAAAGGATCATAACGGTTGTTTGTTTCAATGGACCAAGGTTGCTTTAAATGTTCCTGCCGTAAGGAATTGTGGAACGGCATTACCTCCTTTCCTTCAGTCAAGGATGGTTCAGTGTACCCTACGCTGAAGGAGACAAGAAAGGAAGCATTGAAGCACCCTTCCTTAGCATTGAGAGAATTCAACAGCTCTTATCATGGCTGCCACTCAGATACTTCTGGGGCATCTCAGTGAGGAACCTTCATCAACCTTCCTCAACAGAGTAGCCGACCACAACTCTAGACTATACTAGTAGAGAAGTACTGATCTAGACTACACTAGTAGAGAAGCACTGACATAATAACAATAACAACATACAAACAAATACAGTACATTACAACATATCACACGTCTTACAAACCAGGAATGCACATTGCAGTGTTACAGCTACACATTACAAGGGTAACTTGTTACTGACATGGTGAGGTTGTGGTTCTTGTCTTAAGACTAACCTGAATATTATTCAGGTTAGTCTTGAGGTGGGTTAGACAGTGGTTATGTTCTGTTTAGTCCAGTGTTCTGATAAGTTTAATGTCGGTTAGTAAGTGGTTCTGGTGGAGTTTTGGTTGGTGTTCTGTGGGTTAGTTTGTGGTTCTGGTTAGGTTCTGGGTAGTCTAAGGTGGGTAACCTCAGTAAATAGTTCTAGTTATGTTCTGGGTAGCAGTATTTCTGTTCTGGTTGTTTGAGCGGACAGTTTTGATTCCAGTTTGTACCATGCTAATGCTAATGCACAGTGCTACACAATGCTCTCGCTGCACATCTCCCCTGCTTGTGGCTGTTGCTAAGGAACGGCTAATTATGGGCTGGCTTTTAGGAATGCTCGTCAAGACATTCCAGCCTTGCAGGGCCTCCACTGCTGTGCTGGGTCCTAATGTTGCCACTTCCCCGCATGCCAGGCATTCTGGGAAACGAAGTTCCAGTGGTGTGTACTGGGTGATATAGAACATTGCAGTGCTTTGAATTTCTCAAAGAACTGCAGAATAACAATTATCAAACATAACACAACACACGACTGTCTGTGTGTGTTGTGCATATGTTCATTGATTAATTCATCACTATCACCCTCTTTGTCTGTTTGTCTGTGACTGCAGGACTATAATTGTAATATGGGAGTTGTAGTCCAGAAATGTAGTCATGTTGCAGCTCATGTTTCCCTGTCTATTAGTGGATCGCTGAATGGGCTCTGATGGGGGAGGGAGGTTGTTGCTATGACGACCAGGATGAGTGTCTTCCTGGTTGAGGTCAGTGTTTACCCCCAGCTGAGGGTGTCAGGTTACAGTGTTGAGCAGGTTAGATCACTTTTGTGTGTGTGTGTGTTGAAAATGTTAGCATGCTAAAGGGAACATTGTACCATGCTATATAGAACATAGTAGCTAGAGGGAACATTGTAGCGTGCTGAAGGGAACTTCATAGCATACTGAACGGTACATTGTAGCGTGATAAACCAGTTAGTGGTTGCAGGTTAAAGGTCAAATTAATATTCATCGAGCGCGGGGGCTGGTTGTGGCTGTTGCTAGGCGACGGCTGTGCTAGCAGGCCAGTGAAGGAGCCGTGGTAACGGGATCTCCTCTTCTATAATTGATCCATAGATTGGTAAGGTGAGCCCAGGTGTGCTGTTCTCCACCAGGAAGAAAGACAATCAGCTTTTTGTTGGTCCTGCTGGGCGTCTGTTTACCTGGCCACTCCAGCCGAGCACCCCCCCCCCCGCCCCAGCCTGCTGCCCCC
>JAOPUI010000016.1:96605-118567 GCA_027123135.1 Urophycis floridana | reverse complement strand
GTGTGTGTGTGTGTGTGTGTGTGTGTGTGTGTGTGTGTGTGTGTGTGTGTGTGTGTGTGTGTGTGTGTGTGCGCGTGAGCGTGAGCGATCAGGAGGGGGGCGTCTCCGCCTGGTCATCGTCTGTATTGGAGCTTTGTCCGAGGGGTGTGGCTCGTGGGGGCGTGGCCAACCAGTCTGTGGGTTGAGGAGCGGGGCTTATGCCTGAAGGCTCTCCTAATGGAGGACTAGGGCATGGGGGCAGGTCTGACAGCTCTGTGCTGCTACTGGCTCCGTCTCCACTTTCATCTTCCACCGACCCGCTTCCTCCCCCCTCCCCCCTCCTGAATTCTGACCCTGCCCCCCTCTCCCCTAGACCAGCTGGGCTGTGGGCGGGTCCAGGCAGGCTGTGGGCGGGACTATGTGGGTGGTGGGCGGGGCCAGAGGAGTTCAGAACTTCAGTGATAATGGCGGCCGTCTGGGCCACCCAGTCCAACTCCGGGGGCGTCTGGCTCGGGGCCGGGGCCCGAGGCTGCGGTGCGGGAGCCGGGGGGGCAGGCTGAGGGGCGGGCTGGGGGGCGGGGTGGGTGTTGTTGTTGAGGTTGTCCTGCAGAGCGGTCTGGTTCCCCTGGCCTGCCTGCTGGTTCTGCAGCAGCATCTCCTGGATGCGGATCTGCTGCAGGATGGCCGGCAGCTCATAGTGGTGGAAGAAGTAGATCATGGAATGCTGCCGAGGGAAGGAGGGAGAGCACGGTAAGACCAGAGGTTTAGAAGAACCTGAAGGTGACAGGAAGAGCTCCAACTGTGTTGCTAGGCTGCTGTGAACTCGAGCGTGGTACGTGGCGTTAGCTGAACTCAGCTAGCATTCACTTTAGCTGTTTGATGTAGAAATGTGTGTTCAATGTCCAGTGTCTCTCAGGGTGTCTCAACTGACCTGAATGAACAGCCAGGAGGTGACCAGGGCCAGACTGCTGTACTGTCCATTGAAACGATAGTGGTAAGCATAGAAGGCAAAGTGGTACAAGTAGAAGAATCTGTGGAAGAATCAACCAGATCATCACATGGCATTAGAACCTGTACGCAGGTAGGGCCCAAGGATGACCTACGTCCTTGAGGCATAAAATGTAAAGAACCACCACAGTGTGATATAACTGTACAACACTAATATAATAATACTATACATCATATGAATGCACAACACGCGTATGAACCCTTCATCTGCATTTGAAAACCATCCTAATTAAGTTCTACTTGTTACAACACGGCTTTGGTCTGGTCTCCTCTTGGGTCAGGTGGTCTTACCTCAGCCAGTGGCGTTTGCTGGTGTTAGTGTGGCAGCAGATGGCATCATATTGATCAGCCAACCAAACGATCAGAATGATGTAGAAAGCTGTGGTTGTGTCGTTGAAAAACTCCGACATTATGGCCTCCATGCCTAACGAGAGCACAAAAATTAAGGTCATGTTGGGGTCAGAGGTCAGTGTTATTGTGTAGCTGTTGGGGCGAACTTACCAACTAGGGCTAGGATGACTGTGAGAAGGGGAGCAGCAGGGAAAGCGATGGTCATGTTCATCTCCAACATTTGCAGCAGGTCCACTAGGGGCAGAGAGAGCCTGGGTCAGCATTTCCATACTAAACTAGAATACCAGCTACTGTACCCTAGTTGGTATGTTGAAAATATTTGGCTGCTTTGTTAAGACCCCGGGTAAATTATTGACATTGTCTATGACCAGATGTAAATCAGCCATGATTTTTGTTCCAATCCCCCTCTCTCCAGCTGTAGGTGCTCCACAATTGACTCCATTCTATTCCAAACTGTTAAGCAGCTGCTATTGATGAATCTTGGTTTGTCCAACACAAAAAGTTGCAGCATTATATTTCAAACAGGCTACTAAACACCCTTCTGGAAATATAATAGATGTCAATTGGCAGCAAATCGCAATTGAAGAACCCGTCTACAACAAAAGACAGGGTAAAATTAACAAAATCCCAGCTGATTTTCATCTGGAGACTTTCAACAATTAACACGGCCAACAAACTGTCAGAATCCATAAAGGCCTCTTCAAAGTGTTATGAGTTCAGAAAGAGTGTACTGTGTACTTGTGTGCAGCGTCTTACCTATGAAGACGAAGATTTGATGGTGGGAATATCTCAGCAGCATTGAAACTGACAAAGTCTGCTTGGGCAGAAACAGCACAGTTTAGCTCATCTGGACTAATACAGCTTGATCCAACAATAGCACTACTATCTTAGCTAACCCAACCCTAGTAGCTTAGCTTAGTTTAGCTAACCCAGCCCTACTAAGCTAGCTAAACCAGTCCCACAAGCCTTGGTAATAGTCCTACTAGCGCAGGTAATACAGTCCTCCTAGCCTAGCCTAGCCTAGCCTTGCTGAATAGCACTATCTCCAGAAGGATACCAGACAAATCTATCCTGTGAGGGGACATTGGGGATAACAATGGATCGAATGAGCGTCACTCAAGCTTTCCTTACAAAGATAACCATGATGAGGAAGGCAGCCAGGTAGGAGGTCCGAGCCATCCACATGCTGACAAATCTGTAGTGTTCCCCAGAAACCACGTTCCTTAGGAACCCTGCAAGAACACCGCGTTCGTTAAGAACCAAGAACCAGCACATCAACAACAACAACAACAACAACACACAAGTCAAGCAGGTTCTCCTGGTTCTAAAAACATGCATGGATCTAGAGGCCTCTGGTCTAGAGACAGGTTCTCCTGGTGTAGAGACCTCCTGGTTCTAGAGTCAGGTTTTCCTGGTTCTGAACCAACCTTTATTCTCCTCGTTCTCTGCCAGGGCCTTGACACTAGACATTAGGATGTCGTCATATCCCAGGAACTCGTCCAGAAGAAAGCGACTGAAACTGTCCCCAAAACACTGGTCCTTCATGGGGTCTACACACACACACAAACAGTAGAATACAGTATAATATAATATTATACTTATACAATAGAATATACAGTACAGCATAGTATAATATACAGTAGAGTAAAACTGTCCCCAAAACACTGACACACACACACACACACAGGACAGTAACACCCAAGGGTAAGCTCATCACAGTAACATACCAAGGGTTACCACCATCACCGGGATGTTGAGTCTCTGCCGGGTGTTCTGGGACAGACGCAGGAACCCATACTCCAGAGAATACTCCACAATGTACTCCTCCTGGGGCCAGACTAGGCACACAAACAAACACACTGTAACGCCGTCTAACGCCTACCTGCTCCTTAATGACCCGTCTCTGTACTGTCCAACCCCTACCTGCTTACCTTTAGTAGGAGTCTGGCTGAATGACAGGTCCTGAGTGTCGTTAACCCCACCCTGTCGCCCTCTGGCCCGGCCGCCTCCACTCAGAGACGGCTTTAGACGTGGCTCAATGTCGAGCTGAAACTGAGAGGGGGGCCAGAGCTGTGAAGCTGCACCGCACGGTAAAGCAGACGGCTACTCAGTACTGTGTGGTTGTCGCTCTACCTTCACCGAGCTGTTGTCAAACATCTCGAGAGTCATCTCCTCCTCTTCGTCGTCGTCCCCCGGCTGCAGCGTGAAGACCCCCTCCGCGGCCCCCGGCTCCTCCCTGACCGGCCCGCTCAGCAGGACGGGGGCCCGGCTGGAGTTCCTCTGGATCTCCACGCGTAGGATGCCGTCGCGGGGCCACTCCTCGCGGACCGACTCCAGGCAGCGGATGGGCGAGCGGGAGAAGACGATGTGGATGTAGGCCAGGATGAAGAGCACAAACAGGGCCTGGGGACAACCAGCATCGACCGCCATGAAGGCTGTGAGGGGCGTGTGTGTGTGAAGTGTGTAGGTCTGAAGTGTCTAATGTGCATGTGGCCTGAGCAGCAGAGCAGCAGACAGTATTATACTTTAATATAGGATATTAGAAGATAGAATTATAATTATAGTTACCATATAATATAGTATAGTGAGCAGCATTCCTACCAGGTGTTTATAGTCTATGGTGTCAACTAATTTCCTTTAGACAAGACCTATCAAAGATCACTAGAAACACATCAGCAGCAACACACACCAGCAGCAAAATACACCTGAGGAGAACTTACCTTCAGGAGGACGAAGAACTCAAAGACCCTCCTGAAAGAGGGAGGGAATAGCCTGGCATAGGTCACGGCCATCTTGAAGAACAGGGCATGGAAGAGGCGGTCTCGGACATTGATGAGAGGGTTCTGGTTGATGTTTGGGTTCCTCAGTCTGTTGTTGTTCAGGGGAACATTGTTCCCGGTGCCCTGGTTCTCAGACATCTCTGTATGTTATCTCCTCCTATATGTGGGTCAAACGCAGGAGTACTAGAAGTACTACGCAGCTGAATGTTTTGAAATGGCTCCTAGTTTAAAGGCCAATGTGTGACATCTGGACAGATGTTCTCTGGTTAAACGTCCAGAAGACGCCCGGAGAAGGAGTTGAAATGCAGTTTTCTCTTTCCATAAGCACATATGACCATAAAGTATACGTGACGCTTAACGTGATCTGACTCCGCGTCGTTCTTCAAGAGGCCCAGTACACAGGAGGAGCTCTGAGGACCAAGACGGTCCTCCACACGGCGTTCTGTTCAGTGATCTCAGCTCACCAGGTGCACAACAATCAAGGTGCACAACACGCCAAGCACCAAAAGCTGGCTAGGGGGTCACCCACCGCTGGACCTACGGGTTTTGGTCTCACTTACTAGTCCTTGAGCTCGCAGATCAATTCGCACCCTGCCAGAAATCAAATGTCTCCCATAGTACTACTACTACAACCATAACAAAGTTATAATAAAGTTACAGTACCAGGAAGAAGGTCCTCCCTGTAGCTGGGTGTAGCAACACTAATAACATTACAGCTGGGACTCTTTCTCAACGATCAAAGCCTCGTCGTCTGGAGAACAGAAGGATTGAGCTCCACCGCTGACTAGTCCGAGGGGAGCTGTCTGCTTGTAGAACAACACATCACACACTAACTAACCCCGACTAACTAACCCTGACACACATAAGGAGTAACAACCACTCGCCTCGTCTGCTTCTGATGAGCTGCTAGCGCTAGCTGCTCGGTTAGCCGCCCTGGGTAGCTTTAAACCGAACCGCAGGTTAAAACGTGATATGTATCCGACATGTATCTCGAAACTGAGCATCGCATCCAATGTATGTCATATGAAACGATGACCGGCCTTCGTGGTCGATAGGAATATGATTATTGATCCGTGATCAGCTCAAGAGAGCGCGTCGGCCTGGACGACAACAAGCCACTGGGTGTAGTGGGCTGTGGAGGAGCCTGCTGGGAAAACGTTCGACGAACCCGCTGACGGGTATTTATATTTCCTTCAAACAACATCTGGTCTTTTTAAATTAACGTATTTTCAATCATAATAACATTTGCCATTAATGTAAAATGTATCGTGAATTTCTTAAACGATCGCGAGTAGGCAGCAAAAGAGACAACTATCATGTCTTCGGGGTCCTCATTAGTGTCGTGGTTTGTGCCAAACAACACAGTTTCCTCTCTGGTAGAAATATACTGTTTATATGTATATACTCTGAATATACTGTTTATGTGCTCTTAAATGTTACATGTTTTATGTTTTGGTCTGCTCTATAGTTAGCACTAGTACTCTTAATAAACTGTTTCTTTACAGGTTCCTTCAATCCTGCTGACCTGCACTCTGCAGACCCTGGTGAGTTTTAAACCATAGATCATATGCATTTACATACAACCTTTGTTCAATGATTTATTTAATACACATTCTGATCACCTCACCTTAAATCAGACCTGCGGTTGATATTCTTCGCACCTCTTTTTCTTTCTAACTCCTTTTTTTAATCAAGTGAACTGGACTTCGGACCAAAATGAATCAATTATCATCAGATCAATGTATTATGGACTTTATTAGAACACATGATATAATCAGATCAATTTATTCTGGACTTCATTAGAACACATAATGTAATCAGATCAATGTAATGTGGACTTTATTAGAACACAGTATAACCAGATCAATGTATTATGGACTTTATTAGAACACTATGTAAACGGATCAATGTATTCTATACTTCATTAGAACACATAATGTAATCAGATCAATGTATTCTGGACTTTATTAGAACACAATATATAAACAGACCAATGTATAATTGACTTTATTAGAACATGGAAGGAACCACCAGTGTAAGAGTTTTCTACCCTTCCTGTTGTCTTCAGTGACAATGGATCTATTAAACAATTACAATGTAGAAGTAACGCTAAAGAGATCTTAAAATTAAGTAAGTAATATTATATGTTTGTCATCTCTGTTGAGGATCTAAATGTCCTTGGTGCTCTTGGATTGCCCCCCAAAAAATTGTTTAATAATTAAACTAACATGGTTTGTGTTAATGCAACTTAATCCCAGGTTTTGTTTAATGTAATGTAATCTAATCTTTGTCTTCATGTAATGTAACCCAATTGGTGTGAGTCATGGAGGTGGCCTACGTGTGTGAGTGGGAGAAGCGACCCCAGAGCACACATTGTCCCTCGGTTCCTCTGGTCTGCTCGTGGTCCTGCAGGAACCTGGTGGCCTTCACCAGCGACCTTAAGAACCAAGAAGATGAGAAAGGTATTGCTAATGATGAAAAGTATTGTTAACGATGAAAAACGAATGTATCGCTAATTATGAAAACTGCAGTTATTAAGGATGAAGCTTTTCTCTCTCTATTTTCTAGCTAATTAATATCTATAAATATATTTGATATTTCTTTCAGACGTCAGCCAAATGATCCACATCATAGACACTGATCATCCATGGGACGTCTATTCTATTAACTCTGGGCACGCTGAGGTCATTTCCTGTCTGGAGTGGGACCAATCAGGTGGGTTCTGGCTTGAATATGTCTGGGATGTTATGAAGGTGTTTTTCAGGTTTTTTAGGTTAATCACTATGTTGGACAGGTAATTCATTATGGTGGACAGGTTAATAAGTTTGCTAGATAAGTGATGAGGAGTGTAAGTATCACTAGTGAGGAGGAGTGTTTGTTTCCAGGCTCTAGGCTGCTGTCTGCAGATGGGGATGGTAACATCAAGTGCTGGGCGATGGCGGAGCACCTAGTGAACTCCTGGGAGAGCTCAATGGGTAGCTCCTTGGCCGGGGAACCCATCATCGCCCTCTCCTGGCTGCACAACGGAGTGAAGCTGGCTCTCCACGTGGAGATGGTAACGTGTTGTCTTTCAGCCACCATGCTCCGGGAGCTGACTTGGGTTCTAACCATCTTGTCCTCCAAACTCTAGTCTGGTTCCACCAACTTTGGGGAGAAGTTTTCGCGGGTGAAGTTCTCTCCGTCGCTGACGCTGTTCGGGGGCAAGCCGATGGAGGGCTGGCTGGCTGTAAGCATCAGTGGTCTGGTGACGGTGTCTCTGCTGAAGCCCAACGGTACATTGCTCACCTCCAGCGAGAGCCTCTGTCGCTTGAGGGGCCGCGTAGCCCTGGCCGACATTGCATTCACTGGCGGCGGAAACATTGTTGTGGCTGCTACTGATGGCTGCAGCTCCTCCCCAGTACAGTTCTACAAGGTGAGTCCAGAACTCAAAACCATGACTTCTCAATGATGCTAAGTGGTAGTTACCATGGGGAATAGCGTCTCTGTTGCTAGGTGGTGGTTGCCATGGTTAATAACATCTCTGTTGCTAGGTGGT
Organism: Urophycis floridana; assembly: GCA_027123135.1. Taxonomy (NCBI): domain Eukaryota; kingdom Metazoa; phylum Chordata; class Actinopteri; order Gadiformes; family Phycidae; genus Urophycis; species Urophycis floridana. Next base: position 110,914 of record JAOPUI010000016.1, on the reverse strand, counting down.
GGTTACCATGGTTAATAACGTCTCTGTTGCTAGGTGGTGGTTACCATGGTGAATAAGGTCTCTGTTGCAATGTGGTTGTTTCCATGGTTAATAACGTTTTTGTTGCTAGGTGATGGTTGCCATGGTGAATAAGGTCTCTGTTGCTAGGTGGTAGTTACCATGGTTAATAATGTCTCTGTTGCTATATGGTGGTTACTATGGTGAATAACGTCTCTGTTGCTAGGTGGTCGTTACCATGGTGAATGAGAAATGTCGGATCGACACAGAGCTGCTGCCATCTCTCTTCATGCGCTGTACGACTGATGCAGTCCGCAGAGACAAATACCCTGCAGTCACTCACCTTAAGTTCCTCACCCGGGAGAACTCTGAGCAGGTCTGCACCACATGTACACACACACACACACACACACCCACCCACACACACACACACACACACACACACACACACAGTTTAATATTGACTTGTCTGTGTGTGTGTGTGTGTGTAGGTTTTGCTGTGTGCATCCAGTCAGGGTGGGAGTATTGTTGAGTGCTGGTCTCTACGAAAGGAGGGACTCCCTGTCAACAACATCTTCCAGCATCGCTCTCCAGTTGGTAAGACCAGTTTAGACTAGAGCAGTTCAGACCAGACCAGACCATTCTTCTAACCTGATGTGTGGTTCTTCACAGTGGGAGAGAAGCAGCCAACCATCCTGAAGTGGAGAATCCTCTCGGCCACCATCGACCTGGAGAGGGTTTCAGCAGTGGCGTTACCCAAGCTGCCCATCTCTATCTCCAACACAGACCTCAAGGTGGCCTCGGACACCAAGTTCTGCCCTGGACTTGGTGAGTTGTGATGGCTTTCGACTATCAAAGTTTTTCCCATGTGCTGCCTGACCGTCAAATCAAAGCGTAGGCATGCCCCCTAACCTTCTGACCCCCTCTCCTTAGCCGCCTAATCCCTTAACCCCCTTAACTCTTACCTCCCATGATGCTTTCTTCTTGTCTCCCATGATGCTCTCTGTTTACCTGTAGGGTTGGCGTTATCCTTCCATGACGGCAGCCTCCAGATCCTCCACCGCCTGTCCCTCCACACCATGGGGGTGTTCTATGGGCCCGGGGGTGCAGGGGCCCGACCCGGGGATGACTCGGCCATAAAACGCCAACGCACCGGTGGCCCCGCTCTACACTTCAAGGCCCTCCAGTTCTCCTGGACCTCCCTAGCCCTGGCCGGGGTGGACAACCAGGGCAAGGTCTGCCTTTATACAGCTGTCTCCCTCATCGAACATCATTTGACATGAAATAAAGATAACATGGGTTGACCACCAGACTGTTTCCTTGGCAGCTGCACATGCTCAGAGTGTCCCCCTCAATGGGTCAGCTGCTGGACATGAATACAACACTGCGCCATCTGCTGTTCCTGCTGGAGTACTGCATGGTGACTGGCTATGACTGGTGGGATGTCCTGCTGCATGTCCAGCCAGGCATGGTCCACAGCCTGGTGGAGAAGCTGCATGAGGAGTACATGAGACAGAACCACGCTCTACAGCAGGTACTACACATACAACCATGTAGAGCCATCTAGAACCATGTAGGACGAAGTGGAACAAGCTAAAACCATGTAGCACCACCTTGAACCAAGTGAAACCATGTGGAACCATGCAGAACCACGTTCAACCAAGTGGAACCATGTAGAACCTACAGTAGGGTAAATAAACGTGCATGCATGTGTGCAGGTCCTAGCAACACGCATCGTGGCGGTGAAGGCATCGCTGTGCAAACTATCTTCAGCAACAGCAGCACGAGCCTGCGACTTCCACGCCAAGCTGCTGCTGATGGCCATCAGTTCAACCTTCAAGTCCCTCCTCAGACCTCACACTCTTCACAGCCCAGACAAGAGCCCTGGAGATCGCCTGGCTGAGATCTGTGCTAAGAATACAGACACAGGTACCCCACCGCAACCATCTGCTCATCACAAGTTGGTTCCTTTAGTATTTGTAGGAAGTATATTCACATGTTGAACATTCTCTGGTTAAAGGCACCTTAATTTAAGTTTCTACAGTCTCACAAAATTGCTCCAATAATTAATCTATTTATTACATTTAATTGTGTTCACAAAGTAGTGTGTGGGTTACTGCAGGGGTTAGTGTATAGGTCAAGTGCAGCGCCTTTTGTGCTCAGCTTGGTCTTTTCATTAAAATATTTAGTTTAATTAAATATAGAAAACTAACCATTTAATTGCATGCCGACACGATAAATGTAGATATTGATAAGGTGATGCTCAACCTGAAGACGGAGGAGTTTGTGTTGGACGGACCCCCTCTTCAGTCTCTCCAGCAACTCATCCAGTGGGTGGGGGACTTTGTCCTCTACCTGTTGGCCAACCTGCCCAACCAGGTAAGTGGTGATTTGCTATTTTCCAGTGGTACTAGTACACGCACACTGAGCTTTCTTACCTGGCTATTACTTTGATCTACTGTGTGATTGATGTTTGGACTGTGCATGTTTAAATGTTAGTTGGGATAGGGGTTAACTGTTTCCGTGGACTGTGCAGGGTTCGATAGTGCGTCCAGGCTTCGGGTTCCTGCGGGATGGATCCTCTCTGGGGATGCTGAGGGAGATGATGGTGATGATCAGGATCTGGGGACTGCTTAAGCCCGGGTGTCTTCCCATCTACACGGCCACGTCTGACAGCCAGGACAGCATGTTCCTCCTGTTTCGCCTCCTCAGCCGACTCTGGCTCTGCTGTAAGTACTTCCCATGCTCTCTCCTTATTACTAGTGTCTAACACTAACACTGTTTGACGCTGCTATACAACCCTCTCTCCTTAACAACACCGTCTAACACTAACACTGTTTAACACTGCTATACAACCCTCTCTCCTTAACAACACCGTCTAACACCAACACTGTTTAACACTGCTATACAACCCTCTCTCTTTAGTACTACCATCTAATACTCTCTCAAGTTCTCCTTAAATGATTGATTGGGAACTCTCTCGTGTAACAGCAGCACACATTCAGGCCGCACAGGACAAGACAAGTACCCCAACCTGCAGTCAAAAACGTATACAGAAATGCAAGAGCCCACGTCGTCATTCCCACTAGTCAGTGCTTTAACAGATGACCACATGGATAAAGAACTTCCTGCTGCTTTTTGTCTTCCCCCTGGTACTCTAAAGCTCCAGCCAGGGGAAGCCGGCTACGTCCTCTCTGCGGGATGGCATGGGCATTCCTGAAGACATGCTTGTTGAAGATGTCCTTCAACTGGTCCTGTCCCATGCTACTGATCATACTGGGCTTTCACCAGTTTACCTCAATCAATTGCTATTACAAACAGGCCACCATGCAAAACGTTGCAACAGATTCAATGAAAGCTTTATAAAACATAACAGGGTTGACATTATATCCTCCAATGTTTCATCAGAACGGATGCTGCACTGTCTTGGTTCTAGTCCTCAAAAATCAGTCTGCATAATTGTAGAATATAATAATGTATAATGGTCGACAATCTCAATGTGTGCCTGATAACTCTCCTATGTCTAATAATATTCAGTTTAATGCTATTATCTAGCCCTCTCTCTGTTTAATGCTGCTATCTAACCCTCTCTGTTTAATATTATGGAGATGTTGCCGCTTTCATTTCCAACGCAGCAGATCTCCAGCACACCGACTTCTGTTCACACGTGACCCCATGCAGGGAATCTTCTGGAACTTTGCAGGGTAAGGCTGCAAAGTTAACCCTCTCTCTGTTTATTACTACCACTTGCAGCCAGGGATGACGGCCCTCCCCAGGAGCCAGATGAGGGTCTGGTGGATGAGTGCTGCCTGCTGCCCAGTCAGCTGCTGGTTCCCAGTATGGACTGGCTGCCTGTCAATGATGGAGTCATCGTCAGACTGCAGGGCAAGCTGCCGCTCCGCCTGCAGTTTGGAAAGTACTGGTCCCTAGCTGGTCAGATGGACAGGTAAGCTTGTCTAACCATTTACCTGTCGTGCCCGTTCACCTGTCTCACCTCTTCATGCGTCTCACCTCCTCACTTATCACACCTCTCCACCTATCTCGCCTCCTCAGCTGTCTCACTTGTCCCACTTCTTCATCTGTCCTGTGTGTGTGTGTGTGTGTGTGTGTGTAGGGGACAGGGGGTTCAGTGGATGGATAACCTACGCTGTCTTCACCTGGGCGTCTGCCCTACAGAGGACAGCAAGGCGTGCACCAGGTGAGTAGAAAGTCACCGCCTGTTGATATAGTTGGATGTAGTTATGATGCGATTGGGATGGGATTTTTTTTTTTGGGGGGGGGGTTGGATACTTTCAAAATCTATCTTACTTTTAGTCTCTACATTGCCATCTGAGTCCATTGAGGAACAAAATACTTTAAAACAAATATCTCATAATAATAACCCAGCACTGACTGTTGACAATATAACATCATGATAATGACAGCACTGATTAGACAATATAACATCATAATAATGACAGCACTGACTGTAGACAATATAACATCATAATAATGGCACAGCACTGACCATAGACAATATAACATCATAATAATGGCACAGCACTGACCATAGACAATATAACATCATATTAATAACTCAATCATTGTGTTCGACCCGTTCGTAGGTGTGGCTGTGTGACAATGCTCCGCTCCCCCAATAAAACCAATGCTATGAAGCAGTGGGAGCAACGCTGGATAAAGAACTGTCTGTGTGGAGGACTGTGGAGAAGAATCCCCCCAACCCTGACCTGAACACACCTGGCTACACCTGGACATACCTAGCCAATCCCAAACACACGCTTGAGAGAATGCTGTTAGTCGATGTAAATAGTTATTTCTGCCTTTTTTTAATTAAAAGTTAATAACAAAGACTGTTTGTTCATATTGTAATAAACCGAAGAGTTACTAGTAGAAGTTGGTGATCCTAACTTCTACAGCTGCCTTGTAGTTATATAAAGATACAAATAATAGCCTATTTACTAATAATATGAAACACTAATGCATGTTCTACTGAAGTGATCCACATGTCTGAGAGGACCACCTGGAGGTGGTAGTCACTCATGCAGGAGGTGCTGTTTACTCCACCTCCTGCAGTCCTGGTGTTAAAAGGTGTTGATGTGCTTCATGGATGATGACATGGTTCTCTTGTGATATGTTCTACAGTGGTATTATATGTTCTATAGGGGTATTATCTTATATAGTGTATTAGATGTTCTATAGCGGTATTATCTTATATAGTGGTATTATATGTTCTATAGTGGTATTATGTTCTATTGTGGTATATGTTATATAGTGGTATTATATGTTCTATAGTGGTATTATGTTCTATTGTGGTATATATTATATAGTGGTATTATATGTTCTATAGTGAATGGTTCCGACGGTACACCGTGCGGTAAGGAGCTCCACCGGGGGAGGGAGGGGAGTGTTAACGGGAGGGAGGGGATGTAACAGGGAGAGGAGGAGCAGCAGGAGGAGACGTGGGCATGCCACGGTCCAGGGCAGCAGACAGCGGGATGAGCGACACTTCCTAACAGGTGAGAGCAGCTCTGATGGAGCAGTCCTCTGTTCCACAGGCTCATGGAGACCTGGGGCGTCCAGTGCAGCGGACATCTCTTCTATGGAATAATATACAATATAATATATCATCATAATAAGGGTTGCGTTATTCGACGGGAATGTAATGATGATGTGCCTGTTCCGCTGAAGCCAACAGCAGATCCTCCCTGCATTGAGACCGATCTCCACATCCTGATGATGCTCCTTCTCATGTAGCTGGTACGTCTGGAGCACATCTACAGCCTCCTGTACCATCACAGGGATAATCCTCGTCTATACCTGGTCATTGGATGGATTATGCTCCTTATTCTACGCTTTGTTTAGAGTCGTATATTATCCGCATGATAATATGATAGGCCTATATAATATATATAACGTATATATAAAAATACGCGTTATATATATATTAAATATAGAGTTCTATGTTAAGTAATATGGATCATATGTGTTTGATAGGCATATATAATATAGTGTATATGATAGACCTATATAATATAATGCCCAAGATATAATGTGTGTACAGTATCTACATATGTATGTATATAGTGTATTCTTGGGGGTTTCAGTTTCAACGGTTGAAGTGATGATGATGAAGATGAAGATGGCTCCTAAAGACAGCCTCACGCTGCTTCCTTGCTTCTACTTTGTGGAGGTGAGGAGATTTCTATCACTGCTCTATCGCTCCTCTATCACTCCTCTATCTATCATCCCCACAATCACTACTCTACCACTCTTCGATGACCACTCTTTCACCTCTTTATCACTCATCTGTTCATCCCTCTATCCCCTTCTGTCACTCTTATATCACTATATCAGTTGTCTTCCCTCCTATCACTCGTCTATCACTCCTATATCACTATGTCAGTCGTCTTCCCTTCTATCACCCCTCTATCACTTCTCAAACACCACTACTGTATCGTTGCTCTAGCTCTCTGTGGTTACCTAGCAACATTCTGGTCATTTGGGTTACCTAGCAACCAGTCAGCGTGGGTTACCTAGCTACCAGGCGCTATGTGTTAGCTAGCATTCTGGCAGCATGGATACCTAGCAACCCGGCATAATCGTTTTTTAGCAACAGCAAAGTATCATGGGTTTACTAGCACCCAGGCAACATGTTGTCGTTTCTAGTTGGGTTACTTAGCAACCTGTTTTTGTTTGTAGCTGGGTTACCTAGCAACATGTTGTAGCTGGATTACCAGCAATATGTTGTTGTGTTGCAGCCGGGTTACTTAGAAACGTGTCATTGTGTTGTAACTTGGTAACCTAGCAACATGTTGTTGTGTTGTAGCTGCCCATCGTAGCGTCCTCCATGTTGTCTCTGTACCTGCTGGAGCTCACCCAGCTCCTCCAGCCAGCCCAGGGGGGCTACCGCTGTCACCAGCCCGCCCTCAGCATGCCCTACGTGGACCCGGCTGACGAACTCATCCCGCTGCTCATGTTGCTCAGCCTCGCCTTTGCTGGACCAGCAGCCACGGTCTGAACACTCAACCTTCAACACACACGCCCACAATCTGCACACAATCCGCACACACTCTGCACACACTGGCACGCACTCTCAACACTGAACCCGTACGGTGAAGAGGTGTTGTGATTGGCTGATGTGTTCCAGATCATGGTGGGGGAAGGCCTGGGCTACTGTCTCCAGTTGCGTGTCAACATGTGCTCCAGGGCAGAGGGAAGCATCAATGCAGGCGGCTGTAACTTCAACTCCTTCCTCAGGAGAACGGTGCGCTTCGTAGGTACAGAAACCCTCTAACCCGAACACATCTAACTCTAACCTTGAACCCCAATCCCTCTAACCCTAACACATCCAACCCTAACCCTGTACCTTTACCCCTCTAACACTAACATATCTAACCCTTACACATCTAACCCTAACCCTCCAGGAGTCCATGTGTTTGGGCTGTGTGCGACAGCACTGGTCACTGATGTCATCCAGTTGGCGACTGGGTACTATGCCCCCTTCTTCTTAACGGTGTGCAAACCCAACTACACCTTGCTCAGTGTTCCTTGTGACCTCAACCCCTTCATCAACAAGGACATCTGCTCTGGACACGACCAGCAAGCTATCCTAGCTGCCAGGTACGCTAACCCTAGCCCTACCACTGTAGTGGTACTAACCCTAAACAGAGAGGTATGCTCAACCTAGCCCCATGGTACTAACCCAATTTACCAGAGGTGGGACCAAGTCTTTGTTTTGCAAGTCACAAGTATGTCTCAAGTATTTTCCCGAGTCAACTCTCAAGCCAAGACCGACAAGTCTCAAGTCAAGTCCCAAGTCCTACAGTTTGAGTTTCGAGTCCTTTTGAGTTTTAGTTATACCCGAACAAAACTATCTTTGGTATAATTTTTGCCAACTGACGTGCGGTTTGACAGTTCCTCTTCATTGGTTGTCCTGTAATTTGATTGGATGGATGCTGTCGGATCAAAACAACATGGATCTAATTTTATTGGATGTTGTGCCGACAGCACACACACACAGACAGATGCACCCAAATACAGAGAGAGAGATAGAGCAGTCCATGTCAACATACTTTTTAACTTTGGGTTTTGGGGAAAGCAGCAAATCTTTTTAAGTCAAAAGGCTCAAGTTCAAGTGAAGTCACCAGTTACTGATGTTAAAATCCAAGTCAAGTTGCAAGTCTATTTACATTTTGTCAAGTCGAGGCCAAAGTCATCAAATTCATGACTCGAGTCTGACTTGAGTCCAAGTTCACACCTCTGACTGATACTACTAACCCTTTATGATACTAGTCCTATCACTGTACTGGTACTAACCCTTCTGTACTGTACTAGTTCTTGTACTAGTACTCCCTTGTCATAGTTAACCATAGCTAACCTTAACTAGCCCTCTTCTGCCTACACAGGAAAACATTCCCATCCCAGCATGCAACTCTGTCAGCCTTCGCTGCTGTGTATGTTTCAGTAAGTACAACACACACACACACCACACTCATACACGCACGCACACACACACACACACACAACCACACACACACACACACACACACACACACACACACACACACACACAAACACAAACACACAAAACATATGGAGTAAGTTATTATTATGTATACCTTATACATTGTTAATCACTTGATGCTGATTTGTTAATAATGTTCTAAGGTGATAACATTAACAACGATGGTTCTTTGTCAAAAATATTTTTATTTCAGCTGATCGTGTTGGTAAAACCCAAGAACAATATAGATGAAAGATACTAATATCTTTCATCTATATTGGTAACCAACATATTTCCCAGTAGGTTACTGGGAAATCAGTGGGACATATACAAAGTATTGTTTTATGTGAAATAAGAGAACCACAATTGTTGTATTTTAGAACAACATAGCATGAAACATGCTGTTACAATGGGTAATGCATAGAATATAATAACAGAGAAAATAACATGCTGTTACCATGTACTGTACATAGAATATTATAACAAAGAATGCACAACAAAGAATGCATGTTGTTACCATGCTCAAAGAATACAACATAGAATATGTTGTTTCCATGTTCCATGTGGTAACATGTTAGCATGGGGATGTGATGGTTCTCCTGTGGTCTCTCTAGATGTATTTGAACTCCACCATCCCAGACTGCACCAAGCTTCTGAAACCTCTGCTGGTGTTTGCGTTCTGCATGGCTGCCGTCCTGAGCGGTCTCACCCAGATCACCCAGCACCGCAGCCACGCTGTCGATGTGTACTCTGGCTTCCTTATGGGTGCCTTCATCGCTGCTTACCTGGTAAACTCTTCGACTAACCCGTATCTGCTTAGCTCTCTGACTAAGCCATACCTGGTAAACTCCCTGGTAAACCCATACCTGGTACCCATACCTTTATGCAACTTCCCTCAGGGATCATTAAAGTACGTCTGTCTGTCTGGCTGTCTGGTATACTACTGATTAACCTGTACCTGATACACTACGAACTAACCAGTACCTGGTAAACTCCCTGACTAATCCACACCTGGTACACTACCGACTAAACAGTACCTGGTAAACTCCCTGACTAACCCACACCTGGTACACTACTGACTAACCAGTACCTGGTAAACTCCCTGACTAACCCACACCTGGTACACTACTGACTAACCAGTATCTGGTACACTACTGACTAGCACATACCTGGTAAACTATCTGACTAACCCATACTCGGTACACTACTGACTAACCCGTACCTGGTACACTACTGACCAGCCGGTACCCGATAAACTCCCTGACCAACCCGTACCTGGTACACTACTGACTAACCTGTACCTGATACACTACCAACTAACCAGTACCTGGTAAACTCCCTGACTAACCCACACCTGGTACACTACCAACTAACCAGTACCTGGTAAAGTCCCTGACTAACCCGCAGCTGGTACACTACTGACTAACCCGTACCCGGTACACTACTGACTAACCCGTACCTGGTACACTACTGACTAACCCGTACCTGGTAAAGTCCCTGACTAACCCGCAGCTGGTACACTACTGACTAACCCGTACCTGGTAAAGTCCCTGACTAACCCGCAGCTGGTAAACTATCTGACTAACCCGTACCTGGTACACTACCGACTAACCCACCTGCTGATGTCCTGACGGGGGAGACCCTTCTGACGCTCTTCTCCCTCCTGGTTGCCAGGCCTGTCATGCTGTTGCGAACTTCCAGTCCTCTGAAGACTGCGTTCCCAGCGGCCCTCCTCCTCCGGACGCCCTGCGCGCCCTGGCCCAGCGCGGCCACGACTCCGTCTACAACAAGGGGCCGGCCTCGGCCTCCGAAAGCAACGACGAGATCTCGGCCGTCCCCGAGGGAGGCGAGGACGGCCGGCCCCCGCGCAGGGAGAGGGTCTCGGAGGAGAGCCTGAAGAGAGCCAGCGTGGACGTAGAGCTCCTGGCCCCTCGCAGCCCCATGGGCAAGGAGACCATGGTGACCTTCAGCAACACCCTGCCTCGAGCCAGCATGAACGTCCAAGGAGCGGAACCGCCCTCCCGGCCCGCCGAGCGGCGCCTCAAGGTCGTCCGGGGTCCCGACGAACCCATGCGCTCCCAGGAGCTTGTGTCGCCGTGGCGACAGAAGTCGACGGAGAGAAAGAGAGAGGAAGACTCTCCCAGTGAGGAGGGCTCTGAGGAGAGCTCCGTAGGACCAAACGAGGGGTTGTCTCAGATCCCCGTCTACCCCCCCGTGGTGCGGCCTGGAAGGCCCGCCGACCCGCCTGGGGCCAGAGTGCCGATGAGCCCAAAGACTCCTCATATCCCTGTGGCCGGCCCTCCTGCTGTGTCTCCTAAGAGCGCCCTGACGCGGGCCAAGTGGCTCGCCATAACGGAGCGGAGCTCTAACCGAAGCCCCTCCAGCCAGCCGCGCCTCCTGCAGGTCGTTTCACTCTCTAAACAGCAGGGCCTCCTCCGTTCCTCCTCCCCCTCGGGGGAAATGTCTTCCACTGACCACGCCCCCCCACACCTCCCTGCGTCCCTGCAGGACGGGTCCTCTGTCCTGTCCGTCGACGCTCATGCCCCCCGCATCCACGGACCCTCAAATTGTGGTGATCCCTGGGAGTGGAGGAGTCTGGCCAACGGGGGAGACCAGCATGAGGCCTATGAGCAACTCGGCAACCACACTGCCCCCCCGGCGGCTGACTCGACAGGGGGGGGGCGCAGGCAGTCCTCCATGCGACAGAGGACTGCACTGGTTCTCCTGGACAGGGAGTTTCCAAACCAGCCCCAACAAGAGAACTACTTCAAGAACATGCATGGAGGACGGAGGTCCAAAGATTAGGAGACTATATATGTCGTAAAATACACACATAATATACAAATCACTGCTGCTCCTCACAACATGGACGAAACAAAGATGTCTCTAGGTATAATATAAGTTGTTCAAGGGCGACTCAAGTGGCTAGTGGTTCAAGTGGCTACTGCCACTGCTGGCTTCTGGTGGATTACTTTACTAACTAGGGAGAGGGCCGCTCTCTGCAGGCATCCACAGCCCTTATCGTCTGCTCAGCCGAATACTATGGCTAGCTGATCATAACTGATATTAGTGAGGATAATAATAATGATTAGTATTATTATTGTTAACCTTTAACCAGTAACCAGGGAAAGTCCTAATTGAGATTAAAAGATAGCACTATAATAAGGATACAATAATGAACTGGAATAAGCACTAACCTAAAATTCACAGTTAATTAACAGTTAACTAATGGTCTGGAAATCATTTACATGTTAATGTTAACTAAGGTAATGATGTTCATATAACTAAGGTGATGTGTTTATGTTAACAAAGTTATTTATGCATTATTTAATGGGGTTATCCTAACCCTATTAAATACCATGATAGTAATTGTTAGTTTATGCTTCTTCCATGAACTAATGTGTAGTGATGGTTCATTATGATACCCTTATTGTAAGTGTTACAGTAACATGTTAACTCCGTACACCGAGGTGACGGCAGGTCACAGAATCATGTCGAGGTCTCCATGCCAAGCTTAGCGACCAAACCACCCAGCATTCTTCACAATATAGCTAAACAAGCCAGTTGCCCATTGCAGAGTCGACCCATTGCTAGAGAAGGCCAATCATGGCCATTGGGAGGAAAGGCTTGGCTAGCCTCAGTACTGATCGTAATACTGATCTGCAACCCGGAGCACTGATCTGAAAGCCATAGTATTTCAGCTGCTAGCCACAACACCTGTCAGCCTTTGAGCTGCTTGTCTCAGAATCTACAAGCCCTAGCACAGGGCTACTAGTCTCTGTACCTGCTAGCCTGAGCATTGGGCTGCTAGCCTCAGTACTGATTTGCTAGCCTTTGCATTGCTAGTCTCAGGACCTGTTAGCCATACCATTGGGATGCTAGCCTAACATCGGCTGCTAGTCCCAGTACTGACATGCTAGCATTAACATTGGGTTGCTTGTGTCGGTACCTGCTAGCCTTAGCATTGGACTGCTTGTCTCAGGACCTGCTAGCCTCAGCATTGGGATGCTGGTATCAGTACATGCTAGCCTTAGCATTGGGATGCTAGCCTCAGTACTGACCTGCTAGCCTTAGTTTTGGGCTGCTAGTCTCGGTACCTGCTAGCCTTAGCATCGGGAAACAACCAGCTATCAGCTAGTTGTACAGCCATGGGTTCAGTACACATGACATCCCTCCATCGTATAATAAAGTGAATATTAAATACTGTGTTTCTATGTGGGAGGGCTTATGACGGTTGCCAGGAGGTTTGAGTCTAAGGGGTTTTTTATGGGATGGCATTCTATTTGGTGCTGCTATCGTGGAGCGAGCATGTTTGTATGTTTATCTCATGTAGAACATGTGCATGGTGCTGCTCAAAGCTAATAATGTATGTATAAAGTCATTTTCCCTCTTTTGATGTAATCGCTTGTTGCATGTTGAGGGGTTAAAGTCCTGCTTAATATGGAAGAAACCAATAAACCCATGCAATTAGTAACTGACCTGGAGTCTACTGGTGCAATTACAGCCTAGGGGTACCCACAGCCTACCTAAAGCCTGTGTTAGCCTTAACCCTAACCCTAACCCTACCTACAGCCTGGGTGTACTGTATTCTAATACTACACTCCTACCATATACCATAGTAACATGATATTACTAATATGTATAATATTTATACTACTAATCTAGGTACTAATATACACACCGAAACTACAACTAGGAAAGTGCTAATGATTACTAGTTGTAGGCCATGCCATGCAGCCTCACAGTAAACTCACACAGTCCACACAAGAAGGAAGACTTGGAGGAGAATTGTAGTTTAAATAATCACATGTTCACCATCACTGACCTAGACAGTTTCCAGACAGACCTATCCTGTTTCCATCCATAATGTTGTATCATGCCGCACACACACACACACACACACACACACACACACACACACACACACACACACACACACACACACACACACACACACGCGTGGGCGTGTCTCGGGTCTGGGGAACATCTGCATCAAAGGCTCCGCGGTCCCGGATCGACTCGAACACCGCCCGTTTACAGACCTGCAGTCCCGCTCTCCTCCACGGTCCGGGATCACAGCTGCGGTAGCGGAGACCAGAAGCTGCGGTACCGGAGACCAGAAGCTGTACTACCGGAGACCAGAAGCTGCGGTTCCGGAGACCAGGCCTACGTTGAGGTCCAGATCTCCGTGTAGGACTCGGATGGTCCTACTGCTCCACGAGAACGAAGTGGAAAAAGCAGCTGACGGATTGCGCAGTGATGGAGTAAGTAGCACGTCCTGGTTCCGGTCCTGGTTCTGATCCTAGTCCTGGTCATTTAACAGCCACACCTGCAGATGCTGACTCGGCTCTTCCATGATTCTAGATCTGAATCTGATCTGAGTTTGTAATGTGAATGATTCAAATAGTTTGGAATGTATAACCAATACAATAGTTTATAATATATAATAAATACAATAGTGTGTATAACAGTTTATGATGTATCATGGAATAATAGTTTGTACTGAGTAAAGAATACAATAGTTGATGATGTATAGGTCATGTTTGTATTCATGTAGTGTGATGAGGTCATACTTCCTGGTGGCTGCATGCTAACGCGTGCGCCTCTTAGGAGAAGGTCACATCGATCAGCTACATTAATATAAATAATAGGTGAAGTTCTAATCTAAAGACCTTAATAAAATGGATTAGATGATGATGGACAGAACTCCCTGATCCCACCTCCTGTGTCCAGAAGCTGCTCCAAACCACCAATCACATAAGACAAAGTTTAATGTATATTATAGGCCTACATTAAACTTATGTATGAC